>CM037853.1:69011495-69412625 GCA_021234595.1 Delia radicum
AAACTTACGAATCTTAAGGAGTCTTTTAAGGATGAATATATTTTTTAAATTTAGATATTTTACATTTTAAGATATTTTCACATAGAAAATTAATCTTTGGCAATTGCCTTTCGAACAAATAAATTCGATTTCTAAATGTGATTTGATTATTTGAGGTATTAAAACTAAAATTCAAATGTGTTAACCGATTTTTTTTTTTTTGTAAAAGCCAATATTTAATATTTCAGCTGGAAATTAAAAAATGTTTCATTGTGTGTTTGTTTTATTTCTGGTTTCCTATATATATGGACTTGGTGGAGGATAATAAAAAAATCGTCAAGTCTAAATATAATGTTCTTACTTGTTTTCATTAAAGTATTTAAAATATGTATCGAAAATTAAAAGAATTTTACACAGTTTTCAAAAAAAATAAAAAATTTTCACACGCACTTTTTAAACCGATATACCCACAAAAAAAATCTAAAGTTGAAAAAACTAAAAAATACCTAATAACTTTGTTCACACTTCTTATTAATAGTCTTCCACATAGTAACACTTTACCAAATTATGACTTCCGATCTTAAATCCAATTAGAAATAGAAATGTACTTAACAACATCCGCAAGATGATATTAAGCAACAGCAATCACACATTCTCTCGAATTATACACACACATACACAACAAAATGTATTACAAAGAATTTTAACAATAAAAAAAAAAAATAGTAATAGAATATATAAAGAATTTCACATGAATTTTTAGTAAGTTTTCTTCCAGAAAAAAACCTTAAGGCATTAAAAAGCAAAAACAAAGAAAGGGTCAAAGATCTCTATCATTAAAAAAAAAAAAAACAGCATACCCATAGGTATGACACTCTATACTTCCGCATTATTTCCGTAATGAACAGAACAATTGTTAAAGAAAATTCCATACATCAGGCAACAAGTGTGCTGAACACATGTAATATATTTTAAAACATGAAAACCAAATATTCTTATAGTTAAGCACTAACATGTATGATATGACAATATTTTTATGTAAGGAAAATTGTAGGGTTTTTTTTTAAAGAAAACAAATTTATTTTATTTTTTGTTTTGTAAGATTAAAATAAATTATATGAGACAGATTTTACTTCCTCTACATCCGGAACACTTTAAATACTTCCACTCACAGATATTAGATTAAACAAAAAAAAGTCTGTTTTTTTTTTTTGTTTTTTAATTTATGTTCAACACAAATAGGGAGAAATTATCTTTATCTGAAGAGAAATATATAAAAGAACGACCTTTAATGGAAATGAAATGTAATATTTATATTAAAACGCCTACTCATATCTTACATGTGTTGCTGCTGCTGCTGCTTGTTGCATGACAGCCAATATATTGCTGCATAAAATGGTTAACAAAAAAAAAAAAAGAATCAATTCATTTCGATTTTTAAGACACATTAAAAATAACAATCACAATCATCTCATGTGTTCTCTCACAGCAGGTAGTTTTTGGCTTTATTTAAAACTATTGTACTCATACTAAATCCAAATGCACTTGCCAAGTGATGCCATATTAAATAAATTTATTCGTGCTAAATGGGAATTTTTTGGCTAATTTAATTCAATTCTACAAGAGAGAATTGAAATCATACTTTTAGTTAGAATATTGTTCTAACTCAAGTCCAAAAATCTAATATGCTGTTGTCATAATAGATTTTATTTGGTGCTTTTCAGAAAGTTTGATCATTTTTATGATAGACAATACAATTGTTTCATTGGCATCATCCAAATCTTCAGTTGTCTGCAATAGAAAAAGATAATTGCCTTAACTCAAACCGAGACATTACATACAACAGACAAAATAAACTGTATGAGAATCTGTTTGTCTGCATTAGTGTATAAACTGGTTGATCTGGCAACCCTAATTATAAAATCAAATTTTAAGTCAACATATTTTCTATATAAAAATATAGCAAGTCCGAAAACACATTTTTTGTGTTTTATTACAAGATTTTTGGAGAATTGAAATATGGGCAATTCCTGGGCGACGGACGCCACATTCGCACACTTTTATTTAAACCAAAACAATAAAGAAAATAAAGATGTGGTATATGTATATCCTTAGCGTATTGAAGCAAGGAAGAGTACTAAATTTGGGGATAAACATTGGGCAGAATCAATAATGTAGTTAAAATATATAAGCAAATATCAGCGAGAAACAGACGCGACAAATAACTTCTATATTTGTCGCGTCCGTTTCTCGTTGATATTCGCTTATATCTATCTACATTATTGATACTGCCCAATGTTTATCTTCAAATTAATACTCTTCCTTGCTTTAAATTCCTTTATTGTTTTTGGCTCAACTAAAAGTGTGCAAATGTCGTGTCCGTCGCCCAGGAATTGACCATATGTAACTACTTTCTGTTCAATTGATAAATTATTCAATTATTAAAATGTTTTTACCGCACAAATCTTTCAAATTGTATAAATTATCAGTGTGAATATGCTCAATTTGGGGTGAAGTTTTAATAGTGTTTTTGAGGGAACTCTTGATAGTGATTTAAGCAATGTCAGAGCGTATTTATGTCGTGTTAGTGGAACAATTTGTAAATGTTAATGTTTTATTGATTTAAGAGACATGCCGCGAAAATACATTAAAAAACAAAATCAGCATTTGAGACATGCGCGAAATTACATTAAAAAACAAAGTAAGGCGGTGACAAAATTGATTTGGTTGAAGCCATAAATGATGTCAGAATATTAAAAACGATGATGCATTTCATTGGAAATAATTATAATATTCCGCTTAATAACATTTTGCTACTAAAAGACATTTTGCAACTAAAGCGGTCTTTAAAACAGCTGTCATCATCCTCCTAAATTTTATGAAATATATATTTCTGCATACTTTTTTTAAACGAAATTCCCTTTAAATTGAATTCTAAGAACTTCATACACTACAACTAGTGTTTGGGGTTCGGGAATTCTAGCGAGAAAATTCCAGGGAATTTCCGAAAAATTGCGTAGGGAATTCCCAGGAAAAATATTCAAAATTCCCGAGAAAACGGGAAAATTTTAATAATTAATTAATGCAGAAATATTTTATTTCTTAGCATTTTGTTGTTTTTTTTTTTTTGGCTATGATTTATTCATTTTTAAGGCAAGAAATTCTGATTATTTGACTTAGCAAATTTAACCATCAAAACGACAAGCCAGCCTATAGGCGGGGTATTTTAATTGGCCATAAATGCTCCAATTGAGTGTTTATAATAAGAATGTTAACAATATAAAGTAAAGTAGTGACAATAGTGACAATGACATATCTGAAACCCAAGTCGATGAATCTTTCAAAATAAAAGATTCATCGACTTAGTGAGAAAACTATTTTATATGAATGTTTGATGTTTTACATGGGATTGTCACTTCTTTCAAAACGTGTTTCTGGGAACCTAGAAAATTCCCGAAATAGATCTATCAACACATTCCTGAAAGTGGTCAATTAATAAATTTAAAACAAAAACTCTATAGATTATTTGTTTAGGACAATATCCTAATAAAGAAATATTGAGTATGGCCTCGAACATAAATAATTTTCATTTTCATGAAACTATAAAATGTTATAGGCAATGCAAAGGCCAATCTGAAAAAGCAAAAATCTAGCGAATTTGTTAAATAGAGAAATTGCTTTATATGAAGAAGTTATATGCGAATTTAAAATTTAGATGCCACAAAAATTCGACATCGGATGTCAAGCAATTTACTAAATGTTTTAGTACACTTAGCCTCATTTTCACAATGTCCCGTTAGCTACTAACTAGGACTTTAACT
This sequence comes from Delia radicum, assembly GCA_021234595.1. NCBI lineage: Eukaryota > Metazoa > Arthropoda > Insecta > Diptera > Anthomyiidae > Delia > Delia radicum. Next base: position 69,015,296 of record CM037853.1, read on the forward strand.
TTAATATTTTTTTTTGTTATAAAAAAGTTTCTATGGTTTTTTTTTATTGATCCAGAAAGTTCCAAGATGTAACTAGGTTTCGTTTTGGCGAATGTAATCGTTGAATGTTGTGCATCTCAAATATAAGAAAATTTGCTTGTTAGAAATGCGTATGATGAATTATATTATATGACTCAACATACGCATTGTAGTTCTAACAAACAAATGTTTTGAATATTTGATATTAATAAATCAATATTAAACGAATATTTTCGCAAATACGAAGTCAAGTTCCTCTTTTAAATTACTAAATCGATAGAAAAATATCTAATTATTTTATAAATACAAACATTTTTTTACAATTTTCTACAGTTATAAAGAAATATATTTTTTAAATTCTACATAAAAAAATCTATTGATATCGAAAAATTTCTAGAATTTTTCAGATTCAACTATATTATTACAAAACATAAACCGAAAATCAGTATTTAACCCACGCCTACTAAGCCCACTATTTTGAAAATTAAAAGAACTGTTACATTTTTTATTTGTCTAATATAGGAGAATAAATTCTGTAAGTTTGACATAAATATGATATACTATCTTTTAACTGGACAGTTAGCTTGGAAAGCCACATATAGGATACTATATATATTTCATCTTTATGCAACACTTTACCATGACGCATGTATGCCATACGTTAAACTAAAGATCAATGTATTATTACTATATTTCCAAGCTTCATTCACTTATAGTTATTATATTAGTTTTGTTCTTTGAAAACAAAAAAACGCATGTGTAACAACCAGAGCAGAGACTCTCAAGAACTAACAAATCGTAAAATGTTCTTAAAATAAGCAGTAAAAGTGCAAAATATGCACTTTAATTGAGAAACGCACAACAATCCAAAAAACATGGACTAAAAATCGAAAAAAATATGCACTTAAAATTTTTGAATTTTTAAAAAATCGATTTATTTCTCAAGAGCGGCATGATATGTTAATTGTTACAATTGCTCTCGAGAGCAATTGTAAAGATCTTTTGTTGATTTTTTTATTAAATCTTAATTTAGATTTTTTTACAAAAATATGCAATTAAATTAAAAATATGCTAAATATGAACAAAATGCCAAAATATGCAGTTATTGTAAAATATGCCATTTTGTTTCAAATTCATTAATTCGGAAAAGTATTTGGTCAAAATCATTTGTCGGCTACTGACTACTCACAGAAAAAAATTAGCTATTTGCGAATTACAGTGGGTCAGAACAACTAAACCTTAGTTTCACAACCTAGTTCGGTTAATTAGACTGACTTTTAATTGCAACACCAAAACTATTCAGAATTCTAATGTTAATATCGTTATACTAACTGAATTTATAAGTTGTTACCATTAAAATGCACTTTTCAATTCGGTTGGCACTTTATGTCTCTGTGTGTACAAACTAGAAATGGGGACCTGAGCAGAATTTTGTTTCGCATGAATCGCGCATTAGAATCACGAGTAGAATTTTATTAAAAATGTTTGTATCGCTTTTAATAAAGATTTATTTCATTTTTTCAACCGATTTTATATTTTGAATCTTTATGTTTGAATCTATTGTTTATGTCAAAATTTCATATTCAGAGGTGTGATTTTTTTTAAGGCTTTCGGATTTGATTTAAAAAAAAAGAAAAAATTTAGAGAAATGTATGAAATTTTTAATTGAGTCGATAGAACGATCTATATAATTCAATTTTTAAAGATGATTTCATATAAATGTTAAAACCGCGGCTACGCCTCAAATTGTTCATATGCTGGGTCCAATTTTGGCATACTCTCTCCAACATATCGGGCCGGTATCTCACGAATAAATTCTTCAATATTGTCTTCCAGTGCGTCAACCGTTGCGGACTTGTCCCTATAGACATGAGCCTTAACATAGCCCTACAAAAAATAGTCTAAAGGCGTCAAATCGCACGATCTAGGCGGCCAATTAACCGGCCCCAAACATGAAATAAAACTGTTCACCGAACTCGCCTCTCAATTGGGCCATTGAAACCATTGAAAGCACATGTCACCCAAGTGCAGCTCTTCCATTTTGGGCAAAAAAAAAGTTGTAATCATCGCACGGTAGCGCGCGTAACGATGATCTGCCAAAAACAGTGTTGCCAAAAAGAAAGTTGTTAAAAAATCACCCTTTATATTAATTTTAAAATTTTCTTTGTTGTTCGATAAGAGTGAGTGAAATCTGTATTTACTCACTTGAATGAGTGTGAATAGAAACAAATTGTTCACTAGTGATTCTGCGTGATTGAAATTGTTCGCTCGTTAGCATGTGTGAATGTCAGTCATTTCTACTACAAACATGTATTTGCATGAAAGTCGCTGCCCTGGTAACAACCATCTATTTAGTCTTTAATATGCATGATTTTTTATTATTTTGTTTCAACGCCCTCTCTCGGGATTTATGTTTTTTACTTTTTTATGTACAAAATCTTTATTGTTAAACATCTTTTAATAGATTGGGATCTTTTATTATTTTTTTTTTATAGTTTTTTTTTTTTTTGTGTGTGGTTTGAATAGAAACAACTGTTAGTTAGTAAGGCCTAATGTGCGTATGTGTGTAGGTGCCATCTGTTTGTTATCTCTAGTTCCGGTTTTCATTTAAAATGCATCAAATGCATTTAAGTTCTATTGTTTATTAGAAAATTTATGTCATTGATATTGCCATGTCAAAAAAAAAAGAAAAAAAAAAGTAAATTTTAAGTGATTAATGACATACAGTGGATGCTGCAAACAACAGATTGTCATAACAGGTGTTTCTTTTCCTGAAATTTATTTCTGATTGGTTGTTTACAAATTCATTGGTGGTTCTTCATCTTTTATATGAAATACATATTTCAAAATTATTTAATAACATGGATGGTAGCCAATTCGATGCGGGTAACGTTCTTTTCGTTTATTTCGGTAACGGCATTTTAGTGGTAACGATATTTTACTTATTTCGGTAACGGTTTTAGCGTTAACGATATTTTGCGTATCGGTATTTTAGCGGTAAACGATATTTCGTTTATTTCGGTAACGTTATTTTAGGGATAACGTTTTTTAAGTTATTTCGCTAACGGTATTTTGCACATCGATAATTTTAGCCTAATTATGCCCGAATTCTAGAGAGTTTATGCTCAAGCTTTGGAATATATATATATATATATTTACAGCGATTATTTTTTCTTATTTTGTCAGATTATTTCGTTAATTTGTTTTTGTTTTTTCTTAAAAAATATTAAATTTTTTTGCTAAAGCCAATTTAGTTTGTATACTAAAACTAAGTTCGCCATAATTGGTGGCCACTTGAATTACCAAAACTTATTGCTAATAATAACAACTACAAACTGTTAAGATATACATTTACGCATTCATTCATAAATAACGTTTGTTACCAAAAAAAAAAAAAAATTAACAAAAACGTATGTGTATAGCATTTATAGTAAATTTACGATCAAAAGAAATACATAAAAAATAATACCCTTATATGTTCATACAAAATAATCAATTGAAAAATACTTGTGAATAAAGATGAATTAAACCAAAATAAAAAAAAAAAACCAAAACTTAACAGGCAACTATTTAACCAGTTGAAGTCAAAACGCGAATATTGTAGTTTTTGCTTGAATCTTTAGCTTTAACCCTTTGGTGTCTGAATCAGTGGAGGATCCATCCCAAGCTTTTGGTGGGGATAATTTTTGCAAATTTGTAAGAAATTTTTTTGATTTTTAAAAATTCAGAATTTTTTAAACGTCATCTGCTCAAATTTTTTATTAACAGGGTGACCAAAAATATGTTGTTTCATGTCTGTGGATATTTATACTTTTCAGAACAATTGACGAATTTTGGCATCGATTTGTTAGATCATATTTTGCCTTAATAGCATATTTATGCATATTTTTTTTAGGCTAATATTTTTGGTAAAAAGTCTTTTTTAGAGCATATTTTAATATTTTTTCATCAAATGCATATTTTTGGAGCATATTTTTTGTTTTTATTTTTCGATTTTTTTTATATGTTTCCTAGGGTTTTCAACATCGATTTCAGAAATTTAAGTCATTTTTGCAAATTTAAATTTCCTGTTTTAAGACTGTGCCGAATTAAGTATACAGCGGCAAGCTATTTTGTGTACATTTAAGTAATTTTTGTATCTAAAGTTTCAGGCTGAAAATTATGTCACACTAGAATTAAGCCATACTTTTCTAAAGGTATAAAGTACGTTGAATACAAATCTGGTCTCAGAATCACACTCCGACATCAGGCGTTCGAGCCTCTATTTTGATATAAATACTCCGATTTTTGATAAATATCGAGGCTTTTACTGTTAATATAGCTCGAACGCCTGATGTCGAAGTGTGATTCTGAGACCAGAATTGGATTTAGCGTACCTTATTCTTTATAAATGTACTCTGAAGAGCTCTCCACTGTAATTCAATTTTTATCTCCTTTTTTGTTGGCAATTGAAATGACCTAGTAAAATAGTATAATCCAAATAACAGGTTGCCGAACAACTTCCCAGTAAAATAGTAAAATCCAAATAACTGGTTGCAGAACAGCTTGTACTGTATTATAACAGGTTCTAATTTCGGTTCTGCAACTGGTTCTTTTATATGGGGTTTGTACTATTTGCAATAGGTTCAAGAAACAACCTGTTCTAGAACCAGTTAGAGAACTGGTTCTGGGACAGTGACACCTTACATTTCGACTCCCTGGAACCTGTTTTAGAACTGGTTCCATGTAACCGGTGGTAAAAGAAGTTGTTGCAACGGTGGCAAAAGAAGAATAGATTCTGAGGAAACCAGTTCTAAAAAGTTTTGCTGGGTTATTAATATAAAACACTTTTTTATAAATGTAAAAGAAAGATGGAAAAAATCTTGTGAGAATCAGCTCTAGAGGCAGTGCCGCCCTTTCGAAATAAGCGACTAGGTCATCTTCAGCTTCCTTCTAATCCTAATCTAATATAATCTAATTTTTTTTAAATATCTATTAAATAATCTTTTAATTGATGCTAAATTTTTGTGATTAATCAAAATTATTTGAATTATAGCTATACACTCATATTAATCCATGCAAAAAAAATACGAAATAATTGTCAAAACAACGAAAGTTTTTGTAAAATGAACAAATTTCCATTTATTTTACTAATACTTTGTTATTTTTGGAATATTTTCTTATTTTTATGCATGGATTATTTTTGAGTGTAAACAAGTTTTATGTTTTGGGGCGATAGTAGCAACAATATTAAAACTGAATTATTTGTTCGCCGAAAGATATTTTTCAAATATATTCAATTATGAATGCAATTATCCTTTGCATTAAAACTTGTAGCCGACGACATTAGAGGGTTAAAATTATTTTGGCTTATATAAATTGTAAATATGGTAGTGGTTGGTACAACAAAATTTCATTCATAACATTACGAATGACTCTACAAAGTTGACTTAAAAAGTGTTTGAAGTTGTTGTTTATAATTTCCTATTTAAACCAGATCTTAAAAGAATAATTTATTAAATAAATTTTTTAAAAGAAAAGTAATAGATTTCGAATAAAATTCTTCAGCCCTGAAACCAAAGCTCATGAGTAATCCTTATTGAAAAAGGCACAATCAAATTTCACCCTAAACAAATTTTTTCTTCCAAATATAAATTTCATAACTATAAGAAAAAAAAAAACAGTTTTCTTTTAATTTTCAAAATTTAATAATTAACTGTAAAAATGATTGATTTTATTTATGGGAAAATTCAAAAATTCTTATTAAATCAATGAGTATTCAAATTTGTTTTTGTAATACAAATTATTCTGCTTCAATTGTAATTTGTTTTTATTGATTCATAATTTTTTAATGAATTAGTCTTTTACACCTCTGACTTAATACATGAAAAACCAAATTTTCATTCATAATAAAATAACAACAACAACAAAATGTTATTGCAAAATGCTGTCATTTTGGTTTTTGCCTTTTTGTTGTAAGCTCTCAAAATGTTAAACGTTTTCGAAAAACAACATAAAGTATTTAAAAAGTTGTTTGTTTATATTCTTTAGTTTGTGGTTGTGGTGTTTAATGTTTATTCTTCTAACAACATCTACAATAATGTGCAATTTAGCATTTGTGTTTATTTAAATTTGAATGTATGCTAATGCAACAACAGCATCAGCAACAGTATTGTTTGAAATTACGAATCATTGTCGTCATTCACATGAACATTTACAATCACATTATCAATGTAATCATTACTACCAGGGCAGCGACTTTCTTGCAAATGCATGTTTTAGTCAGTAGTCCAAAGTCGATTTTGAATCAAAGAATTTGCAGCAAAATTGCATGATTTGTTATTGCATATTTTTACATATTTTTTTATAAATGCGTATTTTGCCTTTTAGTGCATACTTTTTGCATTTTTTATGATTTTTGTTGCATTTTTTGTGTTAAGTTTAACTGCGTTTGTTTTTTTGCATTTATTCTATTAAAATTAAGGATTGTATTAACACTTCTGTCCTGTTAAAACTATACCCCTAACTAACTAATGTGTTTGTTGGGTCAAAGTGATCCAATTGTAAAATCATTAAAAATAATATTATAATATGATTGTAATTAATTTTTTCTTTCAAATTACAAATTTAATGATAATAGTAATTAATAGTAAGTGATAATAGTACATCATAGTAACATTAAAAACAAAAAATTTATAATTTTTTTAGGGTTTTAAAAAATTTTACACACCATTTTTGTTGGGTTTTTTTATTAAAGAAAACGCATTTGCAAGCATTTGCAGGAAGTTCATGGCAATGCATGTTTTCTTCCTTAAGTCTGAGAACATAGAAAACAAAATATCTTTGCGAATCAAAGAATTTGCCTTAAAATGGCATCGATTTTCTTTGTGCATATTTTTTCATAGTTTTCATGCATATTTAGTTTTATATGCATATTTTTTCTTATTTTGTTTTAAATGCATATGTTTACTGCATTTTTCTTCAAATGCATATTTTTTATTATTTTTCTTAGTTTTTTTTTTTGTGTAACAATCACTTTCAATATAAAAACGATCCAATCTGCTTAAACACTATAAAGTGTTCTCTTAAATTGTAAATACAAGGGATTAAGAGAAAAACATTTATTGTTTGTTTTAAATGAGTATTTTTCAATAGAGATAATTAAAATGTTGTGTGAATTGTGCAAAAACGTTTTCAGATAATATATGTGTTAAGGAATACAAACTTACTTTAAAATTAATTAAAAATATAAAAAATATTAAATTAAAGCGCCTCTATTTTCACATTTTTTGTTATTTTTCTTTGAATCTTCATATTTTGTTTTTAAAAAATGTTAAGTGCATATTTTAAGAGTTTTCATTCATATTATAGGCGGCTAAAACACACTTTTTTAGTGCATTAGTTCCTATTCCTCTTTATAAACGGTCAAAATTATAAGCGCTTAATGGAAGTAAAAAGCCGCTCTCTGAAAATATGATTTTTCAACAGATAAAACATTTGAATATGAATATGAATAAATCATTTAAGAGAAAAAAATACAATTTATCGATCCTGGTCAAAAAGTTACAAATCGAAGCAAACTTAGTTTGTAAAGATATCAATATTAAATATTGGGTCAAAATGACCCAAACAGAATGGATATATTTTAAAAATAAATTCGCTCATAGAGGAAAACCAAAAAAAAAAAAAAAAAAAAAATCACGGAGTAGTTAAAAATTAATAAAAGGAAGAATTTAAATACTAAATTAAAAGAAGGAATATCATGTTGCCATCTACATTGCCATATACATTTATATTATTTTTCAAATGTTAAGTGCATATATTTTAGATTTTTAATGCATATTTTTGGTTCATATTTATGTGTTATTAGAGCATATTTTTTGGTTTTTAGTGCATATTTTATTTTAATCTCATATTTATTTTAAGCTGCATATATTAAGGCAATATTTTAGATTTTTAGTGCATTAAAGTCGCTGCGCTGATCACTACAATAATGATGATTACACCGTGCAACAGTATTTTTCACACATAAAAAAATGTGTATACACGTAAAACTAGATATCATATATATTAAAACTTCGTTTTCAGTTTTTTACCATCACGTCATAATTCCTTTAAAAGGACTTTAAGTTTAAATTTAAAAAAAAAAAATATTTTAGCACTTTTACTCATGATATAATATAGAAATTTATATCAAACTAAAGCCAAACACATCTGCATCTAAGAAAAAAACAATTTAAAGTTTTTCGGGACCAATAATGTCTTTTCAAAAACTTGTTCCTTTAATATATTTGCTGATTTTTAATAAATTCGTCCGAAATAAAATCTTTATAAAGCCTTGGATATATTGTAATAGAGATGGACAGAATGGTACATGATCACTAGTGAGAGTGAGTGAAACATAATTTTAGTCACGTGAGTGAATACAAACAAAATATCTTATGGGAGTGTGCATGATTCAAAATTTTGTGTGAGTGGGCGTTATTCCAATTTTACCGAATTTTTAGGTTAGCTTTTCATAAATATTTCCCATAATATTTTCGCTTAATTTAAATTTTTGGGTTTGTAAAATACAAAAAAAATGGGTAAACTTTGATATTCATTGAAAAAAAAATTTTGTGACGAAAAAGCATCTTTGAAGCAAGAAACCAAAATGAACAAATTTTTTAGATTTATATATGACAAAATATTGAATTAAATATGGAAAATTTATATGTACCTTCATTTTTGTATAATAACATTTAAACCGCTGAACCTATTTTGCTCACTTTTAAAAACAAAAGCATTGAAATAATGCCAATTAGGATATGAGAGGATTCAATTTTTAAAAAGGCATTTGCGAAATTTTTTGAAAATTATTGTTCATAATTTCCCAAAAAAGTAAAGATTCACATCTTTGATTTGATGTCCATATTGACATCTTTAAATAAGCGCAAGTGTTAAAATATTTTAAAAATTTGAATCTTAAAACAATTTTTAAATAAATTCAGACTTGATGGCGAAAAACTGAAAACAGAGTATACCTATATGTGGCCTCTACTCTCATAGAAAAAAACCTATGAAAATAGCAGAAATAGCTACTAAAAATTAGCTAAAAATGAGCTTGATGAAAAAACTGCTAAATTTAGCAGATTTTTTTGCTCAATATTAATGAAATAAGAACAGCAAACGTAAATCTGTTAACTTTACAAAATTTTAGTTATATTCGATGTGAATTTTAGTTAATTCAAAGTAGCATTACAGGCACTTACGAATCTAACAGCTGTCTCGTTAATCATAGTGTGGTACAATATTGTGGTAAGTTTGAGGTTTGTTTGAGTTTTAGATTTGGTTTTTAGAGATTTTATTTTTGTGTTCGGGCCCGTTGCTGCCGAGAGGATTGGGACATTCTGAGGAATTCACTAAAAGCACAAACGGTTCGTGACATATACTCTTCCAAATTAGCAAAAACTTTTACTAAATATTTGTATACTCAAATCAGCAAACAAAAACTGTAATTTTAAACAAAATTTTTGCTATATTTACCTTAAATTTAGTAGAATGCAAATAACAGTTTATTTTGATAAAATCAACAGAAATTTTTGCTAAAAAATTGTAAATTGCTGATTTGATAAGGGCAGACTTTTATTCACACTAAAAAAAAACTTAAAAATTTGTTTTTAAAATTTTACATTTTTTAATGATTTTTTTGTCTACGAATATTTAGTAAATGTTTTTCCTGATTTTTGCAGCTCATTTTGTTACTTTAAGTTAACTAAAATTTAGCTGAACTATAACTAAATATTTGTAAATTGAACAGATTTATTTTTGCTATTCTTATATTACTAATATTTAGTAAAAAAAAATCTGCTAATATTAGCAGATTTTTCTGCAAGCTCATTTTTATCAACTTTTTAGTACCTTTTTTTTTTGCTTGTTTTACAGATTTATTTCTATGAGTGTAGTTTCATGGCTATATTGACTTTTCCATGTGTTAGAAATTTGGAATTTGTTGCAGGGTGTTATCAATATTTTACAAGAATGAAATTGATTTTGGGTATCATCATTATAATAATCATCATTATTGGTTTTACTGAATGTTTATAGAATGAACTTAAAACCATTTTCTTTAGTATGTGTTTGTGCTAAAAAGGCGTTTAAAACAAATGAAGAGTGGAGGCGAATAAGGACATACAGACCACATTTTGGGAATCGCGTTTTTTTACATATTATAATAGAACTAATACATTTACATATGCTTGGCTACAAATTTTGATTTTTTTTTTTCTGTGTTTTTATCTAAAAAAAACTTACTTTAAAAGTTAATTTTTCGATAGTATTTTTATTTACCTTCATATTATTTTTAAATTAATTGCATAGAACTTTTTCTTTTTATCACAATTTTGAAAATATAATAGGAAAACAAAGATTTATGGACAAAATTCAAAGATAACATTTGAAAAATGTATTTTTTACTATTCATATTTTCAAAAATGCCGTAATTGTAAGTGCTATTTGTATTTAAAGTAGGAACACCAAAAGAGTATATATCTAAAATAAAAACAATTTTAAAAAACTTCTTGGCACTATACTTGACTATGAAAGCTATCAATTTATTTGTTAAATTGCATTACTGACTAATAAAATCTACAAAATATTGATACATTTATATTTGAACCTTGCATTTCTTAAAAGCATGTCCTTGAAACTTTTATAACTCACAAATTTTCATTAAAATCGGATAATAAATTCCGTATCAAATCGCAATTTTTCCGACTTGCTTTTAAAAATATATTGGTCTGTATTTTATACCCTTTTTCCATATTTTGCTAACTTTTTTTGCAAATGCAAAATTTTGCATATTTTTAAATGTTTTTTTAGATCTCTAGATATGCTAAACAAAATATTTAAAAATATCAAGTATTTTCCGATTTCCTTATTTTTTCTCGTCTCCTGAACAATTGACTTATGGTTGGTATACCCTTATTCGCACCCCCTTTTCAAATATTGTTGTTGAAAGAGTTTTAAAAGAATTTAATTCTTATTTTTATCCACCATTCATCTCTTTTAAGGACTTTCATTTTACGTCCTAAAAATCATATACAATATTAATAATTTTACTAGGCGTATGATGAATATTATATTCCATAATTCCATATTGCTCATACGCCTAAATAATTTTAACTGATAACACCATTTGCCTCAAAATACGAAAATATAAATATTACTAAAACTTTCGTAAAATAAACGAAATTTCGTGCATTTTAGGAAAATTTTCGTTGTTTTGACAAAATTTTCATATTTTTATTCCTGGATAATTATAAGTGTAGATTATGTGGGTAAATTTTCGCATAATTTATAACTATCATTTGCATTGATTTAAAATTTTGAAATTTAATATAATTAAGTATAATTAAGTTATTTAAGTTCTTAAAGTTCTGTTTTTTGTTGTTATTTTATTTAGTATTTATTCATTCCATCGTTCCTTTGCTTTTCCATCCGTTTTTCCACCAATTTAATCGTCGTTCGCCCATTGAGTCGTTCGTTCTGTCCGTCCGTCCTTCCTTCATTTATTCATTCATTCATGATTTGTTTATATTGTTGTTTAATGCAACCAACAATATTATTATGTTTTTGCCTTGTGTATGTTTGTAAGTTTAACTCTTAAAAGGCGACATCTGCCAGATATTGGCGCGTTTAAATGTTTGGCATTTATTTTTTTAACATATTTTCAGTTAAGATTCCAACAGTTTTTTATACTTCGTAGTTGTTAAAATGGCAAATAAACAACAATTGCTTGAAATGCTGTTACTGTGAGTATGCAACAAAGGGAACGATACCTTAACTATAAATAATATAAAATCTGAGAAAAGTTTCAAATGTATTTGCTATGTTTTTATTTAAAATAAGAGAATTAACTCGGTATTCGGTATAAGAGATATATTTCGCTTGACGAAAACCCACTTGTTAAAAAAAAATATTGTCACATACCTCAAGCAACAAAACGTCATGTAAACTGTTGGGCGCCATTTGTGTTATTAACTATTAAATCATTATAAAAGCGTGGGCTATAATGTGGGAAATCAAAATGTTACCTAAAACTTCAAATCGAGTAAAGATGAATTGTATTTTGTGATGACCTAAAGCAAAAAATAAGCTGAATTTTAGCAATTTACTCTGCTAAAATCACCAAAACTATTGCTTAATACTTGAAGTCAAAGAAATTGTAGACTACTCATTTGAGAAAGGGGCGCAAACAGAAAAATCTACAAAAAGCAAACTTTGAAAATTTTCTCATTTTTTTGTGATTTTTTTCGTCAAATCTGAGTTTAGCAGATTGATTTTTACTTCCAATTAAATGCAACTAAATTTTTGCAGATTTTAAAGATTTTATAAAATGTTTAAAATTAACATTTTTCCATCCAAAATATTGTTGTACCTTATTAAGGTCTTTAAATCGACCACATCGCGCCTATCGTTGGCATACACATATTTCGACCGACATTAATAAAAATGGTTACATGTAAATATTTTCTCCACAACAGTTACAAAGTAAGCAAAGTAAACTATAGAAGGCTTAAGAAAAAAATTTTACATTTTGTATTCATCATAACTTTGTGAAATAAAAAGCTACAAAAAAGATTCTTACAGCAAATGAAACACAAAACATTAAAGATTTACAAAAATAGAAAATAACTGCAATTCGTTGCGAGACTTCAAACTACGGTTATTGGTTTTGCACGTTTTTTTTCTTTCAATATAAATCTGAAAATAAATATTTCTTTTGTTATATTTCGCTACTTTTAATTTTATACTTTTATACTGAAACAATAATACATGCCTGAGAATTAAAGAAAATTTAAATTTTTATCCCTAGTGATTATAACTTTTGGATAATCCGCATTTGAAAATATACATTTTTCTACTTAACTCAAAATTTATATTAGATTTATTAAAACTGAGAGCAACAACAAAATTTTCTATATATGTCCTCAAGGTATACATCTTAAGTTTTAAATATGTGCAATCTTAAGTAAGCACGAAGTTTCGAGTTCCGATTTAAACGAACTACATAGAAAATTAACGTTTTTTGCTGTTACTGTTGCACAGCAGCAATCTCTGCTGCTAGTAAAAGAATAAAGAAAAGGTATAAGAAAACTGCAACTGCAACAACATTTGTTATCAATGAATTGCTTTTTTCCGTTGAGGATGTGGCAAGATCATTAATTGTGACGATCAACAAGCGATTTGTGATGTTGTTGCTATAGTTGTTGTTTGGTTTTTGCAACCAGCCTTGGCTTAAAGTAAACCAACTAAACAACCAACCAACAAACACAATACACGACATATTTACATTCAACTCTATACATTCAAGTGGCTTGACTATGGTTGTTTTTTCTGCAGCTCTGCACTATGGTTAGGCAGACCACTTGTCCAAAATTAACAAAATAAACCAAACTTTTTTCAAGTTTTATTAGTTTTTTGTTTTTATATACATCGCGATTATTTTTATAGTATTTTTATGTTATTTATAACAAACTTTCAGCCTCAGTTATATTTACCAAATAAAGCAAATAAGTTAAAAAAAATCTTAATTTTTTGATTTGAAATTGCATTTGTACACTCATAATAATCCATGCATAAAAATACGAAATTATTGTCAAAACTACAAAAACTTTCGTAAATTAAACAAGTTTTCGTTTAATTTAAAACTTTTTATTTTGACATTTTTTCGTAATAGTATACATGGATTATTATCAGTGTATGCAAATCATATAACTTATATGCCTTTTTTATAATATGTATGCACTTTCCAAAAAAATTATTTTTTGACTTTAGTACAAGTTCAAGTACATAGGGGCATTTTTTTATTTAATAATGTTATATTAATATATAATAAACCCAACTTTCGATTTAAGACCTATAGTTTTACAGCATTTCGTTGTTAATTTGAAATAAATCGGAATTTTGGAACAAAAAGTTGTTCTTGAAAAAATTTATTTTCTTAAAATATTGCAAGAAGTTGCAAAATCTGACAAAGTGAAAATACTTCCCAGTTCTATATCTATGATTTTTTTTTTGTCTTTTAACTATAATTTTCTATAAATTCTTTGTAGGCCTATCTAAAGTTACATTTTTGAAGTCAACAATATTTTTATTTTTTTTTTGGCTTTGCATGAAACACTTAATTTTTTTCACGACAACAACTATTTTTTTACACAATTTTCCCATATCAAATATTCTTATAAACTTTTTGCATTTAAACACAACAAAATAAATGAAAAGTTAAAAAAAGCGTGCTTTTATTCTTTTCTTGGCTTTGCTTATAAACTTCAACTTTAATTTGTTGTATTATAACGGTACATGTGTTTTCTGTTGTTTAAAGACAACTGAGATCTCAACAACAACAACAAAAAAAAACGAAAAGAAAATATGAGAAAAGTTAAATTTTGCCCAATAAAAGTTATCTTCGAAACCATAGTGCGTTGCTTGCTTTTTAGTTATATACACTGTGGCATGCTGGTCTGTTGTTTGTCGTTGCTGTTACTTATTGTTGCACTGTGTCATTATAGGGGCACGAGTAACAACAACCAGTTCCTTTAGTTTATGCTAGTGTCGTTGCGTTGTTGCATTCTCTGTTTCTGATTGTTGAATTGAGTTTTGTTTTTTTTTTTTTGGTTCTTCTGCGCAATTTTTATGAATGGATTTCTTGTTTTGTTTACAAAAGTGGTTATGGAATGTTTCCGTTAAAATAAACTTGAGCGTATAGCCATAAGATGTTGATGATGATGAGGATGATGATGAAGAAAAAAATAATGTTAAAGAAATGTCAAGCATACCTACACTTCGCCAAATAAAATGTATTTATTTTTTTTTTTCTGCTTTCAGATGTTTAATGAAATCTCAGGAAATAAGGAAATGAAAATGTATAAATTTTTTTTATCCAGCAAAACAATAAACATGTTTTTGAAAGCACAATTAGAAGTGTTTCGACAAGTTCTATCTAGTTTGAAACCAAACCAAAACCATTTGCGTTACTTAATGATTTTGAGCCGTAAGGCTTTTCTGAAGGTTTTAATACTGCTAATGTTAAAGTTATTAGTTACAAACAGCAGGCGCGGATGCAGGAAATTTTTTTGGGGGGAACTTACAGTATTTTTAATTAATTTTTTAATCTTTTTTACATTTTTGTATTGAAAAATATCATTTGTGGGGGGGTGGGGTGATTTTCCATTCCCCACCCCAATCTTGCCCTTGAAACCGCGCCTGCAAACAGAGCAGACAAATGATTTTTTCCAACACTTTTACAAACACATTCACATGACAGATTCGTTTGTCTCAACAGAGTTTTATCCAACCGAATTAATTCGGTTGCTGCAACCTAATAAATTCGGTTATCACAACTGAACTCGGTGTATTGGGAGTTGTGGCAACGGAATTCGGTTGTGACAACTGAATTCGGTTGAGACAACAGAATTTATGAGATTGCAGCAACCGAATCAATTTGGTTGGACGAAATTTTAGAAATGTGGTTTTATTGCAGTTTTTTTAGTTTTAATTTTTGGGCTACAAAATTGATTTTTCCTTAAACTTTTGAGCTATAAAATGCTTCTCACTGAAGAAACGGTAATGACCTATCATTATTTTTTTGACACCACTAATGAGTTTGCTTTTCGGTTTTAACCGAAACCGCGGTTTTCGAGCCTCAAAACTGAAAACCAACAAAACTAAGTTGGTTTTTAGTAAATACTTTTACCAATTTAATAATAAACTGTTCACCAATTTGAAGAATAATTTTTGGTCCCAGCACTATATAATTTGTTTTTCCAAATTATAAGGTTTTTCATACAATACTCAAAAATACACAAGAACCATGAATTTCAAAGAAGACCCAGCTCCAATGTTTTTAAAACTTTGGTGTGAATACTCAATAACAAACATTTTTAATGCGTTTTTCGGTTTTAGGAACCCTTATTACATAATAAACTAGTGTAATTAAAACCAAAAAGTGTTCGTTGGGCGCCATTTGTGTTACTTAGTGATTTTGAGCAACAAGACAATAAGACTAAAGTTTTTAATACTGCCAATGCTTAAGTTATTATGAGTAAAGTAATGTATTGCTTCATTGATTACAATACACCTTACTTCACTAATGAATTTTACAAGCGATGAGCCTAAAAGTTATGTGTGACTCATTATCTAATAGGGGTTTGGTGGTTACTTATATGGTTGCCGGTTTCGAAAAAGTAATGATAGACCCAATAGATTTTTATAAAAAAAATACATTAATAAAAAAAAAAAATATTGCAAACATTTTTTAATTGAATAATATCGTGGTATTGTTAGGCGAGAACTCTACCCACTGAGCTATCGTTACATATAATAATAATAATAATGTAAATGGATTGTAATTGGATTATATAAACGTTACCTTCATGCTTACAAAAAATCACAAAGTATTGATTTTCAAAAAAATATTGTAAATATTACTTTCCGTTTATATTTCATGCATTATGTAATTGATGATCGGTAAGTCATTATTTTATGTTTCGAAATAATGTAAAAGGTATTGATGTGTCATTACCAGACTTGGGCGACGACAATTACATTTCACAATCAATTAGATTTCAAAAATCTTCTAAATCTTACATAAAAGCTCCGGATAGAAAACGTTATTTTGGCAAAGTACAAAAATTCTCTTATATTAAATAAAAATGAAAATGAAAATTATTCAAGTTCGAGGCCATACTCTATATTTCTTCATTAGGATATTGTCCTAACAAATAATCTATAGAGTTTTTTGTTTTCAAATTTATTATTTGACCCTTTCAGGAATGTGTTGATAGATCTATTTCGGGAATTTTCTAGGTTCCCATCATCAGAACACGTTTTGAAAGCGGTAATAATCCCATGCCAAACATCAACCATACATATGAACTAGTTTACTCACTACATGAGAACTAATATACATATGAGTTTGAAGTTAAAGATTATAACCATTGATCAAAAAATAAATTGAAAACTTGTTTGATGTGCAAGATCCACCTCTGGTGGATATTCAATACACGTTTTTTTGTTTCTCTCCTCTTTTTATATTTTGTTTAGTTTGTAAACAAACCAGGGGAAGTAAACTTGGCGGTACTCTGCCTTTTATACAAGTTTGTTATAATTTTTATTAAAAATAAAAATTATGTTTTTTTTCGACCTTTAATTGTGCAATGAAAATGAAAATTATTCAAGTTCGAGGCCATACTCTATATTTCTTCATTAGGATATTGTCCTAACAAATAATCTATAGAGTTTTTTGTTTTCAAATTTATTATTTGACCCTTTCAGGAATGTGTTGATAGATCTATATCGGGAATTTTCTAGGTTCCCATCATCAGAACACGTTTTGAAAGCGGTAATAATCCCATGCCAAACATCAACCATACATATGAACTAGTTTACTCACTACATGAGAACTAATATACATATGAGTTTGAAGTTAAAGATTATAACCATTGATCAAAAAATAAATTGAAAACTTGTTTGATGTGCAAGATCCACCTCTGGTGGATATTCAATACACGTTTTTTTGTTTCTCTCCTCTTTTTATATTTTGTTTAGTTTGTTATAATTTTTATTAAAAATAAAAATTATGTTATTTTTTTTTTTCTTTTTTTTTTTTTTTTTATCCACCAGAGGTGGATCTTGCACATCAAACAAGTTTTTCAATTTATTTTTTGATCAATGGTCATGATCTTGCACATCAAACAAGTTTTCAATTTATTTTTTGATCAATGGTTATAATCTTTAACTTCAAACTCATATGTATATTAGTTCTCATGTAGTGAGTAAACTAGTTCATATGTATGGTTGATGTTTGGCATGGGATTATTACCGCTTTCAAAACGTGTTCTGATGATGGGAACCTAGAAAATTCCCGAAATAGATCTATCAACACATTCCTGAAAGGGTCAAATAATAAATTTGAAAACAAAAAAAAACTCTATAGATTATTTGTTAGGACAATATCCTAATGAAGAAATATAGAGTATGGCCTCGAACTTGAATAATTTTCATTTTCATTGCACAATTAAAGGTCGAAAAAAACATAATTTTTATTTTTAATAAAAATTATAACAAACTTAAATAAAAATGTTTTAATTTTTGTATTAAAAATACAAAAATTGTTTTTTTCGGACTTCCCATATTATCCATATTAGATTTTTATAATGTGACATCATATAAGATTTTTGGACTTGAGGTAGAACAATATTCTATCTAAATTCTCTTATAAAGGATGTCCCAAGAAGAACGCAATTTTTAAATCTGGCAACATTCGAAGTGTCATTGTTTGACATTTGAACAATTGTTATTGTTTGCTAGTAGAAGGTACGAGGTTAGTAAAAATGGAGCGCTACACGAATGAACAACGCATTCTCATTGTGAAATTGTTTTACCAAAATGGTGAAAGTTTTGCGGCTACAGTTCGCAAAAATCATCTTCAGTGACGAGGCCCATTTTCATCTTGATGGCTTCGTCAATAGGCAGAATTGTCGCATTTGGGGTGAGGAAAATCCTCGAGTGATTCACGAGAAGCAAATGCAACCTCAACGTGTCACTGTGTGGTGTGGTTTTTTTATGAAAATGAGGCAGGTCAAGCGCAAACAGTCAATGGTGTTTGGTATCGTGAAATGATAACCAGTTTTTTCTTGCCTAGAATTGAAGAAATGAATGTGGAGGGCATGTGGTTCCAACAAGACGGCGCCCCATGTCATACAGCCAGAGAAACAATTCAATTGCTGCATCAGTCATTTCCCGGTCGTGTTATTTCGCGTTTTGGAGATCAGAATTGGCCGCCTAGATCGTGCGATTTAACACCATTAGATTTTTTTCTTTGGGGTTTTTTTGAAGTCGATGGTTTACGCGAATAAGCCGACGACGACTCAAGCCTTAAAAGAGGAAATTGGACGCTGCATTAATGAAATACCGCAGCATTCATGCAAAACGGTCATTGAAAAATTCATTAAAAGATCGCGTGCAAGCCAGCAAATCCGCGGCGGCCATCTGCACGATATATTGTTCCATACATAACCTCATTCTGTCTACTTTACGATATAATAAAGTTTCACGATTTTTTTTTAAATATCTGTGTTTTATTTAAAATTTAAAAATTGCGCTCTTCTTGGGACACCCTTTACTTATAATTTTTGTTTTATAAACGAATCTTATTTAAAGAATTATTTATGCCATTAATTAAAACCATGTCTATGTTATTGTTTTTTTTTTTTGTTCTTTCTTCCCTAAGTTCAATAAAATTTTCTAAGTTTTCTTATTTTCTGATTCATTTTTCTAAAAATACTTTTGTTATTTAACTTATCTTTCTAACACAATCTAATGGGCATATTCACAATATTCTTAAAGTTTTCACAAACAAATAGAAAAAAAATTAACAATACTAAACAAACAAATTATCCATTAATGGTATTATTAGAAAAGCGTTGAAAAAAATTAACAACGGAAAAAATTCATCTTTTCTCTTGATTCCCCCATCTTTGGCAAGAAAAAGCAACACAAACAACTTCTCCTAAACAAATAACCAAACACTACCAAAAGAACTATGCCAACACCATGGCATACCGTACCACTCCAGCATACATATCCATTCATTCATTCATTCATACATTCTTTCCCTAATGGACAAAGCAGCAACTAATAACAACAACAAAAATAGTTTCTCATGCTTAAAAGCGTTAAACATAAAGTTCCGGTATTTAAATTCATGTCTAAACAAATGATTTGGAAATATAAACAATTTTTTTCAGTCTTTCAATTTTTTTACGATGAAAAAAAAAAAACGTTAATGAATGAAATAGTAAAAATATATATTTTTTATGAATGAATGAATGAATGAGTAAAAAAACAACAGTGAAGAAAAAGAAAGAAAAATATAATGAAAAAGTTTTTTTTTTTTTTTTTTTTAAAATATAATAAAAATTTTACACATGATTGGAGTTGTAAAAAGTTAAGTTGAAGGTTTATTAGTTAGAAATGTGGGGGGGATGTAGAGAAATGTGTTAGATAATAAAAAAAAATGTATATAGATTTTTAAAACCCCTAATTTCAAAGTTATTAGACAAGAATCGGGAAATCGAAATAAATTTAAATTTAACCTCCCTTTAACTTGTTCGGTTTAATACGGAGAAGAAGACAAAGGAAAAAGAAATTATTATATGTTGGGTTGAGAAATGATCTATGTTAACTATGATTCTTCTTTATAGTGTTGCTATCTGGAAAATAAATTGTTTTGAGAATTACTGAGGGGTAGTGTTTAAGGACATTTGATTTAAAATTTTCTAAGTTCTCAGTCGCAGGGATGTTCCACAGGAAGATGATTTCACAAACGCTAGTGCGACTGAAAAACGAATTCTTTGTCTAATGCGCTGTGCGATTTGCTGGCTATAGACAACAAACGGTTGAGATCTACTTAAGAAGCGGGTAGTTTAAAAAGAAGCCATCGGGATAAATTCACTTACGTTAAGAATCGCAAGTATACTTTTCGCGCCTCAAGTTCATTATTGCTTTTCCGCAAGTTTGAGTTCTAGAAACTCTAATTTATCTAAAAGGCTAGCATCGTCATTCAATGCTTGGTAACTATTTATAAGAGTTAGAATAGAAGAGCTAGCACTATCATATAGTCCTTCAACGAATGTGGAGAAGCTCTTATTACCCTCATGAGCAGAAAGATCTCTAAAACGAAGACTTTGTTCGTAATGAAACTTTTCACGACTTACAAAGAAATCCTACGACTCCTACACGCCGATTTGGATGAAACTGTGATATATAATAGAGAATTGAAATACAAAGTTAATCTCATATTTCATATTTCATATGTCAAAACTTTGCGTAATTTGAAAAGATATCGGCATAAAATTAATGAACTCGTAGCAAGAGAAAATTTTATATGCATGTTGCCGACGGTTATGCACATGCTTAGCAAGTTGCTGATAAAAGAGCTTCTGTAAAAGCTAGTTTGAATCCAAAAAAAAAAAAAAACACAAATATCGGAGAAAAGAAAAATACGTGTTTGATGAAATTGAATAAGGACCGAAATTTCCTACGGACATAATCTCTTAACTAGATATGGGAATCTTCACCGAAAATTTTACCGACTTACAAGGAGAGTCTCCCTATTAGTTCTCTACGATCTTAATGAAACTGGGCTATGTGGTAAAGGCGAAAATATAAGGCAGTCAAAATGTGGGGTAAATCCCATTGGTCGAGAAATATGAAATATTACGATTTTTTCGGCTGCTTAGAACCACAATTTTATAATTTAAACATCTTTTTTTACGCACTCAAATTAGATCCACTCACCGGGAGTTTTGAGCACATGTTATTAAAGATTCTACTGAAAACCACTTTTTTCTGCAGTAAATAAAATAAAAGTCGCCTAGTGTGCACAGGACCTCACATAATTAAGGTAGTCACCCAGTGTTAAAAAATATGACATTAAAATGCACAAAAATGGAACACCATTAAAGCAATCATTCGATAACAACATTTTGTTGCTGTTTTATTGTTGAAAAATATGTGACACATTTAAAATATATTGCAAACAGGACTATCAAAGTATTAATTCTTTCTATATATATGAAAAATATACACTCAAATTATCTAATTTTTATCTCAATCAAAACAGCACTACTCTACAAATTTAGGATTTTTGCAGAACCTCTCTTTGAAATATATATTTTTTATAGACTTAGGTACGCTGAATTTAAATCTGTTAAAAATGTTTTTTCTCATTTACAGTTTTTTAAATATCGCAGTTTTTATATTTACGTTACATACTTAATTTTTTTTTTTTTTTAATAAAAATTTTTAATTTTGTTTAGCAAACCGCAAAAACTTCTTTGTCCATTTTTTGAATGATTAGCGTACTACTATTACAGATTAACCTTGAACAAAGCTTTTGACTGATGTTATGCAGCAATTTTAATGGTTTGGGCGAGTTTATTAAATGGTTTGGTCGTCTTTTACATCATCAAGTTAAAATTTGTCTAGTGAACAAAATGTCATTGTATCTCATAATTTTCGCGTCATTGATCAATAATATAATATAAACATATTTGACAGATTTTGACTCACCGTACCTAAATCTATTAGAAAATATGGATTACAAAGACAAGTTCTGCAAAAAATTTCAAATTCATCAATACACTCAGGGAACTTCTGCTGTATATATATTTGTAGTTGTTTGAGTTGTAATACAGTAATCTTTATTTTTAAGTGAAAAAGCAGTCAGTTGTAGAATACATTTGATTTTTGACTACATATGTAGTTCATTTAAAAAAACAAACCACATCAAATTACTGTGTTATGATTTTATATTCATATTATACAGTAGTTTTTTTTTTTTTTTAACTAATGAAAGTTTATTTATTTTTTACTGCATATTTGGTAATTTTTACTACAATTGTGGTTTCTTTTTTGAACATTAAAAAAAAAACAAATGACAATGTTAGTTTAATTTACTGAAATGTAAGCCGTCCTTTATTTAAGTGAAATTTAATTTGTTTTTAACTACATTTGCAGTAGTCTTTACATATACCTCCATACCATAAATTTCGAAATTTTGACTTCATTGGCTAGATTCGTAAATAGCGCTTTTCTCGAAAACTCAGCAGCGCAGAACAAAACGAGCATATATATGCCTGACTTTCAAAAACTAACAGAGATAAATGTATACAGACAACTTTTTTCAATTTCTTAAATTTTTTCTTCTAAAATCGCCGTAATAGGATTTTAAAAGTCCATAACTTGAAAACTAAAAGAGCTAGAGGAAAAATGTTTGCATTATTGTTCAAAACTCAACCCCGTTGTTGATAAAAACTAAGCATCACATAGCAAAAGGAGCATTTAATTGGAACATCGCTTGTATTTCGAAAACTAACAGGGATAATTGTTCACGGGCAAGTTTTTGTCAATATGTCAAATTTTTTTTCTTAAAATCGCCTATTTTAGCAATTATTTAAATTTTGTCGATTTTTTTTTTAGTTTTAATGATTTTTTTTTTTATATAGCGGGATTTTCATTTTTGGCAATTTTTTTAAATTTTTGGATATTTTTTTAAATGTTATCGATTTCTTTTTTAATTTTATGAATGAATTATCTGCGATTGATTAAGAAAAAATTCATTCTGGTTAAAAAAACAACAGATTTAATTTTAAAGGAATTCAATCAAAATGGAATTCAATCTTCTAAGCTTTATATATAAAGCAAACCAAGTATTAGAAATATTGGTTTTAAAATTTATTATTATATAGTACATTAATAAAAGTCAGTCTAAAAAAAACTTTTTTGTTGTATTAAAAAAAGTTCTTTCTTACCGCAAGGTAATTAGACGCATTTGTTGGGGGTTGTTACGCATATAAAAATGTATTTTTAAGCAAAAATTCGATATTTATTTATAATTTTAATTACATTTTTACACACTTGCGTAGTAAATTTACACATTTTTTGTTCACCAACTTACACGTAATGTATGTATTTTTTTTTCATTTAAAAAATTAACCAACTTATATTAGGAGTACAGTTTCCTACTATAAGTTGGATAATTTGCAACAGAAATTAATTAGAGTGCATAGTTGGAATCAACGTACATACACTCAGGGAACTTCTGCTTTTAAAATATGTAGTTGTTTAGGTTGTAATACAGTTTCTTTATTTTAATGTAAATGTCAGTCATTTGTAGAACAAATTAAATTTTTTACTCACATTGCAGTTCATTTAAAAAAACAAACCACATCAAATGACTGTTTTATGATTTTACACTAATTTTTTCTGTAGTTTTTTGTTATTTAGAAAAATTAATGTGTGTTTATTTTTTACTACCATGTAGTTCATTTTACTACAATTGTTAGTAATTTTTTAAACATTAGACAACAAATGACAATGTTAGTTGAATTTAATAAAATGTAAGTCGTCCTTTCTTACAGTGAAATTTCATTTGTTTTTAACTACATTTTCAGTGGTCTTTACCTACATAGTATTCTACGTGTAGGTTTATTATAAAAAGGACTGTTTGACTGTGTGATGTTTTTTTTTGGCCGTCAAGTAGTGTAATTAAAGAACTTATTTGTATGAAAAACTTTTTATAATTTTTCTAAGTCTTTGAGAATATATTTTTTAATTATTTAATAACAAAAATTAGTGTTTAAACTCAGAGCGATTGATTTGATGAGTCCTCTAAAAATAAAAGTCTTTAATAAGTAGAAAATTATACTCATAAAATAATGGGGTTTTAAAAGAAAATTAACTTAAACTGCAACTTGAAAAAACCTAAAAAATCTGCGGGAAAATAGTCATAATTTCCAGGGACCGTAAATAATGATTATTGCTCGTTTTTTTGAATCAAAAAATCAATCACTTAGAAGAGACATAAAAAAAAATTATTGCACCATTATTATTATTTTTTGACAATATTTGCATATCCGTCATGATTTTTAAATTTTTGATTTTTAAAGTTTTCTTCAATGGCAATGATTATTTTTGAGTAATAATAAAAAAAATCAGCAATAATCATTATTTTTGAACAAAAAAAATAAAACTCAAAAATAATCATTATTTATGATTTTTATGTTTTTCGCTCAAAATAAAACTCACTTTCAATGTGTGGGATGGACATATCTCAGGAAGTAGGAGGAGCTTATCGAAGATTATTGTATCAATCTTTTCTTTGGAAGATTCTCTAGCAGATTAATGCATCAATCATATTTGTGGGTGAGGTTTAAGGGATTAATTTTTAATTTCAAAATAGGGCTTTTTTTGCCGTATTTTGTGAAAGTAACAACGTGTGGGATGGACATATCTCAGGAAGGAGGAGGAGTTTATCCAAGAGTATGGTATCAATCACTTCTTTGGAAGATTCTCTAACACATTAATGCATCAATAATATTTGTGGGTGGGGTTTAAGGAGTTAAATATTAATTTCAAAATAGTGCTTTTTTGCCGTAAAGTCAAAATTTGGAAGCTCGATTTTCACCGTAGACGTATGTTCTAGTGGACTTTTTTGCGCAGTACAATCCCAAGAATCAGAAACGCGAAGCGCCCATTAAGATGTTTTCCTTCCATACTAATCGCCCCATCCTAATATGTTTATTTATTTACACCTACATGAAAGTGAGTTTTATTTTGAGGCGAAAAAAATAAAAATCTTAAATAATGATTTTTATTTTAATTTTATTTTTTTTGTTCAAAAATAATGATTATTGCTGATTTTTTTTATTATTACTCAAAAATAATCATTACCATTGAAGAAAATCATTAAACTCATAACATAATCATTATTGTGTAATTTTTATTATAAAACTCATAATGATTACGGTCCCTGATAATTTCACCAGTTAAAAAAAGTTTTTCTTTAAAAATGAACTTTTTAGATTTTCTTTTGCTATTTGACCTATAACAGACAAAGATTAAGAACTTTTTTTAAACATATTTATATTATGCTTCATAAACAGAGTTTTGAGTTTTGATATCTGAAATTGACTTTCTATGGCTGTCATATTAATTGGTGAATTCAATTAAATTAAACTTGGTGGTCTAATTTCGAAACTTATTATTATAATTTCATTCTTTTAATATTCCTTTTGTAAATGCATGGTTATTAAAAAAACACTCCAGTCTATTAATATAATAATTTGCTAAATATCGCATCTAAATGAACAGATGGAAATATCGTCATCATCAACAACATTCTCGTCATCGCTAATAGCAACTTTATGATTATCAACACTTTACAAGTGTTAGCATGTTTTTTTTTTTAGTTCATCTTCTGAAAATGATGGGGGAAAGTCTTGCAGGTTGCCAGCCCTAATCTTTTTTGTCCATAACTCATCTTTATATCAATGTACTGTTGTCATATTCACAGGTTGGCAAGAAAAAATATCAATTCACAATCCAGAGCTGGAAATAATTTTAATTGGCAAAAAATCAAAATGTTCACAAGTCCCTAAAATCGACCACTTAAAAAAAGGATTGCATGTTGCCACCCCCTAAACAATTTTCGAGAATGTAGAAAAATGCAAATAAAACACATGATTTAGAAAATTTTATAAAAATTATTAAAATTGTATTTGTATTTATAACAATTTTTGTGAAAATCAGTATACAATTTAAAATTTGTAAAATGGTATGTATTCATTCCAAGTCATCATCGGAATTACAGTTCTGGCATATGAAAACAATGAAGCGCGTACTGGCACACGAGCTAGAAATTCCGTTACTACTTCGTTACCGGTAGATTTATATATATAGTGGAATATATTAGGATGGAAAATTCATTATTTTTAAAGGAATTTGTTTCAACAATTTAGTTTAGCCCTTTTAAGTGGAAGTTTTTGGATTTCAAGTTTCAGATTTCTACCTTAATGGAATTAAATAGGTCGTTAAAGGTGGAATTTTTGTTTTAAACCTATTTATACCTAGATTTTATAAAAAAAAACCTAAAAGATATATTCAAAAAGATATATTCAAACCTCAAAAAAAGATATTTTAAATTTAAAATTTATTAGGCAATAAATCGTTCGTGCACGACGTTGAGGAGAAGACTTTATTTTTTTTGACACATACAACATTGTACAAGTAATTAAAATTTAGGTTTCTCACTAAAGTGGTATAGCCATGCCGTCAGTAGGGATAATGTTTAGCCATTAAAGACTCACACACCAAATTTCAAGTACGTCGCTTAAGCGGCGTATATATTTTTAAAAATCCGCTCTATACAGATGTCGACTCCCCTTTAGGAACTCACGTACCAAATTTTAAGTGCCTAGCATCAGCGGAAGAAGATTTTTCTCCTATTTGCCCCTTCCCTTAGGAATTTCCAAAAATCCCGTGTACACAGATATATACTCGGGGGAAGGTACCCACATACCATATTGCAAGTTCCTATCTTTGGCGGTTTTGGACGGCTGCCATCTAGCACTGAATGTTGGGTGTCGCTAATCTAGCAATGTTTGTTAGGTGTCAATGATAAAAAAATTGCAAATTAATGATATGATTGTAATTCTGCTTGGATTATGTAAATTGAATGAAAAACAGCAACAATATTCACTTTGAATTTTCGCTTAACCCTTTGAGACCCTGCCTCACAATTTTGGGCTTTGATGTTTTCTTATAAAACTGCGAATATTTCTAATATTAATAGATTTATTGAGATGAAAAGAGTGCTATTGTATTAAAAACTAAATTATATTTCATAAAATATGTATGTATGTATAACTATGGGGGAAGTGTAATACGTTTTAAATTATTTAACTTTAAACTTAAGAACTTTATATCAAGAACTTTTTGCATGTAGCTCAAAGGGTTAAAACTTTAAATTTATCAGTACAGAACAAAAAATACAATTTGAAAATGAAAATTGTAATTTAGATTTTGTTCAGCAAAGTTATTGCCTATCCTTTCAGAAGTAAATTGGAATTTGAACTATTCTTGTTACGTCGATTCCAGTCTGAGTTTAGGCCATTACACCGCTGGAATGCCGAAGTACAGGGGCGTGGCAACCTGAACGCACTGGCAACCTGCAATCCTATACTCTACAAAAAATTGAGCTCCATATCGAAAAAATAAAAATTAAATGGGTGTTGGGGGTATGAATAATGAAGAATTTTTACGATATGATAGGGTAAATGCATGTATAAAACTATCCATAATTTAACCCCAATGTAGCGGCATATTTTTTTCATTCATGCGCTTCACTTAAATAGTTTTTTCACTTTTGGTCTTTATTGGTGTTGTTTTTATGTGTAGTAAAATGACTGATGCCAAGGTTAAGTGAAAGATCAATTTAATTATAACGGAAGTGATAATAATCTTTAAGATGAAGAGAAAAAAACACCAAGAAAAATGAAATTAAATAATACAATTGTTTGATGCTGAAGATTATTATATTAAATTTATTTTTTTTTTTTGTTTTGTTATTTCTGATAAATTGGGTGATGTTCGATGTAATTTAAACGGAATTAAGGAAATAATCATTAGTTTTTTTGTAAGACAGTTTCTTTAGAAAAAAATAAGATTTTTTTAATTCTTTGAACATAATTTTCAAAGAGTTGCTAAGATCAAAGAGTTTAATAAGGTGCCATTCCAAAAAACAACGATAAATAATTTAAACTTTAATTTTAATGATTGAATTCAATTATTGATCAAATTGAATAAGATAAATTAATTAAATTCAATATATAAAGACACGTCATATATCCGCTGGACATTTTTCAAATCAACAGCTGCGATATTTTCCTCTGCCCGCACTCTACGTATGCGTGTTGGTGGCTTAATGTCCAATAATATAAATTTGGTGCGAAATTTAGTCACAAGATTCCGAATAGCAGCGATGCACTTTCTTAACCGAGCATGAATTTTGATAATACAATTTAATAATCTGCAAGCGTTGTTCGTTTGTAAGTCGATTCGTGGTTAAATTATAGACCAAACTGAACAGGTTTAACAGTAACATGTTACACAAAAACAGCTGAGCTGCCATAAGCAGTGTTGCCAAAAAGAAAGTTGCTAAAAAATCACCCTTTATGAGCCAATGCGCCATTAAGATTTGTTTTTAATATTTTGCTTTAAAGCGCTCTCTATTAGAAATATTAGCAATGAAAGTTAAAACTTTGACTGAATATAAATTCTCAACAGGTTAAAATATTTTAAAAGTTTTAATTTTGTGAACAAACCTTAACTCAAAAATATATTAAAAATAAAATTTTTTAAGTTAACCGATTTTTATTTTTTTTGAAAAATATTGGATGTTTTCGACATTTTTTAAAGTTATCGTATGGCAACCCTGACATTATAATTTTTATAAGTGCAATAGTATTTGAGATGTTATTTTCGTTCGGTTAAAGATCATGAACGTTTTTTTTAAATTAATAGAAAAACTATTTTAGTAAAAACCAGCCATTATTTATGTTTTTAGTAAAACAAAAAAAAAAAATGTTGATTATTTAGACTTTGTGCATGTGAATAATTTATGGGCCGATCGGTCAGATTTATAAAAATTGTATACAAGCGATTAACAAATTTTTAATTAAGAAAAACGTTTCAATAATTTCACAATAACAAAGCAATCAAAAATATAAATGATTAGGATTTTTATATTTTTAAATAACACAGTTAAACACTAAAAATGCAATGGGTATGAGACTTATCAATTTTGATAGATTTTCGGACGCGTATCACGAAAGTGAACACAAGATTTTAATATTATCTTCGGTTTTTGAAATATTCGCGAATTTAACTTTTACAAAAATCAAGTTTTTTCTTTAAAATTTCTTAGTAACTCATATACATAAATAAACTTCGAATAAATTTTAATACGGTTTTAAAGTATGGACTTTGAGCATTTAAAACCATTTTTAGTAATTGCGATAGGGCGAAGGATGTAGGATATCCGTGCAACTAAAGTGAAAATTGCACTTTTTATTTTTTGTAAATATTATAAAAATCCTTAATCGAATTTGCAAAATTTTAGCACATGATGTTAGTTTATATTCCGCTTAATTCATTTCATCAAAAACATCCAGAAATTATATACATATCAAAAGTTACAAAAAATTTAATATGAAATACTCCTTTTATAAAAATTTCCAAAGTAGATTTTTAACAGAATACAAACAGAGACAGAATCCTCGAAAACCGAAAAAAAAAATAAAAAAAAAACGCAACATGGAGTTTAATTTTATGCTTTGAAAATCAAATATGTAGCAAAAATATTACTACTAATATTGTCCTTAGATTTATCGGAAAGAAATCACATTTTTGGCATTGGCAAATTGTAATGAAAAATCTCATTGAATTTATCCAGTAAAAAATATAGTGCTGGGTAGAAAACGGAACACTTATTCAATAATTAGTTAAAAATGAGTTTAGCGCTCTAAACTGGCAAGCCCGCCATCGTGCGGATTATTTTAAATTGGTGATAAATGCGCCAAATTCGTTTTTTGTAATATGAAATGAAGCAAGTTCGATAGAAACCCAATTAAAAACTTTTCTAATGAAATCCTACACTAATAGAAAAGAATTAGATATATATTATTACATATCGCTCATTTACTTCAAGACTGTCATAAGTCAAAAAAATTTTGAGTTATATCATGCTTTATATTGTGTAAAAATTTCATATAAATATCATGTATACTTTTCGAGATAGAGGATAACATATTTTATTTTTTCTTTAAAGTGGGTGCAAAGAGTATATACTTCATAGAGAAACTGTGCTGCTCACGGGTCTCTCGATAATTAGCAAATTCGCACACAACTATCACTAAGAGAAAAATACATTAAAACCCTCTATTCATAAAAAACGTCACCAAATAAATAGAGAAAGGGTCGAGCAAGGCAATGGATATGGATTGAAAACTTTAAACTCGTTTTCTGCAAAATCGTGTTTTTTGAGTTATGTCAGTTTTGCAGTAAATGAGCGATATGGCTTTACATATAACCATATTAATTTTATAACGAAATAATTTGCAAGTGATTTATTTTATATAATTTCAAATAAAAAAATGTGTACATTTTATAAGTCAATACCACTTAATTATATATTTTTGAAACACTAAATTTGTTCTTCATAATTTTTAATCATTTCGTTGTGTCATTTAAAAAAATGTTGATCTGTAAAATTGTTGATTTCTAGAAATTTAAATTTTTAACTTAAATACTTTGAAGCATAACTTCAAGTTACAAAAAGTGACGGCTGAAATTTTATAACATCCGATATATTTATATCTAATTAGATATAATTTATATCTAATTAGATATAATTATATGGACAAATCTCGAATAAAATTGTATCAAATTATATCTAGTTTTATATAATTAGATACATGTAGATGACCCATTTTTCGGATCAGTTTGTATGTGCTTATATATGGGAACTTATCAAATGGAATATAATTTTATTAGACTATTATTACAATGTGACAACGTTTACCCGGGATGAAAAAATTGCAAAAACAAATCTTTTGAATCTACAAAAATTTAGTTATATTTGAGCTAAGTTTTAGCTAATAGAAAATAGCAAAGTTATCTGCTAAAATTTGCAAAAAAAAAAATTTTCAAAATATTATAGACAAAAAATGTGAAATTTTCAAAGTTTTTTTGTTTAAATTTTTTTTGTAGGAATAAAAATCTGCCCTTCAGGAATTAGCAGTCTACTATTTTTTAGAAAATATTATAAATATAATGAAAATGAAAACTAATTGTAGCAGTTTTTTCTGTAACATATTTTTTAACAAATTTTAGTAGCTTTTTGTGTTTTTTTGCAGTTTTATTTCTATGAGTGTACTGAATGTCTTTAATGAGTTAAAAAATATGTTTATTTCGGGTTTTTGAGAATGAATTCTTTAATTTTTGTTACCTCTGTATGTTATTATTGTTGGTACCTTAGGCAATTTTTGCCTGGGTACTTTTTTCCCATTAATTTTTACCAACTTTTTTTCTTTAAGTGTCTGATCTTTATTATTTAAACTTTTAATTTCATTCATTAATTTGTGTTTTTTTTTCTTTTATGTATTTTTAATAAAGATTCTTTATGCTAGCTTAATCCCTTTTTTATAGCTTTTGTTCTTGCTATAAAATTCTTAAATGATCATAAAAATATCAGTTTCAAATTTATGATTTTATTTAAGATTTTTTTTTTATATTCTAAATATTTAATATTATTAATCAATGACTTCAACATTATATTTAGCCTTATATGTTTAGAAACGTAATAAAAAAAAACTAGGTTTGGCTTGTATTCTTTCGAGGGAAATACTAAAGCTAATTAAATATTCACATAAATTAGAATTTTTGTAGTAAAATTTAGAATAATAAATAAATTAGAGAACAAGTGTTAACGAAATATGTAATTTGAAATTGTTTATATTGCAATACTAGATTGATGGAATCCAAAAATATATAAAAGAAAACATTTTCTTTTTAACTTATCAAAATATGGATCTGGAAGGCAATAAGATGTACAATTAAATTCTGAACTGTTAATATATGAATACAACGATCCATAATCTGGACCGTTAAAATGTTAATATAACGATGCCTATTGAAATGGAGATTACAGCCAAAATAGTTTCGATATGGTTCTAGATTTTAAAAATAATTGTTCGCTATAATTTAAAGATGTTTGGTATTGAAAACGAGAAAAATCTGTCGACGTGCGAGGTCACATCTTCTTAATACACTTTAACAAAAATGTTACTAACCATTGTAATTTAAGATTAAAGAATCAAATAATACAAAAATAAGACACTCCTATTATAACCCATCGAACTATAAATATGGACCATAATAAAACATACATCCACAATCTGGACCGTTAAAACTTTAATCTAATGTTGTTAGTCTGTTGAAATTGACATCACGCCCAAAATAAGTTCGATATGGTTCTAGATTTTAAAAATAATTGTTCGCTATAATTTTAAGATGTTTGGTATTGAAAACGAGAAAAATCTGTCGAAGGGCTCAAGAGTTATTAGGGAAAATGCGAGGTTACATCTTTTTAACACAATTTAACAAAAATGTTACTAACCATTGTAATTTTAGATTTAAATAATCAAATAATACAAACATAAGACATTCCCATTGTAACCCATCGAACTATAAATCTGGACCATAATAAGACATGTGGCCCTTTGTTCCTCTTAAGGAACCATAGGACATTATATATAGGGCGGGTCGATTTACAAATCGCTCAACGTTCAAGGAAAATCGTACTCTGGGGATCAAAATAAGAAACTTTGCCGAAGGAACCATACCTCTAAAGCGAATTCTGATGTCACGGCTTTTGACCCAAAGGGTTAAATTTTGAAAAAGCCTACTTTGATATTTCTGAAAGTAGGAGGAATCTCTCCAAGATTATTGGAGCTACTTCTTCTCCGGGAGACGCGCTAGCAGATTAATGCATAAATAATCATTCTAGGTGACCGTTAAGGGGTTAAAATTTAAGTTGAAAGAGGGCCTTTCTAGCCGTGTTTTTATAGCAAAATGTACAAATCTCGGGATAGAGATAAATTTAGAAAGTAGGAGGAGTCTTTCCAAGATTAGGGTCTTTATTTCTTCTCCTGAAGACGCTCTAGCAGATGAATGTATAAATTATATTCGATTGGGTTGGATTCGATTGGGGCACTCTAAATGGGTCAAAGTGGAATTTTTCAAAATTTGACCCTACGGGTCAAAAGTCGGGACATCAGAATTCGTTTTAGAGGTATGGTTCCTTCGGCAAAGTTTCTTATTTTGATCCCTAGAATACGATTTTCCTTGAACGTTGAGCGATTTTTTTGCCTCCATACAAATCGACCCGGCCTATTATATATATATATATATATATATATATATATATATATAATAAGACATACATAAGACATACAATTAATTATAATCAAAACTGTTAAAATGTTAATATAACGATCAAAAATCTTGACCGTTAAAACTTAATCTAACGATGTTCATCTGTTGAAATTGACATCGCGCCCAAAATAATTTCGATAAGTAGAAGATTTTAAAAATAATTTTATCGCTATAATTTGAAGATGTTTGATATTGAATATGAGCTAAATCTATCGACGAGCTCAAAAGCTAGGAAAATGTGACAACACATCTTTTTAATACACTTCAACAAATTGTACAGCAAAATTTTATGAATTTTACGCAAAACTTTGTGTAATTTTCCTTTAATAGTTCTTCACATTTTTTTTTGGATTTCAACTGAAATATGTAATAATTCATTAAAAATCTATCTTGTCTTTGTAAAATGAATATTAAAGAATCAAAATCCTGCAGCAAAATCAACTTTTCACACCAGGGGGTTAACGACTATAAAAAATGGTATTATTTGTTTTCTATATCGTCGCCTAAAATGCAAAAGGACGTAAGTAACATAGTTACTTTTATTTACAGAAGAAGCAAAAAATATTTTAACAATGTCGTTAATAAAACTGATAACCAAACTCATTCAACCCAACTTCAATATTTTACAGGGCAACCAAATAAATGCACGAAATCAAAAACATATCACTTTCGAACTTTATTTATAAAACCGCTATTTTTTTATCGTCGTGGTCAAACATTTTGTATAGTTATGTAGTTTATCGAAATGTATCATCATCATCCATAAAACCGGTTTTGGAAACTTTGTTAGCTACGACCGTTTGCATTTTAGGTGACGATATTCTCCTTTTACTATAAATTTTATTGAAAAAAAAACACGTTTAATTTTATAATAAACAAAAGTTATAGTTAAGAAAAAAGAAATAAAATAAATTGTATAAAATACAACTCATTAGAGCGTCAACATAATTTTCACCGATTGAACACTTAACTGGCGCGTACATTTCCGTTCAATTCTGTTTTTTTTTTTTTTGTATCGTTTTTATTTTGTGTTGTTTGGTGTTCATGTCTCATATTGCAAATAAATAATAATAGAAGTAATAGCAACAAAAACAACAAGTAGACAAATATTGAAGAGAAAAAAATTGAAGCAATTTTATAAATTTTTTTATAATAATAAATTATAATGGCGCAAAAAATTGCGACACTCTATTATTGCTGCTGTTGTTGCTAAAGCTATGCTGCTGATTACTATTGTTGTTGCTGTTGTTGGTATTGATTGGTTTTTATAAGACTTCTTGAAAAAAAACAACAACAACGATTGCTAAGCATGCGCGCATGCCGTCGATGTTGTCCATACATCGTTACATACATATTGTACATAAATACGTACAAACAAACAAACTCACTCGTTCATGTAGTATAGGAATAGCAGTAGTACCTACATACACATATATATATATATATATATATATACATTCTTATATATATATATATACGTACATATCTAAAGTACATAAGTGGAGAAACTAGTTTTTGCAAAATACAACATACTAAATACTATAAACAACCAATGGCAAACATTTTTTTTTTCTGCCGCACAGGAATGGACAAATTTCGGATTGAGGGAACACAAATCAATAAAAACAGAAATGTTGGTCAATTTTGGAAGTTGCGGCTTTATTACTTGCAAAGTATTTTATTGAGATCCGTTCCCTATGACCAGCTCTAGTCTATTACGTTACAATTTGGGATTTAAATGGAAGCAGCAGTCTTGTGTTAAATCGGAAGTTTTGCTCCTTGGTCGATTATGCTTAGTTTCAGAGCCATTTACACATATTGAGTTTAACTCGTTAAAGACGACCAACTTTTCTAATTTGTTTTGCGTAGAACGCCCTCCAACCCAGAATACACAGAAAAAATTATCAACCTGAAATATCTAATAAAAGATTTGATTTGAATTAAATTTAGTTCTAAACAAATATTTAATTGAATCAATTAATATTTTAATTGACTTGTAAATCTATAAATACATATTTTATTTTAAACATAATTCTCAAATTATTTTTTCATACACTGTAGCTTAAATAGAAAATTTTTAGTATAAAATACCAAATGCATTTGAAGTTTACAAACAAAACAAGCATACACACGAACAACCAAACAGACTCAAAAATAACAAAAACACACATACCAACGTATCGCACACACACTTTTTTTTTTTGAGTATCATATTTTTTTTTTTTGAGATAGTTATTTATAACTTTTTTTCTTTTTAATTTTCAATAAAAGTTTTAATTAATATTATCATTGCCGTGATAGGTGCAAAATCAATTAAAATGTTAATTGACTCAATAAATTTTTTAATTGAAACCCGTTTTTAGTTTTTCCTGTGTACAAATGCTAGATAGTTGAAGATACTTTAAAACTTTTAATTTTGTTAACAAATTTTTATTAAATATTATATGAAAAAGTTATTTTTACAGTTTACCAATTTTTAAAAGTTTCTCTAAAGATATCGTAATTTGGACCATTTTTTAAAATTGTCATATGGCAAACCTGAAATTATAATTTTTAGAAGTGTAGTAGTAGTAGTAGTAGTATTTATAAAAACCAGTAATTTTTTATGTTTTGAGTTGAAACGGAATAAATTTTGAAATACTTTAGACTTTGTGTAATTGAACAACGCCTGGTCCTCATCGGTCAAATTTTCAAAAAACTATATACAATCAATGAAACAATTTATAGCAGTGAAATCAATTTTCATATTTTCTCATAAATTAACAGTCAAATATATAAAAGATTTCGAAATTTAATATTTTTCTATAAATACAAAAAAAAAAAAAACGGCTCATCAAAAACTCTGGATAACAATTTTTCATAATTTGTTTTATTCAGGATTGTAGTCATCGTAAATTCACGCAGAAAACAGAGTCAGTAGTAGCAACCGTATTTGAAGCAAATCAAATGGTTTGGTTGTAGGTATAAAATTTGTTGGTAGTTATCAACAAAGCAGCAACCAAAACATTAGGTTGGCCACAAATACGGCAGCCACGACCTAATCTGCATTAAATTTCAAATTGAATCAAATTGGAACTTACAGGCTCTCAAAGTTGACTACCTAATGTTAAAAATATTTTGGGGCATGTAACTATTATAAATGTGGACCGATTTCTAAAGTTTGGTACAAGAATACGGCTTATTCCTAATAAAAATTGGAAACCGTAGTTTGTTGTAAACCTCGTTAGTGCGATTTTAATTCTTTTTTTTAAATTATGTATTACGCAACATATTTTTGTTATGGAAACTTAAAGAAATTTTCAAATCATCGGAACTTTGATCAGAGGTCGTCAAGAGTTACGGTTTTCGATTTTCACCAAATACGCACCATCTAAATACGCACCATCTAAATTTAATGAAAATCGAAATTTGAAATAAAATGCCCTCAAAAAGAGCAATAAAATTCAAAAATGTTAGGCCAAGTTGTTATTTTTGCGGTAATTTTATTTAGCTGCTCTAACTAGTATCCAACCGAAGACTTCGGCCAAAAACGACATTTGGTCGGTATTTTTTTGTATTTGGAGACAATGTGGACAAATTTTAATATTGAAAACAAATTTGTTGAGCCGTTTTACATCGATTTTGAGTAAAAAATTTAACTAAAAATCACTATATGAGAGTGTTCAAAATGTAATAGAAATTAAGGAAAAATTTTAACTGCTAGCTGATTCATGTATAACACTACGCTTCCAAGAAGTTTGGCATTTTGCGTCAGTTTAACATTTTGCGTCACGCTGGTTCAGATTCGGAGGATTTAAGAAAATTTGAGACCTTTGCTTTAACTCCTTTTTTGTTAGTACTTAATAAATAATTCTTATTAAATAAAAGACACCTCTTTACTAAAATGTAGCTTAATTTAATTTAGGATACTTTTTTAGTAAAATGTTCTTTTTTAACAAAAAGTGTTTTTTTAATAAAAGTTTTTTAAAAAAATATACTTCTCAACCCTAGATTTTACATCCTATTTTGCATACACTAAACACTTTCTTCGTCGAATCGACGAAGTCAGAAAAATACAATCGGCACAGTGTTGTCAAAGCGTTGGCTACGGTTGGTTATGCTTGGCGGAACATATTAACAATCTTGACAGCATTGTCATGTTACCCGATTGACCAATCGTTGGTGTGAGCGAACTTGCCACCGGTGGCATAATTTTGAGAAATAAGCAAAATAAAACACATTTAAAAAACTGCAATACAGTTCAGTCTTAGTCTTATACATCACACTTAAATATGTAAAATAAAATAAAATTAAAAAATGCTTCTAAGTGGTTGTAATATTGGAAAAACGATGTTTGCAAATAATTTTACATGTGGTACTAGCAAAACACATGCTTTGCAAACAAAATAGTGTTTTCCTAGTACAATATTATTTGTACCTTTGGTAGTTTTTAAAACGGTTTTATAAAAATAGCAGTTGTTTGCCAGTATTATTTTATTTTTTTTGGTACGGTTGGCAATTTTTACCTGGGCAATTTTTTAAACCGGTGCCAATCAATCCCAAAACAAAAATACTTTAAAAATTAAATTTTATTAGAAAAATAATTTAGTTTTTATTTGTTATAAACATTAAATTTGTTTATTTTGATAAAACTTATACTTAAAATATTTTAAAAATCAACTTTAAGTTTTTTCGTCTTTTTTTTTTTTAAAGAGTTGACAAAAATCAGAACAGACAACAACTTAGGCTACATAGAAATTTAGGTATATCATTTAATATTTACTTTAACATTTCAAACTATGACATAAACTTAATTACGTTATTCTTTAATGTCATTTAGTGAAAGTAGCACAGATTTGACTTCCCAATTCGGGAATTGACTTACGATTATGAGACTACGTATACTTCATGAGCTTACTTACGACTAGAGCTATACGAAAAATCAGCAAAACTTTCATAAGTAGCTAAAAAGTTACACAAGAAAATGTGAACAGCGTTCGTCGATGAAAGTGCTTCTAGTGTTAATAAAAGGTACTTATTCAGTAAAAGGTAGTTTTTTAATAAAAAGTACTTTTATTGAAAAAAATTACTTCTTTAAAAAAAATTTAAATTTTTAGTATTGTGAGAGTTCTTTATATGAAAAATGTTTATAATATGAATTCTTAATCGTTTCTGCTTTTTCTCAGTTAAATTAGTCGACGACTTCCAAAAAAAAACTATTTCCATGATACGTTTTTTTGTCGTTAAGTGTATATCATACAATATTGAATGAAAAAAAAATATAAAAATCTTTAGCATAGAGAAAAAAAGTTTAAGCATGTTTTTTTTATATTGAACATCCGTTGGAAGTGTATTTAACCCATTTTGGAATAGACCGTCCATGGTCCATTTGAAATTTACATAAATAAAGTAAAAAATTTTTGTCTTGTTTGTTGAAAATAGTTTAACTTAACAATAAGGAATACATGATTGTCCTTCATTAACCAATAAAAAATTAATAAGTGCAAAAGATCTAATTCAAAAACTGCTCACAACGGAGATATCCCGACCCGGTTAAAGTACCCAAGAAAACAAACATTTGGATACCCATATTGCCTATATAGCGGACCCAGAGTTGCCACACATTTGAATTATTTGAAATATAAAGGACAAAGGCTCTTCCAGAAGTTGCATAAAAACCGAACGGTTTTAAATATCGTAAAAAGCTCAGACACCCCCTCGGTTAAATTATTTGTTTAAGCTTAATACAACTAAAATTCCTTAATAAAACGCCAGATTTAATGTTAATCAAAACGCATGTTTTTGTATGACAAAAATACTTGTCTTCAAAAAACCTCTCGTTTGGTACCAAATTTGTCTATAGTTACTTTTAACTAGAACGAAAATAACAGAAAAAAAACGTAAAATGTGCTAACCCTTGACCCCATTTTGTAACGCCTAAACATAGGATTGGACAGCTAAAAAACACGGGTCCCTTAAACTTGTATTCTATACAACATATCCGAAGTTTATTAAGATCTGCCGGTCCGGATCGGGACACATCCCTTGTCAGTCAGAAACTGGGTGGTATCAAATATAATGGCAAATATATATTCGAGTCCGAAAAAAATACATGAAAAATTTAAAAAAATTTTTACACTTTGAGGCAAAACATTTTCAAAAAAATTGGTTGTAGTCGATGTCTAAGCCATGCTAAATCCTACCGCTTTTATCATTTATCTTTAACGGTACTGAAATTATGGCGGTTTTAATTTTAAAGCTGATAAAAAAATATTACAATTACTGTTTTTGCTTGGACTTAATTCAAATTACATCAATTTATATTCTCATAGTGTTTATCACATTTCAAAATATATGTTGCACTACCAAAATAAAAAAATACACGTACAAAAAATTTGTTGTCATAGATTAGAACTTAAAACGAAAACCGCGATTATTTAGGAAAACACGATTTTTTTTTATGATATTTAATTGGGCTTAGGATAACTTATAAGCAGGAAATCATATTATATACTTTTAAATTCGCAAAATTAAAAATTTTGTGTAGGATTGCTTTTTGAAGCTATGAAAATTTTGTTTGATCCATAAAATTTAAAATCCTTAAAATTTGTTGATGCCTTTTAGATTTTAGTATTATGCTCATTGAAATAAATCTCTTATTAAGTGTCACAAATTTGTTTTAAAAAAATTTCCGTTGTAATAGTAAAACTTCGCGAATTTTTTAAAAAGGTAATATCATTTTTGATATAAAAATCCTGAAAATGCCGTTTTGACTCGAAGGTGCTGTTTACTAATATAGTTCACGCAATACGCTAATTACATTTGGCACAAACACATGCAATTTCAAAAAATGTACGCCAATTTCTTGTAGGTTTGTGATGTTCGTATTCCCGTCATTGGTGCACTGACATCAACTTGGTATTAGTGCTGCTAATAAATTCGGTTACTTTTCAATAATCGGTACTACTCGAAAAAACTACAGAAATCCTATGAAAAAACTGCAAAAATCTCATGGAAAATCCTGCGAAAATATAATAATCGGGAAATTCACTTGTAGTAAACCACAATAAAACTTTTCATAATATATCTGTCAAATCTAGTGAATCCGTTTTGCATTGGTTTGGATTTAAAAGTTTAAAACTATGAGCAAAATCAGTTTCAGAAGGTGTCTCAAAATTTTAAAATAGCTTATATGTTTTGTTTAAATCTTAACTATAATTAAATTTTAAATAAAAAGTAATTGCATCAAGTATTTTATAAAAATTATTAAAAACATATCGCGCACCTAGTACAAAAGTGACTCAACTCAAAATTTTTCATTTTTCAGAAATCGGCAAAAAATATTTACAACTTTATACCAATTGAAACTTAAAGAAAGACATAACTGTTTGTTAACAACAAAATACACTGATATTTTTTTTATATTGTGCATAGTTAAGCATATAAAACCGAAAAATTAAAATTTTGAGTTGAGTCACTTTTGAACTGGGTGTGTGATATACCAAATTTGCTTATTATTGCCTCGACGTTGGGCGCCAATTATAAACTTCTTAAATATTTAACTAATAAGTTTTGTATATTGTAATATTAAATAATAATTTTAATAACGAATTCCGTACAACTTTTTTTTTTTTTTTTTGCGATTTTAAAGATTGGACTTTTTTTATCGTTAAAGCAATTTCTTATTAAGAATGCTAATGTAATAAAAACTAAAATTTAAAAAAATAATTGTTTTGCAAAACAATTTTAATTTGTTTTTGTCCAAAAAAAAAAAGTCTGTTTAATGTTTTATATCTAAAACTAACAATTTTGATATGTATTAACAACAATAAAACAACCGTTGATTGTTTTTCATTAAACCAACCACATGGAGTTTATTAAATTTAGAATTATCTGATAGTTGTTTTTCACTCACAGACCGTTTCTTTATTTCTTTCTTGATTTTTTGCGTTTTGAATGAAATAATAACACACGCAATATTTTATACAAAAATATTGAATATATCTTTATTATTATTGTTTTAACAAAAGATACAACGTAAATCTACAGACAATAAAATTAGTGTATTATGGAAAACTGATTTTTGTTATAGTTTTTGCACAATAATAAAAAGAAATCTTAATATGTTTCTTTATTAATGTGGACTTGTTCTTTTGTTTTGAATTATAATAATGATTTTATTTTTTTTTTTCCATTTTTAATTAAAAAATAAAATTAATACATCTGCTAAGTGATTTATTTACAAAAAGCAACATTCCAAAGGTTGTTATTTTCATATTAAACTATGTTAACTTGTTAAGAGTTACAGTCATGGTAGCATATAAAAGGACAGCTGAAAAAAAAGTGATAGGGTATGGATATAAAATGCATTTAAGATTACCAGGAAATTTCATTATATAGATATATCATTATTACATAACTACGGGGGGCGGGGGTACTTCATAACTAAATTTTATCAAAAATATTTTTTAACATCTTAACCCTCTAACTGGCAAACGATGTTTTGCAACGAAATTCATACCATGTGCTCCACTCGAAAAACAAATAATAA
The DNA here is from genome assembly GCA_021234595.1 of Delia radicum. Taxonomy (NCBI): domain Eukaryota; kingdom Metazoa; phylum Arthropoda; class Insecta; order Diptera; family Anthomyiidae; genus Delia; species Delia radicum. The sequence continues at coordinate 69,057,204 of CM037853.1, forward strand.
GTTCTTCAACAAAATTGACTATCGTTGCCTAATTTAGGCGATATGAGCCAAAATATTTTAGGGTGCATTTTGAAAACTAAAGCATGTAAAAGAACAGTTTTGGACAAAAAATAATTCTCTTACCAGGATAAAACCACGCTCGAAAAACTATTTTTTTTCTGCTCCTATTTAAGAAGATATCAAGATTTTCGCTTTTTGAAAAAAGCGAAATTAGGCGAAAAAATATCTAAACTTCAATTTATATTGTTCAAACTTCAACGCTTTGCTATTAATAGTTAATGTCTTCTTTCTGCAAAATTTCATAAAATCCTTCCTTAAGACGATGTCCTTTAGAGGAATCCTGATAAAATCTTGTAAGTCCTTGGACTAAAGTAAGGACTTATTATTAAAGATAAAGCTTCAATCTTACTTATATTTAATATAGAGAGTTTTTTTAGTCAACTTAAATTGGTTTTTTAGATTTTTGAAAACTATATTTTTTAAAAATAATTAATTTTTGAAATTTTACGAAATTTTGATTTTGAAGCTTTCTCGCTGCCAAACCGTGGACGGCACACGAAAAATTTCTCCGTAAAATATTTAGTAAGTTCAGTTTTCTATCGGAATATATTAATTTCTAAGTATAAATCGCTCATTTGACTCATTTGTGGTAAATTTTATGAGGGCTACCCTGAGGCAGAATTACCTGTTAGAGGGTTAAATAATTTTTTCTTAAAGCACAGTCAAATCGGTTCGAGAATTCAGAAGTTATGAATGATTTAAGATTCCTAGGAAGTTTTATCATATACGAGTACATACATCTATCATTATTACATAAATAAGGAAGGAGCGGGCGCATCATAATTAAATATAATTATATAATTTTTATTAAAAATAAAAATTATGCTTTTTCGACCTTTAATTGTGCAATGAAACTGAAAATTATTCAAGTTCGAGGTCATACTCTCTCTATATTTCTTTATTAGGATATTGTCCTAACAAATAATCTATAGAGATTTTGTTTTCAAATTTATTAATTGACCACTTTCAGGTATGCGCTGATAGATATATTTGGGGAATTTTCTAGGTTCCCATCATCAGAACACGTATAGAGTATGGCCTCGAACTTGAATAATTTTCATTTTCCTTTCACAATTAAAGGTCGAAAAAACAAAATTTGTATTTCTAATAAAAATTATATCAAACTTGTAAAACAGACAAAGTACGGTCTTAGTTTACTTCCCCTTTACTTCATGTTTTTAAATAAAAACAAAACAAATGTAAAAATAAAAAGAGAATAAAAACAAAAAGCGTGTATTGTATATTTAGCATAACGAGCAAGTTTTCAATTTATTTTTGATCAATGATGATAATCTTTAACATCGAACTCATATATTAGTTCTCATTTAGTAAGATAACTAGTTTATATGAATGTTTGATGTTTTGCATGGGATTGTCACTTCTTTCAAAACATGTTCTGATGATGGGAACTTAGAAAATTCCCGAAATAAATCTATCAACACATTCCTGCAAGTTGTCAATTACTAAATTTGAAAACAAAAACTCTATACATTATTTGTTAGGACAATATCCTAATAAAGAAATATAGAGTACGGCCTTGAACTTGAATAATTTTCATTTTCATTATCTTAAATAACTTTTCATAAAAATGTTGGTCAAATCAGTTCGAGAATTCAAAAGTTATTAACGTGTTAAACACATTTTCTTATGTTTTTATTCTCAAGTCTATTTCTTTATTTTTACCAGCAACTGTTTAGTTTTCAGTAATTTTGTTTTATTATTATTTTTTTATGTTTTTTTTTAATATTTTTTCTATATGTTGTGTTTTATTTTTTTTGCGTGGGTAGCATTAAATACCATTGTAAGTAATAATGTTCATATGTGCAATAAAAATATATTTATATTTTTTCTGCTTTCCAATCCATTATTAACTTGACTTGTAAAATCAGGTGTAAAAACTAGCATTTTGTGGAAATAAAAAAACAAGTATATAAACTGTATATATGTAAAGATTATATAAATAGTTTGCTAAAATAAAACCAACAGTCATACATACAATTAAAGTACATGATTTGTTATAAACATATTTTACATGATATTACAACTATATTTTCAGTTTAAGTCACGTTCAAGCATTCATTCAAACCCCCAAAACAAATATATATATTTTTACAATATCAGCTTAATTTTCTAGAAAAGCAATATTTCATTGAATTATTTGAACATTTAGTAGTAAACGTCACTACTGCAAGTTTTATTTTTGTCTTTTAATAAAAATCAAACAATTCTACGAGTTGTATTGTTTTTTCTCAAAAGATCATTAAAGGGGTCAAAGTTTTTATTTTTTTGTTTTATTCAATTTAAATTGTATAATCGTTTTTAATTGTATTACAAAATTTTGCAAAATAATGTTTAAAACATTTTCAATTGCATTTTAGAAATTTTCAATTGATCAATTTTATATATATTAGGGTGATCAGTTTCTTTCAAAGATGAATTAAAACTGAGGCAAGTTTAAAATGACAAAAAAAAAATAACTAAAAACGACATTTAAAACAGCACGAAAAATTATTACAAATGACCCCAAAAAAAGCAAAAACGATTTGCAATTTATAAAAATTTTAAAAATAACTGGTATCCGAGTAAAAATAATATTATATACACTCAAAAAAATAAGTTAGTAGAAAAGTTAGGAAACCATCTTGTAAACCAGGTATACTATTTTTTTAGCAAATTTTTTGCTAAAATTATGTTTTAAACTAAAATTTTAGTTATACTTATTCAGCACTTAACTGTTTCGAACTAATGTTTTACTAATATTTTACTAATGTTTTACTAATTTATTTTGCTAAAAAAATTGTGTTGATTAGCACTTCAATAGTGTGAACGACAACCAAACTGAAAGATATACTCAGAATGAATTAGTTGTCGCGGCATGTCACGATGTAGTAGTGACGAGGAAAATTATACTAAAAAGTACAACTCTACTAAGACATAATATAAAAAAATCAACCATGGAAGATTTTTGTATCTGTTTTTCATACATAAAACAAAATTGTGGATTAAAACAACTTAAATTTTTCGTCGTCACCGGCTTGTGAAAGTAATTGTCTATTAATTAAATAAAAGAAAAAAAATATTTAAATTTAATAAAGATTAAATGTGTATTTGTAAACTAAATGTTTATATATATTAATAATCTTGTGTGGTCAACTTGCGAACAAATATGCAATAGGTAGACAGACTAAAACGAAAGACAAAGATATACATCCTAGGTAGATTTTTCTGTTTCCTTTTTCTTATTGCAAAAAGGGTTGTATATGTTATATTTTGTTATTTTTTCGTTTCGTTTCTATAATTCTCTGCGCCATTGGCGTTCCTTTAAAAGATAGCATCATTTAGACAATAATTGTTGTAAGTAGTTCAAAGATAATTTCGTTTATGTTATATATAATTATTTCTATTGTTTTTAGATATTACAATAATTTATGTCGTCAATTTGGGAGTATGAACATTTTTATATTTTGTAACGTATTGTAAATTATTTTTATTTTTTTGAGTTTTTTTCAGCCTACTAATATTTAGCAAAAATTTTATTAATTTTTAGCAAGGGTTTTTTAATTTCTATTCTACTAAGTGTTAGCAAAACTTTTGCTGAATCTACTAATTTTGTTGCTAAAAATCAGCTCGCTGATTTTCAGCAAAAGATTTTGCTGACATTTGCAATTTTTTTGCAAGCACCCTCCTGACTAAAATCTTGTTGCCTCAGCAAAATTTTTTGCTGACTTTAGTAACTTTTTTATTTGAGTGTAGTCTTATATAATGTGATCCAGTTTTGTTAAATGTAATATAGTTAAGTATGACATCATGTACAGTAAAAGACAATTTTACTTGCCACTGTAATTTTTCCTAAAACGGCTTATTTAAATGTATATCATGCGTTATTAGACGGGCAATATATAATTGGATTGGCAGCATCAAATTAATATATGGGATTAAACAAAACAATGTATTGTCTCCTATGTAACAAAAAAAATTGTATAAGTTGTGGACAAGTGACGTTTTTATATTGAAAGTCATAAAACATCCTACTCAAAATTTTAATATCAACTCGAACATTCTCATTGAAAACTTCTATTGAAATTGTCTTAAATGAACATCACAATTTAAAATATCAAACTTCAAAAATTTTAGTTTGATTGTGGGATTGTTAAGCATATAAAATGTATATTTAACTGTTCGTTAAATTTAAATTGGGCTTTTAATAATCGAACCATATTCAAATTTATTTTCACTGGATTGAATCGTATCAAACTATATGAAACTCAATGTAATATAATATAATCCATTTAACTATATTCATTTCGATCCACCACTTTTCGGATCAAATTTTATTTTAATTAGATATAAGGCTATATAAAATTTGATACATTTCTTTGTTGTATCGTATTAATTTTTTTTTTATCAGTTAGTTTAAGGCTTTTTAAAATATGTCTAACTTAAGACAATAATAAAGCAACTCACAGTTAAAGTTCTATAGTCGTAATTTAGTACGATATTTAAAGTATACGATTTTCGTTGCCGTAAACAAAAATATTTCGGAATTTCATTTCCAAAAGCATAAAAAGAATTCTTTTTTTTAAATTGTTTCTAAGTATTATGTACAAAAATTAGGTTCAGACTATATTGTAAAGAGTTTTTTTTTAATAAAAAGTGTAAAAATATCGCAAAAAGGCCTTTTTTGGCAAGGATCTTTAAGAACAACATTTTGAAAAAAATAATTGGAAAATAGTGAAAGAAAAATAAAACTTGCCCTAAGTTACGTACAATTTGCTAAGAGGTCCAATGATTTCTTAATAAGTTTTGTCTATGAAGTGTCAGAAAAAAGTGCGAAATCCCATGTATTTTATTTTAGAAAGGTTAAGGTTAAGAAGAAGAATACACGTTTTTCTCTAAAAATTATAAACACTATTAATTTTAAAACAGACTAGATTTTCCATTTAAAGGACAATAATAGTATCGGATGAAATTTAGCAGAAAATTAGGGGAGTGGTATCAACAAAACTTGTTAAATATATTCATCTTGGATATGGGTATAAATTCCTGACATGGGTATAAAAAGCGTTATCTCGCTGTTCTAGGTTAGGTTACATGAAGGTTACTCTTACATGAAATATTGAATGTTTTAGGTAAAAATGGTTTAAGTTTAAAGCGGGAAATCATATAACAAACAATGTTATTCGAAAAATATTCAGATTCATATAAAAGAAATTCCATGTTAATATAAATAAGAAATTGCTTGCTAAAGTAAGACATTCGCCAAATTGAGCCAGTTTCTCTGCGTTGTTATATGAAACTGTCCAAACTGTCATCAATTTTCATTTACTCTATTTCTATTTTAAAAAAGTTTTGATGAGAATGCATACATTCTTATTCGTGTTATTTTGTCGTTGCAAAAAACCTCAACATAAAAAGCAATTTTTCGTTGACATAAAAACAGAATAGCAGAAAAGTTTTGAGGAATATTCCAAATCGGATTTTATTTTAAGGTACCTTATTATAATTTTTTTTTTTAATTTTAGCGATTTTTTTATGTTTGTTTAATTTTACCGATTTTTCCCAATTTGTGGCGATTTTTTGCACGTTTTAATTAAATTTATAATAGTATTTACTAACAATTTGATTGAAATTAAAAACAATATTTAAATTAAGTTTTTAATAGATATAATTAAAACTTTAATTGAAAATAAAATCAATTAAGTAGTTACAAATATATTAATTGAAACTCGATTTTAGTTTTTTCTCTGGGAGCCACTTTTACTGAAATTGTAGTTAGTTTTAATAGTTAATAATAACTACAATTTTTAGTAATTTTAATGGAAACTTTAGTCACTTCACTCACTGCCTTTTCCATTACATATGTAGATATTTTAAGAGTAGTAGTTGTTGAAGATAATATTAAGAGGACTAGTGTAGACAATTGTAATTGAAATAATAGGATTAAAATTTAATACTTACACCAACTTGATATAATATTCTCACATCATTATTATAATTATTATGATGCTGAGTATTTGCAGCACCATTTTTATTATTATTAGATCCCTGACCACCTGATTGTATTATATGGAATTTATGATTATTAACCATTAAATCATGATGCGATTTTAAAATATCCAACATTTGTCTTGATCTCCTACGATCTAATTGATTTGAGGTGGTTTGTGTTGTTGTTCCTCTCTCTTTAGAGGATAATATTTTTAATTCCATTTCCTCTTGAGGATTTGTGGCAGCAGAAGGACCATTTGTTGAAGTTTGTTCGTATTGTTGTTGATCCTTGAAATAGTTTGTTGTATCTAGAGTAGTGCCTGCTTCATTTATTGTAGAATATTCAAGATTTTTATGTTTTAAATCATTGACACCTGCTGGGTTGTTGTTGTTGGGTGTTAATTCATAGACTTCCAATGGCAGGCGCGTGCTATAACAGGCATTTATGATGTGTGTTACTAGTATAAACAAATTTAAAGTTAACATTTTGTCGTTGTTGTTTTTGTTGTTGTTGTTGGTATTGCAATTGCCGTAGCTGACGTTGTCGTTGTTGTAAATCCACAATTACAACGTTTCTAGTGAAGTGTATAATTGACACTTTCAATTTGTTGGTTGGTTGTTGGTTTTTTTAACGAATGGTGTTGTTGTTACTGCTGCTAACGTTGTTATTACAGTTGTACACCTTGAGCTTTTTTATTTTTTTATTTTTTGTATAATATCGTTGATTGTTCTAATGTTTATTTTGTATTTTATTTAAGGTAACAACCATAAAACTAACAAAATGTTATTTATCTTTTTTTTTTATTCTTTACTTAAAAATCGTGTCGAGATTAATTTTTTATTTATTTGATTTAACACAGTTAAAAATGTGTAAGTTTTTAATTAAAGAATTTAAAATTTACGATATTTTAAATTGTTTAAGATGTTATCACTTAATGTTGTTGAAAAATATAAAAATTTTAGGTTTTTTCAAAACACTGTTTGTTGAACTTTTTCAAATTTACGATATAACAGTTTTATACGATATTGCCATTTATTATTAAAACTTTAGTTATTTACGGGTTTTTTTGTAATTGTTTTTTTTTACTCTTGTTAAATTTCGCTGTTTTTAGTACAATTTTTTATTAACGATATATGTATTAGTATATACATATACACGATAATACACTTATTGTTAGAATTAATGCAAATCTAAGGATTTTCTTTACATAGTCGTCAATATCGCTGTGTTCTAATAATTTTTGTAATTCTAAACATTTACGATATTATGTTTTCTATATACGATATTACACTTTTAGTCAGAATTACTAAATTTTATAAATATTTTTCATTATTTCAATAATTTCGTCAGTTTTTAAACAATTTTAACATAATTTCTGATTTACGATATTACATTATCTTAATATCGTATTTTTTATTTTTTGCCTAAATTTAATTAAAATTCGTTTATAATTTTATTTATCTTGAAGAAAATATTATAAATTCATAAATATTTTCACCGCAATCAGGTTTGTTTTTTATGTTTAATAAAAGCACACTTTTGGTTTAATTTTGTTTTATTCATGAAAAAATTCAGCCAACTCAAAACTACTAAAAAAAACAACAACTTGATTTTTTTGTTGTTGTTGTTCAAATAAATGATTCGTTGTTGTTGTTATTGTTATTGATGCTGTTGTTGTCGTTGTCTCAATACTGTTTATATTCATTCATAAAAAAAAATGTTGAAAAATTTCATTCATTGATTCCAAAAAGTAAAATATGTTGTTTGCTATACATATATTGTGTGGTATGTTTGAAATAATTTATTCAAATTTTATATTTTTGTAGCCAGGAATGTATGTATTTGTTTAAACAATTTGTAAATATTTACGTTATTGATATATATTATTTTTTTTTTTATAAAATTTACAGAAAAAAACACGTCTTGCGTTTTTAGAACACGTTTTCGTTTTTTTTTGGTTTTATTTTTAAATAAATTTTTTTGTTGTATGTTGTTTTACTACCAACTCATATGACGTTACTTTTTAAACTGATCAGATCAACAAAAATGTATTGAAATTTTTACAGAATTTTAGTTCTCATAGATACTCAATACTACCAACATTATCATCTTTTATACATGTATTTGAAGTCAGTGAATATTGTTATTGAAAAACTTGAATGAAAACCAATACGTTTAAATTGTCAGGTTCATTGGTATTGGAGTTTTGTTATTTGTTTTTTTCCTCTCGCTCTCTGTCCTCTCTTTCAAAACATTTGTATGTGTATTTCACAAGTGCTCTTGTTGATGAGTTTCTATCAGTGATGATATTCTCAACTTTGTTTAAATAAAAATATACTTTTTTGAGTATACTGGGTACTAATATAATAATATCACCTTGCTAGGTAATGTGATCCAAGTTATCTATGTCCAGGCTATAAATAAAGAGTTTTCCATCGAGAACGTGCAGCTGCAATATTGTTCAGTTCTTGTAGATTTTTTAAGTTTCCTTGTTGAAATACCGGAAGGTTGTTAACTTTGTCTAAAGTTGAACTGCGCCAAGTGTTATGGGGCCAAGTTGTCTGCTTCATTGAAGATTCTAAACTCGCTGGGTTTTCTGAGGATATGGCCAATCCATTCGAAGTGTTCGTTCAAATCATAACAAATAGATCAAAAAGTATCAGCAGCAACATTAAAGAAGTAAATTTATCAATGTAAAGTCGCGAAAAAATATTTATTTTCCTATTTGCAGCCACAAGTTATATATTTTTGCTCAGTAAGTGAGAGTATTGCAATCTCTTTATTTTCTAAACTCTTTGGTGATATGGATAACATAGTCCGAGCAAATGCAAAGCTTGGTGTTTTTACTATACACATTCAATTTCTAAACTTCTGCCTCGAAGTGAAGCTGACCCGAACTGGTCTGGCGAAGTCGATCTAGGAGTAGTGTAGTCCGATTTGAGCCCTATTCGCGAATGAAGCTGAAAAAGATGCTTAGCATGTCCACTGACTCTAATATTAAAAGAACCCGTTGTAGATTGCCTTACTAATTCCGGGTCGCTGATTTCGAATCTACCCTCAGTTTTTTTTTTCGAGAAATACATGCTTTTTAAACAAAACAGAGTTTTTCTAGTAAAATATTAGTTGTACCTGTGGTAATTTTTAACACGGTGGGTTTTACAAAAATAGCACTGGTTTGCCAGTTCTATTTTTTTTTTGTATGATTGGCAGTTTCTTCCTGTGTACTGAAACGCAACATAAAAATAATAGTTTCGACTTTAGTAAATTTAGCAAAAAAAAATCGTTAAACATTTAGTGTTTCAAAGTTCAAGTCAAAACTGCAAAATGTTTAACTTAAATCTCAATTTGAACTAAAACTTAGTTCAAAACGTGCACAGTTGGATTACTAACGGTTTTCTAAGTTTTATAGCAACTTTTTTTCTATGAGTGTACTACGTGAATTATGAGGTGTTAACATTAACTTCTGTCTGTTACGTTGACATTTTAAATAAATCTTTGTAATTTATATCATGGATTCTCATCAAGAATGGTCTGTACGAACGATCCCAATAGTTTTTGTAATATCTGTGGTGAATAAATGCTTACAAAATTTCTTTTGAGTGTCTCAGATTTCGTAAAACAAGCATTTTTGAAGTGTTTTAGTTTTCCGTTCAAGTCGAGCTGATCTAGAAAAATCACTGTCATATCCGGAATCAGCTCCTTCGAGCTATTTTTGCATATAATTATAAGTGCTCCATAGATACAATTTCAAAACATTTTTTTGAAATTTTTTCTCCGATAACTGCAAATCTGATATATATTTAGAACTTTGAAGAAACTAAAATGTGGTTGAAAATAATTGCTCTAAAGTCCACACAACAGCAGTTTTAATGTATATTTTAAATATACATTTATTTTCATTTTTGTTTGAATAGTTTACTTATAAGAATTATTTAGTGGGTGTCAACGAAAATATTTTACAAATTTAAACGCGAATTGTGAAAGTTCTATAAAGGGTAGAATGAAAACGCAAATACTCTTGAAATTTTTGAACATTAGATTTAAAAAACATATAAGACATTTTATTTCTTAAACTTTTTTCATATTAATATTGCACAAAAAAGAATAATTGAAAAAAATGAAAGCATACACTTTTTTAATTTATAACGAGCTTCCAACCTCCGTAAATATACACAAATAAAGCAAATCAAACATATTAGCTAGGTTGATACTAGTATTTCGAAAATTTAGAGCCTACATAATAGGCAGAATTATAACAAGAAACCTATTAATCATTAATTTGGCTCCATTCTTGTCTTCTTAGTAATCAAGCACGTGGTTAGGGTCTTTTCCTAACAAGCATCATGACGTTACTAAACTTTGAAGACCAAAAATATTCTATCTATACCAAATATGGTTTCATATTTCCATGTATTCTTTGGTAAGAACAAAATCCTTGGGAATAAAATGAATTCCATAAATCGGTTTCGGAAGACCAACATTTTCTTAAAATTACAACATTTTTTTTTAAATCTAGTTTTTATTTTTAATGAGATGTAACACTCAGGAGCTTCTTTATTAATGTGTTGCTTTCTTTGAAAGGGGATAGCGGAGATATAAAATGGGGTGAAAAATTAACGGATTCAAACAAAGCAACATTGTTATTGCTTGAGATAATAAATCTTTGAATAGTTGTTGCGCGCCATCTGATGAAGAGTTGGCGAACTCGCTGAAGCTTTTTAGTTTAAAGTTCGCATCGTTGTTTCACTTCTGAGTTGTTAAGAGCTATGGAAACACCGAAGAAAATAAAATATTGTGTACAGAATTAATTCTGACATCCAAAAAATAGAATCGATATTTTTTTTTCAAAGTTAAATCCCTTTATTGTATCTATATTATTTAGAATTGTGTTTTTTGTGATCGACTTAGTCCAATTGAATTAGTCTTTACTTTGAACTAGTGATCTAGTTCGCAATCTTCAGCTCTTTTCATTCTTTCGCTCTAAAAAGAGGTGTCTAATATGAATAATTTCCAGAAAAATTATTAAACAAACGATCTACCGAACGATTGAACGAAATTGTCAAAGATCGATTGAACTAGAAGAGCCATTGGTCATTGGAAACAATTGCACTAGAAACAGCGCTCACTCAAACGAACTAAACTGCCCAAGTCTACTATTATTGATTACGTCAACGCATTGGTACAAGTACCAAAAAAAAGTGTACCTTTGTACTACCTTTACCATCCCTGACTTCTATTTAAGATACTTTTCTTTTAAGTATGGGATTTACTTTTTTTGTTAAGCACATAGATACTTAAAGGTTTGTCGAAGTTTTGAAGTTGCATTGCATTATTTGGATGTATGCTTGCGTATATCTTTAAATGTGTTGGTTACTTATGAATGAAGCAGTTTGAAGTTTACAGCATCTTTTCTCATTAATATGTGCAAGTGTTTTATAATACTCTCTTGAGCTTTGTTGATGTATTAGTTAAAAGATCTTAAGGTGTTTAAATTTTTTTTTTAGATTTTTCTTAAGTATGTATGGGATGTTTCTGTATGGTATTTTATCCGTCTACTGTTGTTGTGGTCACTTGTAAGCTTCCTCTTTACTTAATTGTTGTTGCTGTTGTTAAGCTAAGATTTATCGAGCAACAGGGCAAATCGGAATTCTTAACGGATTTATATGTAACTAGCTTAAATATGATATACGTTAATATCTTGTTCGTTCGTTTTTTCAAGAATGTTGAAGATTCTTTTTAACGAGTATTTGTATTAGTATTGGATGTAGCGATGTTCTCTATGTTATTCAGCAATTAAAATGTTGGTCCATCTGCTCAAGCACTGAAAGAACTGAATTATAATCCAAAGTAATCTCAAAAAAACGGATAGGGGAGATCTCCTGACTCGGACCCTCAGCAGTAGTAAACATTCAGAAAGAAACATAACTGCCTAATCTCAATTTAAGGGTGCAAAAAATGAGTTACAAATTTCATGAAACTTTTTTGTTAATTAAGATATTTTAAATATTTTTTTTTGATTGATTTTCATACAATACATATTGTTATTCATACTGTTATTCATCATACGCATCATCATTAATTGCAAAACTCTCATCTCAACTATCCAACAGTTGTTGTAACCTGATTAAATCGTATCTAGATGGAAGATATTTTCGTATAAAACAAGAAGAAGTATATTCAGACTTGAAAGAAATAAAGGCAGGAGTCCCTCAAATAAGCATTTTAGGACCGATTCCATATCTGTTATACGCATGTGATGTACCAGAGTTCGAAAATACAACAATGGCAACGTTTGCCGATGACACAGCAATACTCTCAGTGGCAACAACTGTGGACGAATCCATCCAAAACTTACAAACTGCGCTCGATTTTGTAATAGAATGGACAAAGAAATGAAATTTGAAATTAAACGCAACTAAGTCTTTACATATAGACTTTACAAACAAACCAATAAGGCATATTTCCATCTTAATTGATAATGTATAACTCGCATATGCAAATAAAGCGAAATATCTTGGCATGACTTTAGATGCAAAATTACGATAGAAGGAGCATATCAAAACTAAATAAACTGAAATGCTTAATAGGAAGAAAGTCAACAACATCAATAGAAAACAAGCTATTAATATACAAGCAAATGCTGAAACCGATATGGACCTACGGGGTACCGTGAAATAACTCCCAAATGAAATAACTTAAAAAAAAAAAAATGAAATAACTCCCAAAAATGTTCCATATAAATTGGTATTTATTTCACTATGAAAAACTCAGAATGCGATAGGACTTATTTCACAATCTTCTGTTAGAAATTATTTCGTTATGAAATAACTCCCAAATGAAATAATTCCCAACCAGGTTTTGTTGGGAGTTATTTCACTAATTTTTAGCATTGGGAGTTATTTCACTTTTGTTGGGACTTATTTCATTTCTATTAAAATTACATTTTGGTAAATGTTATGCATTTGTAACGCTTCTTAAAATTGTCGTAAAGTAAATAACAGCAATACAATGAGTCATTTTACCAAAAGGAACGCAGTTCTTGCTAGAATTTTGGTAAGTAAAGATCGGTATTAGAGTGATTAAAAATAATGGCAAATCTTGAATTTGAAATAATGAGTGGCAAAAGAAGAAATAGTAAAGTGTTATACGTAAAAGTCGAAAATCAAATTTATTTAAAAATTTCGGAAGCTAGAGGAAGAAAATTTTATACGTGTTACGAAGAAAACGTGTTACAACATAAGGTCCATGGACATTATACTCCAGTGTGGAAACACATCAGTAATTTTGAAGTTTCTTTTGTGTCGCACGCAGAAAAAACTTTATTTCGCGAAGCCGCCTGCCGCGTTCTACGGAGGAAAAAAACCCTAAGAGCGGCCGAAGGCCGCCACCCAGAAGAACTTGTTTTTACAAGCTAATGTAACTGATATGGAGCGCAGGCTCAAACGCACAAAACCCTCTGATCTCGTCAGAACCAATGCCGTCCTGTAGTGGCATAACACATCAACACACAATATATTTTTCATCATAAAATATATATATATATATATATTATATATATATATATTTTTTTGACCTATGTATTTGATATAAATTGCTCGTTAGTTTTTATTAAACTAGTTGCAGTAATAAATAAAAGAAAAAAAAATCATACGCATTCATCATATTCATCATACGCTTTATATTCATCATAACAAACAAATATTTGAATATTTGAGATGTACAATAATGAACAAATGTTTTTTACAAAACGAAGCCAAGTTACACGGTTAAACTTTCTGAATGGATAGGAGAACATCTAAATTTTTTCTAAATTGAATTTTCTATTACAGTATAAATAGCTCTGAATTTTTTAAGATATTCTATTTTTTCTTCAAATTTTCCATATTAATTCTATTGGTACATACATTAATAATATGAATACTATTGCGGGTCGATTTAAAAATCGCTCAACCTTCAAGGAAAATCGTATTCTAGGGATTAAAATAAGAAACTGGGCTTTTTCAAAATTTGACAAAATTTGGTCAAAAGTCGGGACATCAGAATTCGTTTTAGAGGTATGGTTCCTTCGGCAAAGTTTCTTATTTTGATCCCTAGAATACGATTTTCCTTGAACGTTGAGCGATTTTTTTTGCCTCCATACAAATCGACCCGGCCTAATGAATACAGTTGGGTTGAAAAGTCACATATTTTGTGTTCCTAATTATTGTTCTGATGGTGAATCGTACTTATTTATTTGCAATTAAATTTACTGAATGACGATAATATTTGAGCTGTTTTGACATAATTCCAAACAATTTTATTTCCATTATTTAAAAATGAATTTATTTGATATTAAAAGAAATTGTCGGAATTAAATCCAAAATATTTTTTTGAAAAAAATTGAGGAAAAAAAATTCAGCAAAAAGAAATTAAAACAAAAATTCAGAAAAAATGATTGAATTCTAATCGAGTTCGGTATTCATGTTGAACAAGAATTTATGTACACTCACAAAAAAAAAAGATTTGTAAAGTCAGCAAAAAATGTTGTGGGTGCAGAAAAAAATTTTAGTCAGTAGGGACTTGCAAAAAATTGCTAATGTCAGCAAAATCTTTACAAAATAATTACATTCAGCAAAAATTTAGCTAACACTTAGTTGATTAAAATTTTAAAAATTCTTGCTAAAAGTTAATAAAATTTTTTGCTGAATATTAGTAGACAGAAAAAACTTCAAAAGATTTGTAGTAAAGCTATATTTTAGATAATTTATTTGATGGAAATCTTTAAAAAAAAATTTTTTTGATTCTTTTAAAAATAATTTAAAAAACGTTACAAAATATAAAAATTTTCATACTCCCAGTGAGATGGTAGTGAGATGTTTTGTAGTGAGATGTCTTGACAGTGATGTTTTGAGGTAGTGAGATGTTTTGATAGCACAACAAAGAAATCATTCGTGGCCAGTCACGAATCTAGAACCTTCGACCCTTTGTTGCAACTTCCCATTCCAGTGGGATGGAGGGTATAAAAAGAATTAAATCTTCAAAGCTATGCACCATTTCATTAAAACAAACTTCTTAAATCAATACACATTTTTTGTTAAAGACAGTGGTCCATAATGACCCAGATGAAACGCAATGGTTAAAACCACAGCAAAAAAGATAGTTTTTTTTTAATGAAAATTAACTAAACAGCAAACAAGTTAAAAAAAAAGTATTAGTAATACATAGATAAAGAAAAAGTAGATGAGCAACAGGAATTAGTTTCCGGTCTGAAAGTAATAAATAGCAATAACTACATATAACAACAACACACGCACTCTACAATTTCCAGTTAATGTTGACAAGAAAAATTTATAGAAATATTACTACAACAACATAAAGAAGATAGAAAACTATTAAATGCATAAAAACCATTTAAACGGACGACACAACGACAACAACACCAAGAACAACAACAACGACAAGAACAACAATTTTAAAATAACACCATCATCATCAGTGTTTTCATTGTAGCAAGACACTTCTTTCTTTTTTATTATAAGTACCAACAACAACGATAATATAATTTAGTAGAGACAAAAGAGGATGATACTTTAAACAACCAATAAACAAACATTTGAACGGATATAACTAACATAAGACCAACAACAATTATAAGTAAACGAACACACGAACGGAAGGACAACTCAACCAGTGAAACGTTCTTTAGCTATTCGTATGCGTGAATGAATTATGATTTGATTGGTTTTTTATGCAAAAAACTGATTTTATAGTCTAAAATAATAATTAATAACAACTCTTAAACCATTAAAAAAAAAAAATCTCAATTAAATATTTATAAAACTAAAAAACTCCCAGCCTCACTCGGGGAAAAAGTTTAATCATATTAATGAAATTGTTTCATTATTATTCATCATTATGAAGTTTTCATAAAAATGTATGACAAATGATTGCATACCCTTTCATCCTTTCGTAAATTTAAGTTTTTATTTATCATTGAACATAAAGGGTGATTTTTTAAGAGCTTTTGAATTTGATTAAAAAAAAAACACATAAAATTTAGAGAAATGTATGAAATCTTTATTTGAGTCTATAGAACGATCTATATAATTCAATGTTTAAAGATGATTTCATGTAAATGTTGACCCCGGCTACGACTCAAATGGTTCATGCGCTGGGTCCAATTTTGGCATACTCTCTCCAATATATCGGCAGGTTTCTCATGAATAAATACTTCAATATTGACTTCCAGTGCGTCAACCGTTGCGGCTTGTCCCTAACGACATGAGCCTTAGCATAGCCCCACAAAAAATAGTCTAAAGGCGTTAAATCGCACGATCTATGCGGCCAATTGACCGGTGCCAAACGTGAAATAAACTGTTCTCCGAACTCGCCTCACAATTGGGCCATTATTTCGCGTGCTGTGAAAGCACATGTCACCCAATTCCAGCTCTTCCATTCTGGGCATCATCGCACGGTAGCGCTCGCCATTCACAGTAACGTTCCAGCCTTCGTCGTCTTTGAAAGAGTACGGTCCAATGATGCCACCGGCCCATAGTCGTCCGGTTCAAAGAGGTAAAAAACAAAGAAAAACATAATATTTTTCTTACATCTTTACATTTTTGTGTAGAATGTAAGAAACTCTATATTTAGTTAAAATAAGAAAACATTTTAACTGAATTGTCCTAAAATATAAGAAATCAAAGACGGTGACTTGGTGTGTCAAAATCAGAGGTTGGTTTTATCGTCGTACAAAAACGCAAAACTCTGCGACTTGCTCCGGACTTTCTTGGTAGCACTTTTTTAATGTGATTTGGAATATCTTAGGTTTGTTTTACAATTTGCTGAATTAATAAAACTGTTTTTGATTTTCTTTTTTAACCCATAGTGTGAAACGAAACGTTACGTAGCCTGATGAGCTTCATCATATTTATATATATATGGAGCCATATGTATAATACAACTTAAGATTTATTTATATACGACATTTAATGATATAAGAATTAATTACACACAGAAAAATTTTGCTATTTTCCAACTGAAATTCGGTCACTAGCACTCAAATTCGGTTATTACGAATTTCAGACGATTGGCACAACTTAACATTAGTTTTCACCACAAAGTTCGGTTAATACAACTGAATTTAAGTTGTAACACCCCACATATGTAGAAATTTAATGTAATTATAGTTGTACTAGCTGAATTTATAAGTTGTTACCTTTAATATACAATTTCGAATTCGGTTGGCACTTTGTTTCTCTGTGTGTATGTAAGATTCCAAATAAAACACAATATTAGGAATTTAATTTGAGATATGATTATATATGGTCCAACGTCATTAATAATTGCTATTCGTATAATATACAATTATATATAATTATATATAACGCATATATGCGCCAGATTTTTTTTAAATTTTATTGTCGTGGGATATTTACTGCAATTTAATCTCAAAATATATTATTCGGTATACCATAAATTACTTATCTTTTTGGATCAAATTAGATCTAAATTAATCCCATGGTATATTTTGGCATCTGTCAGAATCTTAAATTAGATAATATTGGCTAACTCAATTTTGAGATAAATTTTGATCTAATTTAATACAGTAATATATTTGGGGGATCTAATTGGATATTACTGCATATTGCAATTTTGAGATAAACTTGAATAAGAATAAATATGGAATGAGATCTGATTTTTTTTATCGAATGAGATCTGATTTTGTATTTGTAACTCTTTTTTTTTGATCGGACAGCTTAAGAATATTATCAAGTGCGCAGTTCATATGTTAAATATAAATGCCAAAAAAAAAAAAAAAATTAGAAAATATGGCAACTGTGGTCTGATATTTGTTCAAAATGTTTGTGGTTAATGATGTATAAGACCTTAAAACATATTAAAATCCACATCGTATCTCATGGAGGTTTCCAGATGTCATCAAAGATGCATATGCATACAATATGGCGAAAGGGTTCAGAAAAAAAGTTAACGGCATATTTTTAAATTTCAGCGGCTTATTTTACTATTTTTCTACCTTTTTTAGAAGTATAACACATTTATTTAGAGCTTGTTTTTGGTACGCTATTTATTTATTTATGAATTACTAAATTTATATGCAGCGTAGCCGATTTTGATCAAATTTTAATTTCGATTGAAAAGTATTTTGATGGCCTATGTAATAGATTTTAGTTTAAGCACATATATTGACTATTTCTCGATTTATTGCTGGAAATACTGAATTTTTACTTTTTTTTGATAAAACTTCAATTGTCGAAAAATTTGGTTGCAACTACGAATGTCTTTCATAAATGTGCAATCATCAAATCTGGCAGCACTGTGTACGAGTGAAACCTTCAGATAGTGTTACTGCAAAATTTTGTATTCCTAATTTTAGCATTTAACTTTGTTGCATGTAGATTTTTGTAGTATGCCATGTATATTTGTAAATGCGAGTGTATGTAGATTTGTAGAAATGTTTTTATTAAAAAAAAATATATATATAAAAGCGCGCGCGTTTTTCTTGGATTTATTTTTTATAAAGTTTTTTATCTTATATTTGTTGTTTATATGGACTTTTGTATGGTGATGTTGTTGATGATGATGACGACGACGACGACGATGTTGATGATGGCAATGGGTATGAGTATGAATATTGCGCGCACGCGCTTTAAGCACACGCCAAAAATTTAAAACTAAAACGTTTTGTGACCAGCGTCGTTTTTGTATTCTCTTTTATCTGTATTCGCTATGAATATTTAAATACTAGAGAGTTTGATTTGCATTTAAAGTTTGTAGAAAAAAAAATTATTTGGAATTTTTCCTTCAATTGACCGACTTATATAAAATGTGCTGGTTTTAGCTTTATAAAATATTTTGTAAATATTGAATGCATCTTCAAAACTATAAAAATTTAAGATTGAAGCCGTTAATTAGCCCAAACAATATAATGATAAATTGGCAATTGTGGGGTTTGAAGCGTGTTACGTCAATACTAGGGAATGCATCTATGCATTTTTCTGTTCCCGCAATCCCGTGAATTTGGTTCAGGAATACCGGGATTTTTAAGAATACATTTTCAAACAAAAAAGTTATCTATTCTGCATTTTAATGCAGCAATTAACACTTTAAACGAATTTAAAAAGGAAAACAGTATAATAACTACACCGCATCAGTAACATTCACCGTTTATCTTAGACTTCGACCTTAATTTAGACAATGAACGTCTTTTAGCTCGCTTATACAAAAGTTTGCCATTATATAAATTTGTCCAAAACACTGTTTTTGACTCTTCGAACTCATCGATCAGACTCAGTTGAGTGTTTCTTTCTTTTTTGAACTTTAATTTTTTTTTTGTATTTCTTTTTTTCTTGAATCCAATCTGTAGCGTAGAGCACTCTAATATTGACATTCTACCATCAAAATTTTAAAACTGAATTTTTTTTAATCAAACAAGATTTAAGAAATTGCTGTTATAAAATTTATTTTTCTCAGACTTAAAAAAACTGAAAATTTGGAGAAAAACCACAAAGTTAAAATGGAGACTTAATTTTATAAACATTTATCAGATCGTGTAAGATATTTTGCATACAAAAAATATGATTCAATATGAATAATTTTATAATTTATTTTTCGAGCAGTATCCCGGGAATATCGAGAAGATATCCCGCTTTCCCGGGAAATGAAAAAGTGCAGGGTTTTGCATTCCCTTGTTTTATACCCATTAGTTCTTTAAATTACAAATTTAATTTTCGAATAAAAATGAGTAATTAATTTAATTTTTTTCAAATTTTATTTTAGGTAAAATGTACGCTGTTATTGGTCGACGTCATGGTAAGATTCTGTCTGGAGATTTAACACAAGGCTCTGGTAATTTCTCTGTTATGGCCATACTACCGGTAATTGAGTCATTTAACTTTGCTCAAGAGATACGCAAACAAACATCTGGATTAGCTTGTCCCCAACTAATGTTTAGTCACTGGGAGGTAAGTCTATACTTAATTAAACATAATCTTAATTATAAATAATTAAAATATTACAAATGTCTTTCGAAATATATATGTAATAAAATACAACATCTAATCAGGAGAAGATAGATGCACATAATTAACACAGTTTGATAATCAATTATTATGCCAACAAAACTTGATTGGGTTACATGGTGAAATTAAAAAGTTATAATATTGAGTGAACATCGACTTTTTAAAATTCAAGTAAAATTGTGTAGTTAAAGTCTTTTATATAAAAGCATTTTTTTTTTACAAGTTGACGGTAAAAAGAAGTTGTAAAATGGAATAAATAATAGAAAAGTCATTTTACTGAATTATTCTTCGAGTAAAATTAGTCTTCAAAACAAAAAGTTTTTGCCTAAAAGTTTTGTCCATAAAAAACAAGTTATAAAGAAAACAAATATAGCATTTTCTGCCAAAAACTTTTGAAAAGATCTAAAAACTTTCAAATAGGATTTATTTTCGTCGAAAATGAAACGAAGAAAACAAAAGACTTAAGACACAAACTTTAAATATGGTTTGTAATGAAATTTTTAAGAATTATATAAAATTTAGCCCTAAAACGCGATAGATACAACGGAAGTTTTTAATATCGCAAGATATTTAGAAGAAGACTAATTTCCTTTCAAAGGATTTTCACTTCTTAATAAATTGTTTTGCACTGAAATTCCTCGAAAAATATACAACAAGTTCTTATACAAATATTTTTATCGTTGCCTACTTTGTCACAATAGGTTTAGGGTACATCTCGAAAATTCTCTAAAGAGAAGTTTTGAACAAAAAGTATTTTTCTTATTAATATGTAACTACAACTCAAATTTTTATTTTTTGTGTTTTTATATAAGAAATGTGTCAATTTTCGTACTTTGAAAAAAGTGTAATTGGGCGAAACCTTACCTAAACTTCAAAATATATTGTTCAAACTTTAGCGCTTTTCTAATAATACTATATGCACTGTTTCTGCCAAATTACATTAAAATCAGAGGGTTAAAGCTTCAATTTAAAGTTTTAGATGTCTATCTTACACACAAAATAATAAAACCACGTTTCAATCATAACATCAATCACCGATTCAATAACTTTAATTGCTGAAATTCCGCCAACAACGGAATTTCAGCAAAAAGCAAAAAACAATTGGATTAAGCGTTGTTGCCTTACCAAATGTTGTTTTTAGCCTGAAATGTAAATCTTTCAATATAAACCGGCATGTAATTATCATTTAGTTAGCAGATTTATGTAGACTTATGTGAACAAATTCACACAAAAATTTTCCGAAATATGCTTTTCTGATAAACGCAGTGTACTTTTGTTTTTTTAAATAACTTTTAATTTATTTTTAGCATTTTTTTGTTTAAAAAATGGTATTAAACAAATTCAATTTTAAGATAATGTTTTAGAATAAATCAATATTTAGAATTAAACCACTGAAATAAAATTATTAAACTTAATGAATTAATAAACCTAATGAGAATTGATAAATTCTAATTAAAATGAATTTAAAATATTTATTACTAATACATAAACATTTATAAAAATCAACTACATACAAAAATCAATAACAAAAATGTGAAGCAAATTCCGAATTTGAGCCAATATTTAATTGATTCAAAAAAATTTTAATTTGCAGATTCTTAAATTTTCAACAAATTGATTTAATTGAAAAAAGTAGGGAAATATTTTTTTCTGTATAAGGGCTTTGAATAGGTCAAAAATTTTTATTAACAATTTAAATCCCATTTATACCAAGATTTCATCAAAAATCCAAGAAATATATTTTCAGTGTATTAGGCCATACATCAAGACACACTTATCTTTTCAGTGTAGAAATGACATGCCATTACTTTGCTCACTACCAGTAATGAGACCAGCTGTATTACTTTAATTATTTCGATGCATTACTTCGCATTGATTCGCACCAATATAAAAGCGAACGTAATTCAGCGCCAGATCTGGTGGAAAGTGTTTTAAACAATTACAGCACTCTATGAAAAGATTTCTAAAAAATGCCAATGAACCTTAATTGTGAAAGCTGAGTGTCAAATGAAATTGTTTACATATTGCAACAAGTCAGTCACTTCTACTCCTATTAATGTTAAACATTTCAGAACAATCGTTTAAAGCTCCCTTAACCAAGTGAGTTTTAATTTTTAATAGAGTTTATTTAGTAATTACGCGGTATTGGATAAGTGAAATAAAATTACTCAAAACTATCATTGTTTGACTTAATGAGTCTTATACAAAATTTTATAATTTGAAACAACTGTGAAAAATTACCATAAGTTCATATTTGACAATGGCAAGTACTTACAATTGTCATTTCAAATCTCAATATTTATATATAAGGATTTTCTTGGACGAGTTTTAATGAAACTTTTCACTATACTAATGAAGTGTTCTACACAAAGTGAATTAGAAATTTATTTACTTTTGTGAAAAAGCTTTACAATTTTTGTGAAGCACATTGTAATGAAACTTTTTCATTGAGCGTATGAAATTTTTAATAAATAAAGTGAAATTTTTCATAAAGATGTAGGAAAAACTACTTAATGCCTCAAAAACTCTATGATAGCAATGAAATTGCAATCTCAAATTTAAAGTCAGTACAGAACTTAAATCAGTTTTAAGGGTCCTTATTGGTACCACTCGTGGGATATTATATGATTTGATAACCTTCTGCAGAAATTGTTGGAATGTAGTTCTTGAATTCGCTATTGGTAAGCATCGACTTTTGGGTATAAAATATTAATCTCAGCCTACTTGTTAATCATCTTTCGGCTGTTATCAGCCATCTAATTTAACATTTCTCTCAGCTACTGAGAAATTTACAATTTCGCTTTTTTTACTAAGAGAATTATCGTCACTTCAGTAATTAATTTCATCATAGCTTTATTGTAGATTGTCACTGGAACTCGACCATTGGAACTTTTTATAGAGCCTATGAAACAGGTTTTATTAAAGTCAATGTTTATGAAATGTTTGTAGAATTAATGAAAATCTTCATACAACTATTGAATCATTCCGAAAATGAAGCGATTATAGAATTTATGCAACAGTTTCATAATTTTTTTTTTATGTTAAGAAGTTCGTTTAATTAATAAAACTCTTCATGAATGTCTTGAAAATGGCATTGGAACTAAGCCAATGAATCGCTTCATATGATTTTTGAAACAATTTGCTAGAAGTCCAAAATTAATAAAAGGTTACATTGAGATAATAAAGCACTTTATAAAATATGTTGGGCACTTGAGAATCAAATCTTAAAACTTTGAAATTACGAAATTTTATGCAAAAATAAAAAAATTAAGTCTTTGAAATAATTTCATAGCTATAAAGAAAATTTTCTTTAAATTCTTCTTTAAAATCGAATGAGTTTTTTTAATAAAACTATGAAATTTTATTAATATTAATAAAATTTCTTGGATATAATGAAATTCTATGAAATTGTTTCTTTAATGTCATGAAGGCCAACTCTATCAGTGTACGATGGTTTAACAAAATAAAAAAGGAAATGGGTACTATAGTAATATGTAATTTGTATTTATACACACATGGAAAAGATCAGTTGGAATTCGTTCGATATTACATTATTTATGATGGTAAACAAATATTTTAGCTGTGTGTGCATACAAATGTTAATCAGGACCAGTTATTTTGGCTAGTGCAAGTTTAAAAATTAGCTTAACAAACTAACTTTCTTAGTGACAGACAATTGGTTGATTTCCCTAATTATACAATTTTAAATATGGTTATAAAAACTACTAGTATATGCAACCATAGAAAAAAAATCTTCAGTAATCATACAACTTGCTCGCAATTGCCGGTACTATCATACCTTGTGCTGAACAAAATAATTGTTATTTGCTATTTATGTCAAATTAATTATTTAAAATAACAAAAAGAAAATTGAAACAAAAAAACTGATAGTAAAACATAGAAGAACAAAAATTTTAAAGTCTTAGAAAATACATTAAAAAAATTACAAAACACCATTTTGTAATAGTGAAAAACAAGAAAGAGATGCTGATGTGGTAATCTTAAATTTTGTGTACATATACATAAATAAAATTTATTGTAGTTGCTTGTTTTTCTTTCAGGATTTAAAACATATTTGTAAGGATGACTAAAATGCGCAACAATATTCTTCTTAAATTACAAAAACGGGTGCTTCAAATATGGGGTCAAATTGGAGAAAACTAACATGTTAATAGCATCTACCTAGCAACGGCATTATTCTATCTAGTGCAGTTGCGAAAAAGATGTTTTATAATTTTTAAATAGAGTCTACTATGAAGACCAGTATCCCGGGTTTCACGGTCTTCGGTCTACCCGGTTACAACGAGAGACCGGCTAGAACGAAACGCCGGGAATCACAGAAAGTCCGGCTACACCGAAAACCAAGTCTACTCGCAAAGCCGGTCAGCGCGATTAAAACAAAGTATTTTTTGCATAAAAACATATGATTTTTTAAGACAAAAATTATTTTTTTTTTTAAAAGTACCTTTTTTTAAAAAGATTCCTCTTTCAGAAATAAAGTACTCTTTAAAAAACAAAAAAAAGTATCTCGCTTTAATAAAGTACATTTTTTAAAAAATCTCCTTTTTAAAAAAAAATAATCTTTCTCAAAAAAGTAGCCTTTTTGAAAAAAATAAAAATTTCTTTAGAAAAAGTACATGTTTTCACAAACAAATTTCTTTTTCAAATCGAAGTACCTTTTCGAAAAAATTACCTTTATTCAAAAAAAAGTTAAAAAAAAATAAATAGTACCTTTTTCAAAAAAGTTTCTTTTTCAAAAAACAACTTTTCCAATAAATTATATATAAAAGCAATACTTTTTCAAAAATGAAAAAAGTACGCATTTCAAAAAAAGTATTTTAAAGAAAAATATCTGTTTTCAAAAAAAAAACATTTTTTTAAAAAAAAGGATCTTTTTTAAAATAAGTACCTTTGTCAAAAAAGTAAATTTTTTACAAAAACTTTTTTTTTTTAAAAATCTTTTGAAAAAGTATCTTTTTTTCAATAAAAGTTAATTGTTTTACTAAAAGTAAATTTTTCAAAAAAAAACTTTCTATACTATTTTGAAAAAGTTAAATTTTTGTAAATATACTTTATTTAAAAAGCCTTTTTTTTTAAAAAAAAGATGCTTGTTTTTGAGAAAAATACTTTTTATACTTTTGTTTATGAAAAAGGTACTTTTTTGAAAAGGGTAGTGTTTTTTAAATGAGTAGTTTTTTTTGAAGAAAAGTACTTTTTTAGAAAAATATATTTTTTTTAAAAAAGAGTAGTTTTTTTTTTGAAAATGGATTTTTTTTTTCAAAACCGTATTTTTTTGAGAAAGGATATTTTTTGCGAAAAAGATCCTTTTTTGAAAAAGGAGTACTTGTTTGTGAAAAAGACACGGTTTTGAGAAAAGATACTTTGGCGTTTAATAATGGTATGTTTGTATGCAAAACATAATTTGTTCTAATCGCGCTAACCAGGTTTTACAAATAGACCGGTCATCTCTTTATTTATATATTATTTCTATTGACTGTAATATTTATTTTAATAAATAAAACTAAAAACATTGGATACGGTGTATTACTTAATTAAATTCGGTTCGATCGACTTAATAAATTCAGTTGTGACCACAAGTATTTTTTTTTTAATACATAGACATAATTAAATATTCTGTACTCATAGCCAAATTTTAATGACTTCAATTGAATTTCTAAGTAACATAAATATTAGTAAATGTAACTATCAAAATTCGGTTGGCAAAAAATTCGATTGCAGCAATTGGTTCTATTTTCTGTGTGTAATATTGAGAAATTTAAGATTCTGATTGAAAACGTTGTAAAAATTTACCAATAAACCGGAGACAATGCGATTTTTATGTAATTTTGCTTGGTCCTATTAATGAATGTTTTGAAAAGAAACTTTATCAATTAAAAAGACATTTTAATCCTTTTCTTATTGAGCGGGAATTCCCGGGATTCCTACAAATTCAAAAACGAATCCCGCTTTCCCGGGAAAATAAACACCCTAATCATTACTAAAAACCTTACTAAAGATTAATAAATGTGGTTACCTATAACAATAATTTAAAAATTGAAATAAATTTAATAAAAAAAATTTTTTAAATAAAATTTTCCCACACGTTATTCGAACCAGGGTCTTCAAGTTGTCAGTCATCCGCTCTACTATGAGCTATCTCGACATGTTATACTTGATAGATAATAACATAAACCACTTGCTTGCACAAAATGTCATAGCTTTCCAACTTACAACAAATCAGAAATAAGTAGTTATATAAGTACTTACGAGAGTTGAAAAAATAATGAGTCCAAAAATGGATTTTAAAAAATGTGTAGCTTATTATTTTATATTTAAAATAATTATAAAAATATGTACTTATTGGTAACGTATTATTTTTTGTTTTAATATAATGGGAAAAATAACTAGTTATTAGTATGTCATTATTTTTTGCATTCAATTAATGCATAGAGTAAGCTGGTGTCATTACTGATAGCCAGAAAAACAATGACATGTCATTACAGTTTCTACACTGGGTATGTAAGCATGGTTGTTCCAATTATGTTTGTATAATTGAGAACTTTCTTTATGCTTTATTATCGTCATATAATTAAATTTGACATAGAAAAAGATTTAAAAATGGTCAAAATGTTAAAACAAATCCTGGAAATTTCGATAACTGCACATTTCACAGTTGCAATTATATGCACCCAATTTATGTGCATACACAAAAAAAAAATAAAAATTTAAGATAATTCATACACTCAAAAAAAAGTATAAATTTTTGCTCAGTGTAGAAGAAAAATATTTTGTTGCGTATTTTAACATCGGATCCAATAATAAAACTCGCCGAAACATGCTTTTGTGTGCGTTAGGTAATGTTGTAATTGTTAAAGTTTCACACTTAGTGGAAAAAAACGGTAAATAGAGTCAAACTGCAACAGGCTATAAAATTTACATTCGAGCCTAGTTTTCAAAACTCTTCGGGGTGGTTGATCTATTTTCATTTCCCGTTGGACTGTTGCCACAGTCTGATTTGACTTTTTTTCCAATAGCATCGGAAATAATGGTGTTACGATTTAAAATTTTCAATCACTCAGGGAAAAAAGTTTCATAAATCCTTTATCATCAATTATTCATCATATTTCATAAATATTCATCATGTTAATGCATTTTTCATGAATATGATGAAAAGTTTCATATTTCATTTCATTAATAACTTTCATAAACTTTGTGAATACAAACATTTGATTTTTATTGAAATTTTTTATTTCCTTTTTAAATTTAGAAAATATGATTAATACCATACCTGGGAATTTTTAATTGGTGTTATAATTTAATTGGCATTACTTGTAGTCAATGACAATGCCAAAGCATTAAATTACCATTCCAATGACAATGAAAATTTTTTTAATTGGCATTGAGTAGACAAATGGCAATGAAATGCATAAAGCCTGCAATTATAATTGTCTGTTAAAAGCATTGGCATTGAACAATGCCAATTAAAACAAAATTTAATTTTCATTGTTTTAACCAATTGTAATGGCAAAAAATTTAATTACCATTGACATCAAGTAATGCCAATTAAATCGTCATACATATTTTTAATCAAAAATCACAAGTTTTCAAAAAAAAGAAGTATTAGACTTTTTAAAACTCAAAAACTACTTGAAATTATTTGAAATTTTGATGTGTTCTTGATTTTAGATATAATTTTTTAAATATAATATGAATCGCTTCATAATATTTATGAAAAATTTCATTAAATATTATGAAACTTTCATAAAAATTTATAAAACTGATTCATCCTTTTTATGACATATTTAATAAAATGTATGAAGCATTTCATAAAATGTTATGAAACATTTCATAAATATGAAGAAGCCTGGTAACAATTTGCTCTTTTGTGAAACAGCTTCATCATATTTATGAAGTGTTACATTGTTCGAAAATCAATGATGTTTTTAAAGGACTTCATAAATATATTAAAAAGTTTTTTCCTGGAGTGTAGGAAAAACATTGAGTTTTAAATCAATTATGGACTATCGCGACATGATATTGGTGATATTTAGCAAATTAAAATTCAATAAACATTTTCTGATATAGCGTACAACAAATTCGTTCTTAACCAAACACTAGAAATTCCTTTTTCACTTTTATATATTTGGTTGTGGTTAAGTTCAACGTGTGTCTCGGGATGTTGTGGTTTTGAATTAGTCAATTTTCGTGTTTTTATAGTTCCTCCGACCATCTTTTATTTTATGTTGTTAAAGTTGCGATGCCAAAATAAGAGGAAGTCTTATAAAAACAAAGTTAGCAACAGTTGCTATGTTTGTGGTGCTCAGATTTTTGTTTGTGACTTTTGGTAATCAACCATGCTTGGGCCATTTTAGTACAAAGATAACTTAAATGAAATGAGAAAAAGACATCGCATGTTGTTGCCAAAAAAAAAAAAATAAAAACAAAAAGTTGTTAAAATGTTCTTAAGTTTTTTTTTTTTGTCAAAAGTTTATGGCTTTTGATTCCTTTTTTGTTTTCGTTTTATTCCTCATAAAAGGTCGCTTATGAAAGTTTTAAAAGTTGCGTTTTATATATTTTTGTTTTTTTTTTGTATATTTACAATGACCTTGTGTATGTTGTTTGTTTGTTCGTTTTTTTTTTTGTGATTTCCTGTTGAATTTTCAAGTATTTTTTTTTGTATTAGTAAATTTTGGTATTTTGTTGACTTTTCAAATGAATTTGTTTTCAATTTTCATTCTATTGGCAACTATCAATCATTTTTGTTGTTGTATTTGTTGTTAGTATCTTCAATTAGTATTTGTTATTGCTTTTTTTTTTTTTTTGCTGAGTCTCTTGTTGTTATGAGAAAACTTCCGGCCATTATCTTCTGTTGTAGTTTTTTTTTTGTATTATTATGTATTTAGTTTCTCAATAGAATTGTAAAATACTCGATGCCAGATTTGTCAAACCTGCTATGATTTGGACGCACAAAACTATGGAGCTATCAGTTTTTCCCTGGCTTATATCTCGATCTTGTTCATATGATCTGCTTTAGTATAGACTAGGGGTGCGGATCCCGAAATTTCTCAGAAAATTCCGGGATTTTCATATGTTTAATTTGCCTATTTTATTACTTTTTGTGCATATGACACACCCTGTTAAAAAAACAAATACAAAATAAGGAAATAAAACATAAAAAAATATTAGCTTAAAACACCTATTTCAAACCTTGCGTAAAAGTTAATATTCGTTTATGAATACTGTTTTAAGGCCAAAATTTGTGTGTTTCAGTAAAATGTATTTAAAATCATGTTTAATATCTTTTTGAATACCGGGGAAAATGTTTACAGTAGTCCCCGCTTTAATGCGCAATCAAAAATGCAGAGTTTTCAGCTCATTTAGTCGGGAAATCATTTAAACTAAAACTTGGATAAATGCGCAGTAACGCATTTAGGAAAATATTGCATAATTGCGTGAAATTAAATTATTTTTCTTTACACAGAAAAAATTATACACCCAAAATATCTAATTAAAGATTTGATTTGAATTAAATTAAATTTGTGTCTAAACAAATATTTAATTGAATCAATTAATATTTTAATTCACTTTTAAATATATAAATAAATATTTCATTTTAGACGTAATTCTCAAATTATTTTTTCATACACTGTAGCTTAAATAGAAAAGT
Source organism: Delia radicum (assembly GCA_021234595.1). NCBI lineage: Eukaryota > Metazoa > Arthropoda > Insecta > Diptera > Anthomyiidae > Delia > Delia radicum. Next base: position 69,086,938 of record CM037853.1, read on the forward strand.
TTCAGTATAAAATACCAAATGCATTTGAAGTTTACAAACAAAACAAGCACACACACACACAAACATACAAACAGAGGCAGCATTAACAAAAACACACATACCAACGTATCGTTTACGCACTTTTTTGTGAGTATCATATTTTTTTTTTTGGTAGAAGATATTTATAACTTTTTTCCCTTTTAATTTTCAATAAAAGTTTTAATTGATATTATCATTACCGTGATAGGTGCGAAATCAGTTAAAATATTAATTGATTCAATAAATTGTTTAATTGAAACCCGTTTTTAATTTTTTCTGTGTAATTATAAACTTTTTTTTACATATTTTGTTAAAAAATATATTTTTTTTGTATTTAATGAAATTTTTGCTTCGTTTTTTGAGTTTTAGTAAAATTAAAAATATGGATTTTATGGATTTTTTAGTATAAAAACCATTTATGGTAACCTAATCGATACGGATATCGGTAAGGGTAAAGCAATTTTCTTTTATTTCGATAATGGTATTTTAAGGAAAATGATATTTCAGTTATTTCGGTAACGGTTTTTTAGCGTTAACGGTATTTTACTTATTTAGGTAACGGTCTTTTAGCGGTATCGTTATTTCAGTTATTTCGTTAAAGCTATTTTAAGGATAACGGATTTACAGTTATTTCGATAACGGTATTTTAAGGGTAACGTTATTTTAGTTGTTCAGGTAATGTCAATACACAGACATTTTTTTTGAGCCCTATTATGCAAGAATTGCAATGACTGGCGATTATTTTTTCTGATCTTGTCCGATTATTTCAGTAACGATGTTTTAAGGATAACGCTATTTAAATTATTTCAGTAACGGCATTTTAGCGATATTTAAGTTATTTTGATAACGGTATTTTAAGGGTATTGGTATTCTAGTTGTATCGGTAACGGTATTTTACGGATAACGGTAGTCAGGGATAACGAGAGTCAGTTTAAAATGTTTTGAATCGATAACGATATTTGAGCGGTATCTCTATTTGAGCCATCTCTATTAAAAACTCATATTTGTAAAACGCATCTGACTTTACTAATATAACTCAGCCTAAGTGAATCATTTAAGCGGGTAACGCATTTAAGCGGGACTCATTTAGACGGAATTATGTCCAAACATTTTGTATGAATATTATTTTTGTCAGCACTTTTTGCGCATTTAAACGGGTAACGCACTAAATCGGGGCGCATTTTAGCGGGAACTACTGTATTTACCTTTCTAAATTTTGAAAAATTATAATTCTGCAATGAAAATGAAAAAATTTAATAATTTAAATACAGTACAAGTTTGATATAATTTTTATTAAAAATAAAAATTATATTTTTTAATTAAAATTATTCAATACTCTATATTTCTTTATTAGGATATTGTAATAACAAATAATCTATAGGTATTTTTGTTTTTAAATTTATTATTTGACCCTTTGAGGAATGTGTTGATAGATCTATTTCGGGAATTTTCTAGGTTCCCATCATCAGAACACGTTTTGATATAGAGTATGGCCTCGAACTTGAATAATTTTCATTTTCATTTTAATACAGTGTTATTTTCACATCATATAAATAGTCGCAATTAATTTTTAATTAATATACATTTGACAGATTTTAATTTTCGAAATGTTGAGGTTAAGAAGAAGATTCAATGTTTTTCTCTAAAACTTATAAACACTATTAATTTTTAAATCAGAATACACTAGTTTCTGCCTCTTTTTATGGACAAGCGACATCAGTGATTTTCCATTTAAATTGTATTATTATTTGTGTATTTATAATTGTCAGATTGTCTCTATATGATAAATTTTTTAACAACCTGCGGCTGTAGGAATCAAACCTGCGCTCTTCTTACATTACAAACGTTACAATACCAAGTCATGACCGTTTAGCGATCACACCCAAGTATGGCCTCGAATGTTTTTTTTTTTTTTTTTTTTTTTTTATTTTAGTTAATGTACTTATACTTAATATAATTACATTACTCCCATTGGAGCTTCTAGCAACATGGCCTCGAATGTAATGCAGCTAAATTGCAGTTTTCTTTCCAATTAGCTTTTCTGTTATTGTATATTATACTCAGAAGTGACCAGCACTAACATACACAAATATTCTATTTTTAGATTTTTTTTTATTTTTCTAATTTTTATTTTCATTGCACAATTAAAGGTCGAAAAAACATAATTTTTATTTTAAATAAAAATTATATCAAAATTGTTATTCAGCTTTTATAATATTTCACAAAAGTTAGTAAATCTAATTTAAATCAATTTAATTTGTTGAAATAAAATTGAATAACTAAATATTTAATATGTAATGAATTCCCTTTTAAAGAAAAATTGGAATCATTTATTAATCTTCCGAAATGACTAATTAAAATACTTTTAAATTAATACACTGATAAGTATTATTACCTGTTTTTTTTTAAGATTATTATTAAATTTCTTTCATATATCGTTAACTCATTAAAGACACGTCATAGATCTGCCAGACATTTTGCTACCAAACTGTGCAGAAAAACATAATATTTTTGTGACTTATTTGCAAACAAAGTTGAAACTTTGACAGAATATAAATCATATACGGCTAAAGGTATTCAAAATTAATTTAATGGCCTGTTTCTCGATTTCGAAAGAATGCTGATTTGGGTTTCTCTAACTAAATTTCTATGCGAACGATGACTTAAAGTACAAGTCGAATGAAAACGTAACAGTTTCATACAAAATTTGGGTTCTCTATTTCGAACGAGTTGTCAACAGTGCGAACGTAAATGTCGAAACCAGTCACTTGCTTTTTTGATTTCGAGTAACAAAATATTTTCAAAAAAAATATATTATTCATTCCATTAGAAAACGCAAAAAATCTGAACACGGGTCCTCTGATTTTGTTTATTTTTTGTACATGAATACTCTATGGTCCCATTTGTACATTTCCTTTTTCAGATCTCCAAACTTGTAAAAACTCGTGATTTTATGCACGTTTTTAGTTCTCATAAATATCAAAAAAATGTTAAAAGCACTTCACTTCGAAGTGCCATAACTTTTTAATTGTATATCGCATGTTATTAATTTAAACGATATTTGGAAGATGCACTTGTCTACTTTATAACTGGATTTTTTTAAACAAAATGATTGCTGAAAAAAATGCATACTTAATGCAAATGCAGTTTTCTAATGCATTTTTTCAAAACTTTCTCCCCCTACGAAAAATTAGCTAATTATAAAAATACTGTTTTTATGGAACAAACATGTCTATTATTTTTAATGGTTAAAAAAAAAAAAAAAAAAAAATTATTACATTTTTATGAAGCACTTTTAGCATTTTTATCAAATTTATGAAAAATTGCGAGTTTTTTACAAATTTCGAGATCTGAAAACGGCTTTGTGCAAGTGGGACTATAGAGTATTCATGTACAAAATATAAAAAATCGGAGAACCTAAAAAAAAAATCCTCATTTTTCAATGTTCATTGCTGCAATGAATGATATAATAAAAAATTAACTGAAAACGCTTTTGTACTTTTTGATTTTCTTCTTTTGATTTATTAATTTTTCTTTTGCTTTATTTATTTGTTTTATTTATTTATTTGTCATATACAACTGATCACTGTTAACCCTCTAACCGGCCTAAGCTTTTTTGGATTGAAATTTATATCACTTGTTCGGCACGAGAAATAAAGAATATTTTGTTCTAGCGAAATTTTTTTCGTTGCCTATTTTAGGCGATATGGGTCAAAATAGGTTTAGAGGCTATCTCATAAACTAAGCTATTAAATTTAAAAAGTTAAGGCATAAATTATTCTTCTTACAAAGATATAACAACAGTCCGAAAATTAGTACTTTTGTGCTTTTAGATAAAAAGATATGGCGATTTTCGTTTTTCGAAAAACTCCAAATTGAGCGAAAACGCACCTTAACTTGAATATATATTGACGAAACTTTGAAGATTTGATAGTGTTACCAAATATAATATTTCTGCCAAATTTCATAAAAATCCGTCTACTCGTTTTCAAGTTAAGATGATGTCTTTTATAGGTATCCTTTTACAATCCTGTATGTCCTTGGACCAAACTTAGAGCATTTTCCAAAAGTTTAAGCTTTAATCTTCCTTTGTGTGGAATATGAATGGTTTTATGTTAACAGAAATGTGTTTTAAGGACTTTTCAAAATTGTGGTTATTTCAAAATATTTATTTTTTGAAATTACCGAAAACTTTAACTATAACGCTTTCTCGCTTCCAAACCGTTGCATGTACACAAAACATTACTTCGATATAGCTTACATTTTTATAATAAAACACTTTGTTGACGAACTTATGGTCAATTGAAAATACCCCGTCTAGAGACGGTCTTGCCGGTTAGAGGGTTAAGTAATGTTGTATTTATCTTCAAACAATTTAGTAGTATTTTTGGTATTTTTGAAGGAAATTGTAATAGAAGTTTAAACTATCCGGTCTGGTACCGCTATGATTTGTAAATACGTAAAACACAAAAATTGACACACGTAAGTATAGGCGAACGATAGCTTTCGAAATAGAGAAACCCAAATTGATTCAAATTCGAGTGACTAGCTTGAGTTCGCTTAGGTTTTCGTTCGAGATCGTGGAACAGGTCATTATTATTTTAATTTTGTATAAATTTGTGAACAAATCTTTATTAAAAATATATGACATAAAAATTTATTTTAATTAACCGTTAACTCTTCTACCGTACTACATCGTCACTATTTTTATAAAATCTATTGTTGTGTTAACATTTTTAAACTACTTTATGTCATTTAATTCTAATGATAGTTTTTTGTTTTAATTTTACCTGTAATTATTTTTTGACTATTTGGTAATAACGTAATGTAATACATAAGAGTTGTTAAATAGTCTAAAATCTATTACATAAAATATACAAAAATTATTATTAACTTTCAAATGCGATGTATAGATAAATCTGTAACACTTAAGGTGTCCATACACTATGCAATAATATTGAAAATATTATTGCCAGTATTATTGTCATTTTGCCCTACACAGCGCAATAAGACGTACAATGCTTCTGCACAAAATATGGCACCACTGGTTTGTTTTGTTGTGGATGGAAATAAAAGTTGCACAATCTGGCCAACACTCTATAAAACCTTTTTCCAATTTATTGTTTGCGCAATAACTATCAAACCCTTTTTGATTTTTTCCAATATATTGTACAACTTTCGAATATGACATACACACTGGTAATATTTTGCACAATAGCAAAATCATACAATAAATGAAACAAATTTTTATTTTAACCACAATTAACTTATGTTGTGCATATAATTTGATTTATTAGTGTCAACGTAGTTAATTCAAAACTAAACCAACATGAACACACTCCCACACACATCGTTGGATAGAAGGGGGAGCATTCGCCAGAGGGGCGCAAACGGCATCGCCTGTGTTTTTTGAGCAGTTCAAAAAATTTATGCAAGTATATATATTCGGTGATAACTTTTTTAATTGGTGTATGGAAAATTTATCTTGCAGTATGATGTTCCAAAAAGATTTAGAAAAGTGTAAAAAAGTTATGATGGTTTTGTTGAAGTGGTTGCACATTGGGAACATTTTTCAACTTGTAAGTCATAGCAAATTCTCCGGGAATATTTCCGGCGGTGTTTATTCACAATCGGTAGTCATGCACAAAAGACAAAAAATACAGTAAAATCTACCTATTATGGACTCTCCTAATGGTTACAACTCTCAGTAATAAATATTTTTGGTGAAACGGAATCACCAAATCAAGCTTTTGTAGTAAAATGGCTTTTTTGTTCATGATTATGATGTAATTATGTACAAAGAATTTCAAAAATCGGTCACTTTTTAAGATTATTTTAGCTCATGCACTTCTGGATTGTGTCTCATGTGGTGGGTAAGTTTAGTCGTTTTAGGTAACTTTGAAAACCAGTAAAAATATAATAATAGTCATTGGAATAATAGTAACTTAAGCATTCAAGTGAAAGCTAAGATGTATAAATTTTAACATTAAAAAGCATTTTTCCTAAAAGTTTATTGGTTTTGTAGCGACAGCGTTGCAAATAGATAAGTGGCGAATGCTCCCCAGTCAACCATACAATCATTTGATTACAGGGAATGTATTAACCAAAGTGTCAACATCAGAATAGCAATAAAAACACGCTTACAGCCTACAGAATTTGTTTGGTTTTGTATGTGCTTATAATATGTAACACCCCACCTGTCCTACACTTAACAATCGAACAACCTACAACATAAGTTTAAGCCATTTTGTTTATAGCAGAGGTGATCACAGAACATATCTGAACTTCACATCAAAGACCTAATTTAGATTCCCCTTCAAAGTTATTTAAAACAGTTGCCGAATGGACAGTTCTGCTAGAAAACGTATTTGCCCGGTGTTTAATATTGTAAAGCACAATATGGCATACTTCAGAAATTTGCGACACCTATTGAAACTGACTTTAGACGGCTCTTATTGTCAAGGTTTTATGTATTGAGAGGAACGATGTACAGGGTTATGGACAGCATATACTTAAAAGCTACGACGTGCAAAGTTTTACGTTGAAACGTCTTTCTCAAAAGAATTGATGGCCTAAATGGCCAAAAAATCATAAAATTGACTTGAAACTTACAAGAGTTTTTTATTTATCTTATTTTTTGCTCATAGTTTTTAACTTTCAGATCCAAAACCAATGCAAAATGGACTCAACAGACTTGATACATTCACTAAGAAAGTGAAAAAATGTATGGTGGTTTTCAAGTGAAACCAAAATTTTACGATTTTTAAACTTTCGCAGTTTTTTCTATAGGGTTTTTGCGCCGTTTAATGAAATTGAGTTTTGAGAAGAGTATTTGAAAAATGGTGTAATTTTATATAGTTTGAGGTATACCAAGTTAATGTCAGCGCACCAATAACGGGATACGAACATCGCAAATTTATAAGGAATTTTTGTACATTTTTTGAAAATGTATGTTTTTGCGGCTGACATTCACAATTATATTTGAAATTGACTAGCATATTGCGTAAACTGAGCTACTTTGTAAACAGCTCCTCCGAGTCAAATAAGCATTTTAAGAATTTTGTGAAATTTAATTATTTTGTTTCGCATTTTTTTATTAAAAAACATGACTTGAGAACATGGTTTGGTATCTAGAGTGAATCCTTACGACAGACTAAATTTATAAAGTGCAAAAAAAAAAAATATTTGTTTTTGTCATTCATAGCGGTACAACGGCATTTTTTTCCCAACACATTTCGCTTTGTGACAGCTAAAGCGCTGTATCAATTCCTTCAAAACCTACTTCAAATTAAATATTTTAATGCTAAAATAGAAATGACTTCAACAAATTCTAACGACTTCAAATTTTATGAAGCAAACAAAATTTTCATAACCTGAAAATGCATCCTTGTATTTTTAATTTTTCGAATTTGAAAGTGTTTAATATGATTTCCCGCAACTACGTAACCACAAACCCAACTAAATATCATTTAACCGGAAAAATTTTGTTTTTTCCAAAATAATCGGGGTTTTATTTTTAAGCTCTAATGTATGACAAAATATATATTTGAGTGCATTTTTTCATTTTTGGCGCAATTTAATGAGAAAGAAAGAAAGTTAAAAGAAATTGATGTAGCTTTTAATTAATCTAAGCATACTCAGTATTTTTAATATTTTGTATATGCTTAAAACTTAAAGCCGCTATAAATTCACTTAAATCAAAACAATATTATTAAAGCTATATGAGCCTTTATTTGTTAAAATCGGTTGAAAATTGACAAAGTTATGGTTCTTTTTCTATATTTAAAGAGTGGCTTTTGGTTTTTCTAATGCAAACTAATGCATTAGTAGGAAGGAGGAAGGAGGAAGAATCAAAATTCTGTATACATGGAAAAAGTACCATAACTTTGCAAATTTTCAACCGATTTTAACAAATGAAAGCTCATTTTACTTATAAAAAGAAGAAAGCTAAAAAAACTGAAAATTTTAATTATTTTCAATTTATAACGAGCTTTCAACCTCCGTATACTTACAAAAATAAAGCAAATCAAACATATTAGCTAGGTTGATACTAGTATTTCGATCTGGCTAAAGATCTCATCAGAACCCGAAGTTTTAGAAAAGTTAGAGCCTCCATAATAGGCAGAACTTTAACAAAAAACCTATTAATAATCAATATTGCTCCATTCTTGTCTTCTTAGTAATCAAGCACGTGGTTAGGTCTTTTCCTAACAAGCATCATGACGTTACTAAACTTTGAAGACCAAAAATGTTCTATTTATATAAAAAATTTTAGTTTGTATTCTGGCTCAAGTAATATTTTTTACAGTTATATTAGTTTTTTGTTTTTATATACATCGAGATTAGTTTTATGTATTTTTCAATTTATAACTAGCTTTCAACCTCCGTATACTTACAAAAATAAAGCAAACTTTTTATCTTGAAAAAGTTTTTTGATCTAAGAAAAATGCCACAAACATTTTCGATATATCGTGGTCTGTTAAAAAGTTGTTAATCAATAAAATATTGCAATTTAGTAAAGACAACATTTTGAAGACTTAATAACTTTTAACTGGTTTACCATAAAGTGAAAATTTTTGCTCCATTTTTAGCTGCTAAAAATGCTTTTTGATTGTCTGTAATAAAAAAAATACTTAATGGTTTTTTTTTTAAAATCGAGGAAAAAGTTTTTCAAAATAATTTTTAGTGTAGGTGAATAGAAATTTTATATAAATACAGCAATTTTTGCTCTGCAAGAAAAGGGCCCCCAAGGCGCCAGTTTAAGGAGTTGTAATTTAAAAAAAGATAATGAAATTTTTTTTTTTCTGATGCCAAAACATTTTAAAAAGTGATGATATCCCAAAAACAAAGAAACTTTATGCTTTTCTGACGAACTCTAACCCAGTAAAATAGTAATACCCAAATCACAGGTTGCAGAACAACTTATAGTGTATTATTACAGATTCTAATTTCTGTACTGCAACCGATTCTTTTTATATGAAGTTTGTCCTATTTGCAATAGGTTCTTTACCTCCAAAATAGAGCATGTTGCTTTGGAACCGGTTCTCGAACCAGTTATAAAACTGGTTCTGGGACAGTGAAACCTTACATTTTGACTCACAGTAATCTGTTCTAGAATCGGTTCCATTAAACCGATGGTAAAAGAAGCTGTTATAGAACAGGTGCAATGGTAATCTGTGTTAAAAAATTTTTGCTAGGAATATTTATATTAATAATAATGAAAATATATATATTTGGAATGACCAGGTAATTTTGTTTTAAATATCGTTCAAAAATTTAAAATCGTGACTAAGTTACAAATGTTTAAATGAGGCAGTCTCAAATAATACTTTTTTGCCGTTATCTCGATAATTTAAGGATATATTGCAGCTTTTGGTATTGTAATACACTCAGCCAGACTTACAACCTACACTAGGTGACTTGAAAAGTGATTGCAATTTTTTATTTTATGTAGCACCGTGTAATTTTTTCTAAAAGTTTATTGGTTTAGTAAAGACAGCGTTTCAAACAGATAAGTGGCGAATGCTCCCCAGTCAACCCTACAATAATTTGATTACAAGGAATGCATTAACCAAAATGTAAACATCAGAATAAGAATAAAAACACGCTTACAACCCACAAAATTTGTTTGGTTTAGTATGTGTTTAATAAATGTAACACCCCACCAGTCCTACACTTTGCAATCGAACAACCCACAACATCAGTTTAAGCCATTTTGATTTTATTAGAGGTGCTCACAGAGAATATCTTAACTTATTTTCACTCCCCTTCAGAATGTCCGATCGAACAGTTCTGCCAGAAGACATATTTCGCCGGTATTAAATATGAGATCGAAATAAAAACCGACACACATTTGCACTTAAAACGGCTTTTGTAAACGATATTGAACAGTTTACTTTAAGAAGGTTCTCAGATTATGTGGTTTTTTTAAGCGATCAGCTCATTATTTCGCTTACAAAAGGAATGTGAACAAAAAGGGAGTAATAGATATCTTAACATCCTAATTTTCAAAACAAAAAAGTGAAAGTATTGCGAACTTATTTTCTAGCCTTCATCAATAATTTAAATATAATCTGAATAACTCTTGATTGTTCTGAGTTCTGGAAATTTTTATTGCGAGAAATTGAAGAATATTTTGAAAAAAACGTTGCTTTAGGTTATTTAAGTAACAATTGTTTCTGGGTTTGTCTTGGGACACATCAGATGATGTCTTAACTGCGACAAGTGGCCCTTCCTATTGCAACGCCATATTAAAGTGACCGTTCCCTTTCAAATAAAAAATCCAACCACGGACCGGTGCCCACCACCTTGAGGCCTATCCTGCGTGTCATCTATGATCGGTATATTTAAAATTTATCTAAATTGAGAAAAATTTAAAACCGCCCACCCCGCCCGTTCTTTAATGCTCTATTCATATCATTTCTGCCAATACAGTAACTTTGACATCAATCCGACATACTTTTTGCTGTTGGCTTGTAAAGCATCATATTCCGATAGTCAACCAAACTGTGAATACCCTAAGTACTAAATGATGTTGACTATGCATGTAGCATAATTAACTTAACAAAACCACATTTTAATAAACATTTACAATAACGTTACGAAGAGTGAAACAAAAGTACGTCACACTATCACCTGACAGCTAAATAGTTACTTTTGACAATTAAAACAGTTATACGCTCATTTTAACAATAACAACAACTAGACATGTAGATAAATAAAAAAGCATGAAAAAAATAATTGAAAATTATAAAAAAGAACAATACAGGTAAGGAAATAAGTATATGGTACAAAGTGAAGACGTGTCGTTATTTTTAATATTATTAGACAAGGCCTCAATTTAAACAATTTTCTTGGCTATCCAAACTTTTGTCTCAAACTCTTTGCGTCAAAATTATTATATCTGAATGTGAAATAAGTACAGTAAGCCTAATTTAAATTTGTGTATTATTTATTTTTGGATTAATTATTTAATATGGTAATAAATTTTTGATCTTTTTATATAAAATTGAGCATTAAATGGCAAGTTTACAAAATATATGATATTTTAATTACAAACCTCATTTAACGGTACTTTTTCTAGAAAAACATCAAATTTAGAGCGAAATTTAAATAGACGAAGCTCTAAACTTTTAATTTCTTTGTTTAAGGAGTTGCAGAAAAATTAATGGGTTTGTCATTTTTTAAGTATAGTTAATTATGGGGAATAAGAAAACATATTTTTTTTTTAATTCAATTAATAAATGTGGAATTTGCAAGCAGATAACTAAATTTTACACCACACATGTCCCCAGACAAAAAAAAAACTGAGGAATACTAAATAAATATTATGAATGCTTTACTTCACAGATATGCACAAGCAAATTGGATTCAAATTCTGCAAAATAAAAACACCCAGAAAACAGTCTCAGTTGTGGCCACCGATTTTTTTTATTTTTTTTTTTTTGAAGAGCAGCAACACTCAGGAAATTCCTCCTATTAATTAATGTGTTGTCTTCTCGGAAAGGGGATAGTAGAGAGGTGAAAGATGGAGAAAGATACAGGGTTTCAAACATGGCAACTCTGTAATTGCGGGAGATGATAAGTCTTATAACAGTTGTTGTTCGCCACTTGATGGAGAGTTGTCGAACTTATTGAAGCTTTTTAGTTCATAACCCTGGTTCATTATTTTTACTTCGGTGGGGTTAAGTGATATAGGAACATTGAAGACGGGCGCTGCGATACATATGAGGGATAGAAAACTTATATATTTTATTTTTCGAAATTATTGTGGTCGTCACCGGGAATCACACCCATCTGTGTAACAGTCCAACGCGCTAACCATTACACCACAACGTCGTGAAAGCTAATATTTAGTTGTCTAACCCAATAAAACAACAATTACGTTCCACAAAGTTTTATTGAATTTAAAAACCTTTTTTAATTTTTCGGGTATTGAACCGTGGCCTTTAGATTAATAGTCCTCTGCCCCACTGATTGCAACAAGATAACTTTTAATTTTCATTGTCTAATTTGCTATTTAAACATTTGAATATTTTATTTTAATTTAAAAAAAAAAACTTTTTGTTATTGTTTTTTCCAAGATTTGAACTCGGAAGTTCGAAGTACAAGTCAAACTCTACCCGCTACACTACAAACAATAATAAACGTTGAGTGTTAAAATTGAATTTAAATATTTTGTTAGGAAAACTGACAATGTCTCAAATTCGTTTACTACTACCAATCATTAGTAGCTTCTATAAACAATACAATCCACAATTCGGTTGGTACTTCTGAACCTCTAATTTAGTGGCATATTTGATTGCGAATACTGTATTTACAATAACCACTTTTTATTATCGACAATTTTTTAAAACATTTGATAGATGGTACCAATTCTCTTGTATTATCATAAAATAAATAGTTGCTTCTACCGCACACAATTACTAACTGAATTTTATTTGAAAATGCCAATAATTAGATAAATCGATTACTTTTTAGTTCCTTTTCAATCTTTTTAATTTCCAGTGCAGAATTTTTGCTTTATAAATCGATTATTGGTAGTTTCAAATAAAATAACGTCCTATCAAATAAATTTTAATGGTTTTGACCGAATTCCAACCAATCCCCTTTTTCTGGGGGAAGCATACAAAATACCAAAATGTTGACCTTTGCAAGATATCACGTAATAAGTGCATAACAGCAATCATTTGCGCAAAATCTTTATTTTTTATATATTAAAAATATTTTTTATGGCAGTATTATGCTAATTACGATATATCTTGAAATTTCGGTATTTTAAGTCATGATTTTGCATAATCAGTATATTTTTAGTCTGTTAAGAAAATACCCTAACCACGTGCTTAAATACTAAGAACACAAGAATGGAGCTAAATTAATGATTAATAGGTTTTTTGGTAAAGTTCTGCCTATTATAGAGGCTCTAACTTTTCTAAAACTTCGGGTTCTGATGAGATCTTTAGCCAGATCGAAATACTAGTATCAACCTAGCTTATATGTTTGATTTGCTTTATTTCTGTAAATATACGGAGGTTGAAAGCTCGTTATAAATTAAAAATAACGTAAAATGTTTATTTATTAAATAAAAAATGTCTTCCTCCGTTAATTTAATGCCGACTTTATCTACTGACAGGTCCTTACATGTTTCATTTCGTGGATTAATACATAAACATTGTACGGTTTTTTGTTTAACAAAAAACAAATGATCTTGAAATTGAATAATTTTATTCACTTCATAATTTATAAGGGATTTATAGAAAACCCTAAAATTTACGTCAAATATAAATATTTTTCATGTCGCAAAGCCCTTAAATTTATTTGTATTTAGTCCTAAAGACTACAAGGAGTCATAATTAAATAAATTTTCTATAATTTATCTTAAGTTTTTTCGAAATTTGAAGTTAGTAATAACTTTATGCCATCTTGTACCTTATAATTATTTCACATAGAATATTTTTTTTCTCCATTAAGTATAAAAAACTATAGAATGTTTAAAGTAATTCATAAAAATTATTAAGGCTTTCTATAGAAACTATTTTATATAAAAGGTCCCAGTTCCATATAATTGGTTCAAAAATATTAGAAATAAACACTTGTGCCATATGGTTATTTCGTTACATGTAGTGTTTGTTGTTAAAGTTGTAGTTGATGGTTACAAAACTCAACCATGTGTAGGTGGAGTTGTCACGTGCTTTACAAACGTACACATTTGTATGTCTCGTTGTAGCAACATGCAATATAATATTCTATTTACAAAGGGCACACTTATTTCAATTGTACTTAATAACAAATAAGAAAAAAAAAAACAAAAAAAAGTTACTTTAATAATAGTTTCACGGTACGCTGCTTGTCGGAAGAGGATTTAACGCAACTTCGAGCTCATATATATATTAGTTCTCATTTAGTGAGTAAACTAGTCTATATGAATGTTTGATGTTTTGCATGGGATTGTTACCTCTTTCAAAACGTGTTCTGATGATGGGAACCTAGAAAGTTCCCGACATAGATCTATCAACACATTCCTGAAAGGGTCAAATGATAAATTTGAAAACAAAAACTCTATAGATTATTTGTTAGAACAATATCCTAAAAGAGTATGGCCTCGGACTTGAATAATTTTCATTTTCATTGCAAAGTGCGAACGCTAAAAATGTTTTGCTTGATTATGTACCCATATACCCACTACATCTCAGACCAATTTAGCTATCAAAATCTTCGATCAAGAACTTTTTGCAAAAATCTGATAAGTAATTTTTAAGATAATTCCTATAAACTTTCTAACTTTGAAGACCCGGCCTCTTTAAAAGGGACGTGACCACCAACAAAAAAAAACACCATTTAACTCTGCGCGGAGTTTTTATTGACAGCACAATTTTGCGGTTATTTTGGTTGATTTTGTTTGATTTTATTTATTCAAAAGGTTCAATTGACAACCCATGTTTTTCACAGTTATAATTAGGGCAAGGAATTCAATGCAAATATAGCATTATAAAATGCACATAAAAACGAAAAATTTGCACTAAAAACATGAAAACTCTTCGCAAAAAGCAATGCTCTAAAACATGAAAACGAAAAGTCTTTTGGTATATTTGTTTTTTGAAGCTTTTCAATAGACCACATTCTAACGCTCTTCCTTGGTTCAGCAAGATTTTTGTAAATGTAAACTTGATTTTAATTAAATCTAAGTAACAAATTTATCCAAACTTTATTGGTATTTAAAATATACTAAAAAGAAATAAAAAAAAAAAATATGCACTAAAAGAAAAAATATTCGTTAAAAAGCTCAAAATATGCATTTAAAGTAAAAAAAATGCAAAAACATGCACTTTTGCCAACATATGCAAAAGTATGCAATTACAAATCGCTGCCAGTTTGTTCTAAAGTTGTAAGTAAGTATCGAGAAAAAACTTGCATTTGCATGAAATTTCTTGCCTACGAACAAGTTCGAAAGATTTGTATAAACAAATCCTGCTCGCAATAAATTTTGCTGTCAGTCAAATAATCAATGATGTTTTGGTCAGGCAATCAAAGTTCTGTTGTAACAGTTAAATTACTTACTTAGGCCCAGTTTTTGTAATGTCAGTTAAACTTGACTTAGTTAAACCGATAATGAGCTTTGTATGGCGTTTCAAAGTTAATTAACAAAAATTTGTGGAAATAACTTCATCTTGTTTAGAATTTTTGTCTTTATTATAATTAAACAGAATAAACCACATTTCAGAAGCAATAGTCGGTCCATTTCAAAAGATTTTACTCCGATTTTAAAAAAATTGGATATGCGGAAAAGGGGACAAAACAAAAGCATGTCTGCCTTCCCAGCAAAAATTTGTTGTCTTCTATGATTCTTTGGAAGTTTTTCTGCCTAAACAACTTCTTGTGAGTTATTTAGCCTTAAAATATTCATGGGATGTTGTGTAGCAGCATTGAAAGAATGATTCCGTCCTATGAGAAGCCAATGTTAAATTCATCGATGAAAATGCTCGATTAGAATCATTCCTTGGCAGAACAGTTTTTCTGGGTTTAAGTTTTTGAAAGTGGGATAAAAATTTAATTTTTGGATATTTTTGAGCTTGTTCCAAAGAAAAAGAATACTATAAATATAAGGGAATGTTCCCTAAAGTTTCCCTACGCCTGGTATTAGGGATATATGGAAAAATCTAAGTGGAATATTCCAAATCCAAAGACATCAGCTTATAGGCCAACTCCTTGGGCATTATTCGGCTACTGGTCATTTTCTTGTGACAACTAATTTGAAAAAGTTGTATAACAATTTTCAAAACAACTCAAAATGTCCACATTAGGCAACATATAAAATTGCAGCTAAATTAAAAAACTCTCTAAAAGCATATTAAATTGTTAGAAAACGAAATAAAATTCGTAATGTAATAAAATAATAAAATGTTTTCTGTATCATTTTAAACTGCTTAAGGGGTGACCATAGGCAAGGCTAACATTTTTAATTGCGCTAAACAAACTATATTGTTTTATTGTTGTCAGACACATTGAAGAATTATTCGTAATCGACAAGAACAGTAAAATTGATAAATCATTTAAATAGATTGAAACTTGGAAAAAAAATATAAATATATCTCAAAGGTCCACTTTAGGGAACATAACAAATATTTATTTTTTAGTTCCATTGAAATTGTGAATAAAATTCTTACCGTTGACAAAAATCCGGCTTTTAAAATTCTTTAAAACTAGTTTGTTATTCAATTTTTTTTTTATTTCCGAAAATGTTGCCTGTCGAAGTTGGGAGGTTACGACAAATATCTTCATATTAAATTATATTTTTAGTAGTGACAGCAAATATTCCGTTGTCTCATTCTATATTATATTTCACTGAAATAATACTAGGATAAACAAAATCTGATTACAACTAAACATTTTCTTGGATTTTTCTGGTAGTGATACGTGGCCTTTGTAATACTGATTGCACCACAATAACTTTTATTTTCTTTGCCTTAGTTACTGTTTCAACACGTGAACATTTTATTTTAATTAAAAAAACATTTTGTATTTGTCTTTTCCGGGATTTGAGCTTGAAAGTTTGGAGTGGTTAACTTGGGTTTGAATATTTTGTTCGTCAGTAACATTTTTGCTGGGAGGATCCTTGCATATCAGCGAAAAAGCAGCTAAATTAAAATTTTGCTTAATTTACTAATTCTTTTTTGGTGATGGTAGCAATTTTTCTGCAAGGATCCTCTCAGCAAAAATGTTGCTGACTTTTCAACCTTTTTTTTGCAGTTTATTTGTAGTTACATCTTTTGAATATCCAAATTTGTTTTCTAATTTTGTAGATGGTACCAATATGTTTGCATTATCACTAGGGCTTTTGCTTTCCCGGACTTTTTCATATCCCGGGACAGCGGGATTTTTTCGAATTTCCCGCGATCCAGGGATTTCCCTCTCAATAAAAATTAAGTAAGTTTTACATAATTTATGTTTGAAAAATTAGAGTTTTGTTAGAAAACAATTTATTAAACCGAAACACGCAATATAACAACACAAGAACTGTTAAACACTTTTTTTAAAAGCTAAAATTAGTAATCCTGGAAGAATATTTTTGGAATACAATCCAATAATCCATATTTATTTGCTTCATCTATCGGTTTTCGGGTTAAATCAAACTTTCATAAAAAATTCAGTATTTATTTTAGATATTTTTTCGATTCCAAATTTAAAGTTTTACTGCCGTATGCATAGAAATTTTGTTGAATTTCATAACAGTCGCAGTACGCAGAAAACTACTCCATTTTCTTTATTAATATTAAAATTTTGCTATATTCTATTAACAAACAAAAAATTAATAAAAATTGATTCGCCAGTTTGTCCATGTTACAATTTTGAAAAATTGTCTACATAGCGCCATTGTTTATAAAAAATTCTCAAAAATCGCGAATTGCCGATAGATTGTGTATTAGAGATTGATAGATATTTGCTTTATCAATAAATAAAAAATTATGAATTTAAAAAAATCGTATCCCTTTAAGTTCACACAAACCGCCAAAGTTTGAATTTAAATGTTGAATAGAACCGCTACACAGAAAACCAAATTCATACTATTTTGGCATTTTTCGAATGTACTAATAAAAGAAGAGCGTTTTCGTTAATTTTATGGGCCCAGTCATAAATTATTATGTTTAAAAAAGCAAATCGTTATCTATGAAAAAGTTCATATATATTACTTAATATTTAAGAAAAAGTTCATAAAAATTTGACAATGTACGAATTCTTAATACTTATGAATTTGTTCATAAATGCGTGTATTTGCAACTTTATTTATGTATTGCATGATTTGTATAATTGTTCGTTACCCAATGTAAATTTTTATAGTTGGAATTTAATCTTATAGAGACACCATTATCTCTTTCTTACAAATTTCGTTAACAATTTCACACGAAATTGATGAGTGGTATAAAATGGGTTAAAATATGTTGTGCAGTAATTTTAGTCCACTAATTCGACTTTAATAGTAAAAAGGTGATATTAATTGATTTCAAGAAAATTCACTTTATGCGGAAGGTTTTTGATTCAAAATACTGCCCATCATGTGGCGATAGGTCTAAATTTTGCAGGAAAAAAGTAATAACCCTAGTGTGCATTCAAGTTGAAACTTGTTTAAAATAGTAATAGCGGAAATTAAACTCGATGATAGTAGACAGTTTTGGCATATTCATGCAACAACACAAAAAAAAACGAAAGGTCCTCTGTAGGGAATAGGCAGCAATAGGGAACATTTCCTGAATATAATTTTCTAAAAAGTTTAACCTTATAACGGGTAAGGCTACCCCAGGGCAGTCTTCTTAAAATTTACCACAAATGCATTAAATAAGCGTTTTATACTTAGAAATTAATATATTCCGATAGGAGACTACGTTTGCTAAATATTTTGCGAAGAAATTTTTCATGTGCCGTCCACGGTTTGGAAGCGAGAAAGCTTCAAAATCAAAATTTCGTAAAATTTCAAAAACTAATTACTTTTGAATAAAAATAGTTTTCAAAAATCTAAAAAGCCAATTTAAGTTGACTAAAAACTCTTTATAATGAAATATAAGTAAGATTGAAGCTTTATCTTTAATATTAAGTCCTTACTTTAGTCCAAGGACTCACAGGATTTTATCAAGATTCCTCTAAAGGACATCGTCTTAACTTATAAAATAATAGACGGATTTTTATGAGATTTTCCAGAAAGAAGACATTCGGTATTAATAGCAAAGCGTTGAAGTTTGAACAATATAAATTGAAGTTTAGATACTTTTTCGCCTAATTTCGCTATATCCAAAAAGCGAAAATCGCGATATCTTCTTAATAGGAGCAGAAAATAAATAGTTTTACGAGCGTGGTTATATCTTGGCAAGAAAACTATTTTTTGTCCAAAACTTCTGTTTTATATGCTTTAGTTTTCAAAATGCACACTAAAATATTTTGGCTCATATCGCCTAAATAAGGCAACGATAAACAATTTTTTTGAAGAATTTATTATTTGTTTTCCGAGTGGAGCACATGGTTTGCCAGTTAGAGGGTTAAAACAAATTTGTTGAACCCCTTAAACTATGTTTATTAATAACAGTTTCTCCATTGAAATCTGACTTTACTTGTATGTTTTTGCAAAACTGCATGAATTTCTATATATATGTTTATTTTTTTTTTTGCTTAAAATCATTTTTAAAATCTTAAAATATCATCTTTAAATAGCAATTGCCCTAATTTTTATTTCTACCTGCATAAGTAAAAACTTTTTTAACACAACAATGAAATAACAACGAAAAATTGAAGAGGAGTTGACATATGTTTGCAGTGTCTGTCTGATGCACTTAATTGCTGCAGTAAGTACGTTTAGTTGTACCCAGCATAATGTTTTATTTAAATTTTGTTTTTTTTTTATCTTTCCAACCAGACTGATTTTTGTTAAAAATATAAGATTTTTAATTTGTTTGCAAATCTGTTTAATTTCATTTTTTTTTTCATATGTTTTCTCGTTTTATTTTTTGGGTTTAACCACTTGTCTGATATTTTGTAATCTATACTCTCTAACCTGTGCCTGCTGCTTGAGCTCATCTTTAAAGTGCCAAATGGTCAACAAGTGTTCATGTTGATATATTTTTTTTTTACTACCAGCCGTCTTCTGTCTATAAATAAAAAAAAAAATTGTGTTCTGAATTGTGTTCCCTTTTTAGCCTCGAAGTAACCTTAGACATAAAATCTGTGTAGAGTTGAATTCTTGTTTTTAATTATAATTTTAGAAACTTCTCATATTTCATAAATATAAATTAGACTTAATGTTTTTAAGGTGACCAGATGTTATGTTAAAAAATCTGCTATAGGAGGGTCTAGAACAGTGTCGGGCAAACACTTGTTGAAACAACGAAGACTAATCGTTTTTCACACGCACACAACCCGAACGTAAATAAAAATAAGAGAGAAACCGAAAAAAAACCAAAAAAAATTGGTTAGTTGCTTGCCAGCATTGGATGGAGTAGGTTTATGTCGCTTTGTTTAATAAAATAAGTACACAGGTAATATTTGAAAACATCCAATGATATTTTAATTAATAAAGCCAAGCGTACTATAACTTTTTTTTTTAATGGAATTTTTTTTCATTCATTATGTGGGATTTTTTTGCGAAAACGCATTTTTATTTAGCTTGAATATATAAATATATCTTGATTTATTTATTCATTCATAACTTAATTTTAACACCCAAAACCTAAAATATTAAAACAATCTACATGTTAAAAAATTTAAAAATCTCTGAACTATAATTGTTTATTTTAAAAACAATTACAACGCAGATATTTTGAATTTTGTTGTATTTTATAAGAATTAATATAAAATATTTTTTTTGCTTTTTGTTTTTTTAATTTATTAATCCATATTTATAACATTATTATATATATTTGTTTGCCCAGTACATTATTGGCAAAGAACTCATGTGCCTATTTTCTTAAAGAACATTTTTTATTACCTATTAATTTCCTCTTATGTATATTTTTTTTTTTATTCGCCTTATAGCTGAAATTTATCACGTAAGGACATAAATAGTAAAACAATAGAACAATGTAAACAAACAAAAAAAAAAAAAACCAAGTGATTTTGCTCAGTGCAATAGTACCAATACAATCTCATTTTTTTGTAAAATAACTAATACATTCTCAGTTCTCTTTGTGCCCAAGATTGGTCTAGAAGAAACTATTTACAGTAGTCGCTCGGTTATATGAATATCCAGTTATGTAAACTTCCAGAATAGTGAACAAAAAAAAATTTAAGCAGATGAGGTTCTAAATAGTGAACACAGCCCATCTCTATTATGTGAATAGCTTTCAACCGTTGATTTTTTTTAAATGTTTGTCTTATTAGAAGTATGTTTTTCCCCGAAATATGTAAAGAACCTGCAACCGTTGATTTTTTTAATGTTTTGAGTGTTGAGTTGTTGAGTTTTGAGTGATTGTCTTTTGTCTTTTGAGGACAAGGCACTACAGAAATCCCTTGAAGCAAAAAAAGTACAAAAAAATATAACCGACTACTTTCATGTACATTAATTATTAAAAAACTTATTAAAAATAAAAACTTAATGTAATAAAAGTCATTTGAATTACTTATTTTATATTCTCTCGATTATGTGAACTTCTCCATTTAGTGAACAGGCTCTGTTTGAATTAGTTCATATCACCGAGCGACTAATGTATATACACACAGGACGACACTTTTAAAGATTAAATTAGAGATTAGAAAATATTTTAAATTCTTCCATTTAGGGTTGTCAATTATTCGGGTTTTTATTTTACTCGAATAAACGAGCAAACTATTTTTGAGTGTACGATCAAACGATTAATTTTTAAAAATTTTTTGAATAATCGAACGAATAAAAATAATTTAAAAAATACATAAACAGTATTTTACCCTATCATCTCAAAATTTGATGTATTCCCGATTAAAAAAATGTATATGGATTTTTATGCAGTCATATCAATTTCTATGTGACACTATATGGAATGGTATTAAATTTCATCTGAAATATGGGCCTTATGACCTGATCTGATGCAATTAGATAAATGGCCAGTACAATTTTGTCCGAATTATGACCCGATAGAATTGTATTAAATTGTATCAATTTTGTATCTAATTGTATCAGTGCATATCTAAACTGATACAAATAGATACAATTATATAAAAACCAGATATTATTATATCCGTATTTTGACCTGATATAATTGTATATGATTTTATGTAAACTGATACACCTAAATATTATTAGATCTGAGTTTTAGTCTGGTAAATTTGCACTAAATGTTACATTTTTGTATATGATTGTAAGAAAATACACACAATTTCATACAAATATATGATTATACTATCAAATCCGTTAAGTCCATAAAAAAATATTAAGAAACGCAAAACTTGTTTGCGGTTTTACGGCATACATCTTTTTTTACGATTTAATGCACGTTAGCGTGTCCCGAGAATATACAATTTTACCTAATAGTGCTCAAACGATGTAGTTTTAGTGCATATTATTTGGTTGTTTGTTCATATTTCGATTAAAGTGCATATATTAAGGGCGTATTTTGGATTCTATACTACATTCCTTAGTTGCATGAAATTCCTTGCCCTAGTTATTATATATAATTTTGATTAGTTTTATATCTAATTATACATGTATTCGTACATAATAAGATTAACCATATATAATTGTATATGTCATATACGATTATATATTGGTCGATATGTAATCAGATGTTACTTTATGTGGCATCGTATTAAACCATTTAGGAGAAAACATTTTTAAAGAGAAACATAAATAAACACACGTTATTTTTAATTTATAACGAGTTTTCAACCTTCATATATTTACAAAAATAAAGCAAATCAAACATATTAGCTAGTTTGATTTTAGTATTTCGATCTGGCTAAAGATCTCATCAGAACCCGAAGTTTTAGAAAAGCAAGAGCCTCCATAATAGACAGATCTTTAACAAAAAACCTACATTGATAGAAATTTGTGCGTAGTATTAATGAATTTCTTCATTAATCCAATGACTTTTTTCATAAAAAAAGTCCCCGAAGAAACGTTTCATTGAGTCAATGAAAGGTGTTTCATTAAATCAATTTTAATGAATGGTTTCATTGACCCAACGAAAATTTCATAAAGTATATGAAATTTTTTTCATTAATCCTAGCCTAATCGTTATGAAAATTTCATGTGCTTAATGAATAAAATTCATTGTTTGTATGAAATATTTTCGTTTGTATTTAATAATTTGCACTTTTTATGATTATTTTAGCATAGCATTAATTTGGTGGTTATTGAGAAATTATCATTCGTTGATATTATTTATAAGGTCTGGTCTATATAGGATCTATAAAATATTTAAAAAAAAAAGTTCGAAATCTAATGAATTCTGAATTACTTTATACATCCCAACTATGTAATAAAACAATTTGTTTTATTTATAAAAAAAATCTTTCTTTACATTTTTTATAATTTGTGTTAAAATATAACATATTTTCTTATATGAAAAATGAATGAAATACCAATACCTAATGAAAAAAAATACCAATATTAATGAATTTTCATCCAGTTAATGAAATTTTCCATTAAACCAATGAATCGATTTTAATGAAATCGTTTCATTAATACTATGAAGGAAAATTCTATCAGTGTATTAATCATCAAGCTCTTCTCTACTGAAGTAATCGACCACGTTGCTAGTTTTTCCTCAGAAACATGTGTGTGTGTGTATTCACACATATTATATTAGCATGCAATAACATATATATTTATATAAAATAATGCATAATGCGTTTTTACTCGGTTGTGGCATCAATTTGAATACTTTGGCATCAATTTCAATACTTGGATACCAATTATTAAATTCAATCATTTGAGGCTAAAGTAACAACATAAGATTTCTCAAACTTACGCTATTTGGCATTATCTCGTGATAAAAAATTACAGTTTTTAAAATCGTTAAAAAGCTTAATATATATCGGGCATAGTTTTAGTAATATCGACTTGTTAAGATCTAATTTTAGTTACCGCAGAAATTACATAAATGGAATTTACATTTTAAGTGCTATCGTTTAAAATGACAATATTTTTGATAGTTTTGTATAGTATAAACTTTAAAAATCACGTTATATTTCAAAGATATCACTTTATCTGTGAATTAATTTATATTGGTTGCTTGAAAGTCAAATCATATAAATTTATCCATTATTAAAGAGTCCATATCGTGGAAAACGATAAATAAAAGTTTTAAAATTTCAGTTATTTCTTCAATAGAGTTTGTATTTTATTGAGTCCTATTATCATTTTTTATATTAGTTTTCACATTTTTTTTTAAAATATTCGTTTTATTCGATTATTTGTACAAATTTATTTAAATTATTATTTATTCTAAAATTATGTTTTTTAAATTGATTTTTCTTTTTGTTCGTTCGATTAATCGAATAATTTTTATTTGAGTGACAACCCTAGATCCATTGCATCAGGAAACAAAATCAAAAATGCCTGATACTTGAATTTAAAGGACGATTTGTCCGAACAGAAATAAGATCTTTAAACAGTTAAAAAAGTTCAATGAAAAAGAAGAATAATAATACTTTTACTTATTTAGAGAAGACGGAAAAACTTAACAAAATCTAAAGAACTTAGATATAAAATGTATTCGAATGAATTTTTTAATCAATTCAAACAAAAACAAAGTAAAATTATGCATTTAAATAATATTGCATTTTGTATACTGATCTAAAATAGTTAAATTTTTTTTTTGCATGCAGAAAACTTCTTCAGTCAAAATTTTATTGAATTGTAGAAGAAATTTTATTTTCAACTGCATTTGTTATAGAAAGTTTAGAGTTAAAAGTTAATCTGTTTAAAAGTGCATTCATTAACTGCATATGTTATTAGTCATTAAAAGCAAACCACAAAAATAACTGACAAGCAAAGACCACTGATGGGTTCCTTTCGATTGCCATAAAATTTGGGTATGTGATAGAGGGCACAAAATAAAAAAGAATGAGTATCTTTTTAGTTGCTCAATGGCACGTTTAAGGTTTAAAGTTTGGGGTCAAAAATAATGCGTTTTTTTTAGCTTCTTCAATAAAACAATACACAAATTTGGTATCAAATAAAAGGTATTTGTATGATCTTTCCATTGGCATACACAAAACTGTAAAAAGTTTCGGACATCTTTGAAACTCATTTTTTATTAAATATTATATTCATATAAATTTAAAAAATATATGGTGTAGCAATAATACTTTTCAACTAAGGGTAATTTTGACACCAAGAGCATCTTAGGGTTAATTTAGTTCAGAATATTACTGTATAATATTACGGCTATAACTAGGTTTGTAATTAAAAATAGTTGAATTATATTTGTTCAAATGTACACTAAGGATATTATGTAGGCAATAGTAGTCAAAACAAATGAAATTTCAATTGAAGATAGGACGACTAATAATTCATTAAATTCAGCTAATATTTATCATTTGCGTTTACTCTTCAAAAAAATACTAACAATTGTAGTGAAAATGAACCACATATGTTAGTAAAAAATAAACATAAATGTTTTTTTTTTTGAAATAACAAAAAATGACTGTCAAAAATGAATGTAAAATCATAAAACAGTCATTTGATGTGGTTTGTTTTTTAAATGAACTACAAGGTTAGTAAAAAATTAAATTTGTTCTACAAATGACTGACATTTACATTCAAAATAAAGAAACTGTATTACAATCCAAACAACTACATATTTGTAAAGCATAAGTTCCCTGTATAAAAATCCCGCAGTATATACTTTAATCGCAATGTGGCATGGCATGGGTTAACGTTTTTTTTTTAATTTGTCAAGAAAAAATTAGCACAGAAGTTTCACACATTGCTTCATAAAGTTTTAAATATGCCAGGTTTCAGATTTATCTACATTAAGTACGTCAAAAAAAAAAAAAAAAAATTGGAATTTAAACTATGCCATTATGAAAATAAATATGGTCTACCAAAAAAAACTAAAAAAGGTTTTGTTAGAGGTCGCAGATCGATATTGAAGTTTAAACGTAGTACTTGTTCTATTATTTTATTTAAATCAAAAAATAATGAGAAAAAATTATTATATTTTTGGGCGTACATTACGAATACGAAATCCAAATTTAAATTGGAGTCGCGAAATTCGCGAAAACGGAAAAATGGGTTCAACTTTGAGTTGGATTTTTTAAAGACATCGATTTCAGGTAATTAGAAATATTGCACAAAAAAGTCGATTTTTCTGGAATCTTTGAAAAACACGAAAAATTTAAAATTCACTAATTTTTTTTTTTAATTTCCTAATTCTTTATTAAAACTAAGCTCTGATTTGAAAAATTTGTTCATATAAGACATAAACAAGTTGGATTTTTACTTATCTTTTCAGAAAATTTTAAACTTTAACAAAATTTTGCATTTTTACATATCATTTTTGGTAACGTTTAGAACTGTTCACCTGGTAGGATAGTTGGCTTCGTAGGGAGTCTGAACCTATAGGGTGTATTCGCTGGCAGCATAAAATACCAACTTCTGGTCGCGGTGCATAGTGCCACTATAGTCGAATCTAATCTAAATATACTAAATGTAAATTAACAAAATTTTCCAATCTAGTCTGAATTTATGTTCAGAAAAGGAATATGAAACCAAAATTCAAAAAAAATTTACAAGCTTTTTTATAACTAGTATTTCATAGAAATGCATGTTTGTAGTCAGTAGCACAAAATCGATTTTGACCAAATACTTTTTTGAATTAAAGAATTTGCAACTAAATTGCATCGATTTGTTGTTGCATATTTTAATATCTTGTTATAAATGCATATTTTATGGCATATTTAGACATTTTTGTTGCATATTTTGAATTTAATGGCATATTTTTGCATATTTTGTAAAAGTTTAAATTAAGTTTTAGCAAAAAATAAACAAAAGAATCCTGAACATGTCATGTAGTTTTCATTTGTTCGACATTACTATTGGATTTAATTTTTAAACAAACGAGCTCGAGTTGGGGGCAATTCACACGCTATCCACCCTAGCTACTATTTCCCTGTATTGATGATACGATTTGTATTTTAGAAAGGACATTTCGTATCATTAATATGCGTAGACAGCGGTGGATAGCGTGTTAATCAAGGTTAATAAATCGATTTTTAGCAATCCTAATATTGTACGTGCTTATTTTTTTATTTTTAGTGCATATTTTTTGATTTATAGTGCATATTATTTGGTTTTTGTGCATATTTCGATTTAAAATGCATATTTTTAGTGAATATTTTGGATTCTTTACTGCGTATTTTAAACGCCTATTTCCCTTTTTTAGTTGTATGAAATTCTTTGCCCTATTTATAACCCCGTTGAAGATTTTTATAGAAAAATCGCGTTTTTTACAGCAAAACTTTCAATTTGACCACCAGTTATTTTTATAAGCTCAAATAATCTTTTAATTTTTGTAATAAGTTTAAGTCAAAATTTTACTACACTTTTAAAATGGCGGATTTTAGCTCTTCAACTGTTTTAAATTGACTCTCATTGACGTAAACCTTACAAACCAATATAGCAAAAAGATTTGCTATTTGGTCCAGATCTGGTGAGCATGCAGTACAGTCAAGAAGTGGAATTTTTCTTTAGCGAAACCACATTTTAGTTTGGGAATGGGAAATTTACCAATTTTTGACTTAATATTTCCTAATTGAAGTCAAAAGTTCACAGACTTTACTTAATTTTTCTTCTTTCACAACTTTATTTCCTAACGTTAATAAAATACAATCCAGAGTAGAAATGGTAACGGCATGTCATCAATTTTCTCACCACCAGTATTGACACCAGCTTACTCTCTGCATTACTTAATACAAATAATAAGAACTTACTAATAACTAGTTAATTTTCCCATTATCTCAATACAAAAAATAATACGTTACACATAAGTTCTTATTTTTATCCTTATTTTAAATATAAAGTAATGATATAAAAATGTTTTCGAAATCTATTTTTAAACTCATTATTTTTTCACTTTTAGTTAGTACATATGTAAAGGGTCCGCCAACTAAATATTAGCTAGGTTGATTTAAGTATTTCGATTTGGCTAAATAAAGGTCCGCAAATAACTTTTTTTTTGAACTCCTGAACCAATTGGACTTTGTATGGCGTCATACCAATGTCTTTATGCAAAATTCGTCTCAATGATGTCTCCGAAATGTTCAATTGTTGAGAACGACGGTGAATTTATGTTGATGGCGCTTCACGCACATTTTCTGCCACAGCAGCAATATTCTCGGGTGTACGCACTGATTTTGGCTTTTCACGCTTTGGTTTATTGATGAGGATGCCAGTTTCTTTCACTTTTTTCACAAGATAACGAACATACGGACCATATTCGTTCAGCGGAAGGATAAAACTAATTATCTGTCAAATCAGACATGAGCTAAGTGTTACCATTCACGAAATAAGCACTAGTTGAAAAAAAAACGTTAGATGGCGGACCCTTTATATAACTACTTGTTTTTGATTTTTTGTAAGCTATGGAAGTAATGACATTTTGTGCAAGCAAGTAATTTATGTTATCTATCAAGTATAACATGTCGAGATGGCTCAGATGGTAGAGCTGTTGACTTGGAAGCTCGGGTGCGAATCCCGTGTGATCAAATTTTATTAAACAAAAATTTTGAATAAAAAAATTTTTTTTATTATTAAATGTAGTTTTTTTGAAAATTTATTTTTAGACTCATTATTTTATCCATACTGGTAAGCATATAGGTAAACACATATTTTGATCATTACTAATATTCCATTATTTTGCACGACAACTTCATATAAAAGTAGTGAGATTTTTAATGACAATTGTAAGTACTTTCCATTATCAAATATGTACTTATATTACCACTTATATGCTATTACACCCCAGAGTAGAAACGGTAATGACATGGCATTACTTTTCTGATTACCAGTAGTGACGGCCGCTTTCTATTGGCATTACTTTAACACAAATAATAAGGGCATACTAATAACTAGTTAATGTTCATATTATTTTAATCAAAAAATAATGCGTTAACCATAAGTGCTTATTTTTGTTATTGTTTTCTATGTTTAGTAATGTTCTCAAAATTTTTTTCAAATCTATGTTTAGACTCATTACTTTTTCGCTTCTAAGTAAGTACATATCTTACTACTTATTTTTGATTTTTGGAAGCTGAAGAGTAATGGCATTTTGTACAAGGAATTCATTACACGCACACATTTTATTTGAGAAATTTAATAAAAAAAAATATTTTTTTATTAAAATTAATTTTTCAAAATTTATTTTTAGACTCATTACTTTACTTTACCCATATTAGTAAGCACATATATTTTAGTTTTCGTAAGATGTTTTGTCATGATATGTCATTATTATGCGCGACAGCCCCATATACAAGTAATGAGATTTGTAATGAGAAATGTATATAATTGACATTACCATTTTCTATATTGGGCCATTCCTTGAGAGTTGATCAATCGTATAAAATAGTTTTGCAATACAAAACCATTGAGTGTACTAATACATTCAAAATATTTTCCTTAGACGACTATAGCCCACAGTTTCTTAGACCTAATATCTAACTTTAAACTCCAGTTTAATCTTAAGTTATAATTGAGCTTCTCAGAAGCTAATTGAGCCAATTCCCTTAGAATACTTTTTGAGAAAATTAATCTCAAAGTTAAGCGTTTTTAAAAAAGTCCCTGCGCTCTTTCAACTAAAATTAATATAGGTATTTATACTAAAGATTTCAAATCTGGTTAAAATTGCAACTAAATTTAAACTCAAAGTATTTCTATAGATACAAAATGCTTTTTTAAAAAATGCAATTGCAATTTAAAATAGACAAACTTACAAATAAAATAAGTCTCAATCGTACTGATGCGATAAAAAACGGCTCAGATATCGCTGGTAAATATTAAACTAGCAGAACATTTTATTTCATTTGGCTCAATTGGCTTCTGAAAATTCTTAAATAATTTTCTAAGTAAATTGTTTTTAAGTGTTAATATTTTTCTAAAATTTCTTAAAATTAAATGTTTTTTGGAAACTAAAAAGTAAATGCTGGAAGTTGTAGTATAGATTTCATATTGTACTTATAACCAATTATTTAAAGTTCGAAATATTTCCATTAATAAAAAAATGCTAGTTAAAAATTTAATTGCATTGAAAAGACATTTATAAATAAAATATATAAATAAGTTAAGGAGCATAAAGTAGACACTATTACAAACAAAATGAGCCCTGGATCGTTCAGAGGCGATAAGAAACGGCTGAGATATAGCTGATCAAAGACAGGATCAGTATTGAATTTGTCTCAATTGGCTTCTGAAAAATCTAAAATAATTGTCTGAGCAATTTTTTTTTTAAGTTTTAATATTTTTTTTAAATTTCTCAAAATATTTGTTCTTTTGCCACTAAATGGATTATATTGGAGGTTATAGTAAACATTCTAAATTATACTAATTAATAATTTTTTTAAAGTTGCAAATATTTCATGTACTAAAAACCTGATTTTGAAAAATGCAATTGCATTAAAATTTATATAGAAAATATACAGAAATTTAGGGGACATAGTCAAAATGAGACACCAGTACCAACAAAACGAGCCCTGCATTGTTCAGATGCGATAAGAAATGACTGAGATATAGCTGATCAAATATTGACTAGTATTGGATTTGGCTGAAGTATAAAAAAATTTTGTTTTTGGGGATTTAAGACAATATAATGGAAAATGATTTTGCACATAAAAGTTTGATGTAATAGACTAAGCCTAAGCAATAAACCGAAATCTGAAGAATTTGGAATTGGCTCTTTTGGCCTCTGAGATGATCAATTCATAATCTGTCATTTTTATTTTAGATTTTTAACTTCGGGCTTTTATATACCCAAAAAACGGACTCAATCATACCAACCGTATTTGAAACCAATAGTATTATTTAGTTGTAGCACAAAATTCTATTGTCGTGGCAGAATTTCTGTTCCATATCAGTTCCATAACATTCATTCAAACTAGTTGTTGTACCGTAACGATATTGAAGAAATGAGAAATGATCTGTACATGATCTGTATGGAATACATGACATTAAAACTTCTTTGACTTTTATTAGTGATTATTAAATTTTTCCAGTTTTTTAAATAAAGCTTCCTTTTAAGAAGCCATAGGTGGGCGCGTGCTGATACTTTAAGTACAATGAG
This sequence comes from Delia radicum, assembly GCA_021234595.1. Classification (NCBI taxonomy): domain Eukaryota; kingdom Metazoa; phylum Arthropoda; class Insecta; order Diptera; family Anthomyiidae; genus Delia; species Delia radicum. The sequence goes on from CM037853.1 coordinate 69,117,687, forward strand.
CAAGTAATTCATATTAAAATTATTTTTCTATTCCATGGGTAAACAGTATTTCTTCAGAAAAAAACTCTCATTCAGGTTCCGATGTAACTTTTTATTGTAACCAAATTACTGGTCACTCTGTGAGTTCATATAAAAAATGTTGCCACCTGCACTTAAGAACTGCAATAATTTGAAATACAAACCACAGATGGGCACAATGAACCAAAATACGAAAAAAAAAAAATGGCATAACAGTAGCATCAGCCTGTGGGCATCAGTAAACAAAACTCTACCATCAGCCATAAAACGCATAAATTCTACTACAGATGATGACAATGATCCTCTTAAAAAACTTCTTATTTTTAAAGTCTTAAAAAAAAGGGAAACACATTTAGACCTCTAAGATAAGTTGTTTAATTTTATTGTTGTTGCTGGTTGCTGTTTTTGTTGGTGTTATTCTTTCTATAGTTGGTTAAACATTTTCGACTACTGTATTGCGCTCGAGTTGTACGCAGACTTTCAAAATTACGTAGGTTGTTTGATGTTACTGGATCAAAATTTTCAGAAACTCTATTTTCGATCCTTGTTTTAGCAGATTACTAAATTTGAAAAATTATTAATTCAATTGCACATTTCTGAATAGGTCAAAGTGAGAATTAACACCCAGAACGCAGACTCGGTAGTAGTCACCGAATTTGTAGCCAATGGAAAGGTTCGGTTTGTAGCTACTGAATTTTTGGTAATTATCACCATATTTCTGTTGAGGCAATCAAATTCTATGGCCGTGGCAGAATTTTCGGTTGCAGCATCCGACAGATTCGGTTGACAACAAATACACAGAGAAAAAACGCATAGTTGAATCTATTATTTTTTCATATTTAAATTAATATCCCTGTTAAAAATCGACATATATGGATCCATACATGAACACACATATGTCTTCATAACCCATTCCTATATGTTCATATGAGGAATCATAAATGTTCATCGGTGTGCCTTAGCGAAACTTGAAGTAATACTTACATATATAATCATGCCTGTCTATACATATCCATACATGTTCATGTGTACATTAACGAAATTGAGGTAATATTTATAAATATGGTCACAAATGAACTCTTATGTACATATATGAATCCTATATGGTGGTATATGGACATGTATGACTTCGAATCACTTGATATATGTTCATAAAATTTAAAAAAAATTTTAAATTAAGTATGAATCTTATTAAAGTAAATACGATTTTAGTTAAAATAAAGTTTTTCGTATTTTAATAAATATTTCAGCATTATAGATGTCATTTCCTCATTTTGGGTAAGTAAAAACATATTCAAATTAAATAGAAAAAAAAGTTTTGTTTGATTTCTTAGCTGTTTCTATCTTATATTATGTCGTTTCTACTTGATTTTCAAATGTTTTTTTTTTTTGTGCGTACAGTAACCCGAGCGAGTCTGTGTTCCAGTGAACACTTGCTTTCGATTTTCAAATAGATTTTTAAAAGTAACAGATATGTAAGGTTCTAAAGTGACCAATTGTAGATTTCTTAAGTTATCTGAAAACTCAAGGCGCTACGAAATAACCCCCAATGAAATAACCCCCAACGGCCAAAAATGAAATAACCCCCAAAAAAATTGTGTAAAATTGTTTGGGGGTTTTTTCATTTTTTTTGGGGATTATTTCATCTTACGGTTTGGAGATTATTTCATTATGAAGCAACCCCCAATGAATAAAGCCCAAAATTTAAATTCTTTGGAGATTATTTCATATGCAATTATTTTGGGGGTTATTTCATATTTTTTGGGAGATATTTCATTTTGCTAAAAGTGAAATTTTTTTTAATATTTGTTAGTTTTTCTGCGTGGCGGACTGCGGCCGCTCTTAGGGGTTTTCTCTTCCATGGGACGCGGCAGGTGGCTTTGCTGAATAAAGTTTCCCTGCGCGCGTCACACTAGGGAAGATAATGAGACGCGCGCAGGAAAACTGTATTCAGTGAAGCCACCTGCCGCGTCCTATGGAGGAGAAAACTACGATCGGCCGCAGGCCGCCACGCAGAAAAACTGAACAGTGTAACAAAAGAATCAAAAATATGAAAACAAAAAATAAAAAAAATTTGGGACATATTTCATTTCTTTGGAGCTTATTTCATTGGGGGTTATTTCATTTCTTCCTTTGGGAGTTATTTCATGACGAAACAACCCCCAAATTTTTGGTGTTATTTCATTTTCACCTTTGGGGAATATTTCATTTCTTTTGGGTATTATTTCATTTTTTTTTGTTGGGACTTATTTAATTTTTTTGGGATTTATTTCATTGGGGGTTATTTCATTTTGTCGTTTGGGTGTTATTTCATTGGGGGTTATTTCGTAGCGCCAAAACTCAAACATTTAACCTTTTTTTTTATTTAGAGAAGAAAAGTTTGAAGAGAACTTTAACATCTAATATGGGCTTTAGTAGGGACCGCAGGCTGGTAGTTCTCTACAGTCTGCCGTAAAGAAATGACCCGAGTAAAAATAATATTATATGTTATATAATGTTATCCTGTTTTGTAAAATTTAATTAGTCAAGTATGTCATCATATATAGTAAGATACAATTTTACTTGCCACTGTAATTTTTCGTAAAACGGAATATTTAATTGTATCTTGCAATATGTTTATACCATAAGTTATTAGACGAGCAATATATGATTGGATTGATAGAACTAAATTAATATATGGAATTAAAGAAAACAATATATTGCCCCATGTAAATAATATAAATTTTTTTAAGTTGCGTAAAAAGTGACGTTCATGTTTTGAAATCCATAACATCGTTCTTAAAATTTTAATAACAATTAGAAAATTTTCATTGAAAATATCTATTGAAGTTATTTTAAAGGAACATCACAATTGAAAATATCAAACTCCAACAATTTTAATTTGACATACAAATTTTTGATTGTTATGCATATAAAATTTAAATTTAACAAATTGATTTTCAATGGATTGAGTCGTATCAAATTATATCAAACACAATGCATTTATGTACCACAGAACAGAATGAGACCATTCGTTTTTGTTGTCCATTCATACATTCATTGCTTTTATTCAACAACAACAGCTTATGCTGTTGCTGTTTATTCCATTTATTGTTTTTATTGAATGCCTTTTTAACATTTATTTTTATAATGCCGTTACATGTCAAGCAATGAAATGAAAGGATGACACATGAATAACATGAAATCAATCACAACATTCGCGTAGTATTCGTTGACCTGTAGCAATAATAATAATTGTTTTTTAGTTTTATTAAACAAGAAATATGTATAATGTTTTGTTTAATTTTATTAAACATGAAATATGTATAAAATTTTTTAATTTTCTTAATACAGTAATATGTTTCACAAAAAATTTGTTAACGTTTTATTCATTTAACATTGAGACCATTCATACCAACCGTTGTGTATTCGTTGTTTTCGTGAGTGTTAAGTGAGATTAACAATAGACAAGCAATGCATGGTTTTCGTTACACTCACTTTTCTCAATTCTGTCGATTGTTGCTTTATTGAAATGATGTGAGTTGACAACAATGTACTCATTTTTTGCGATTGCATTCAAAAGCATGAAATAAGGCACTCAAACCGTGCTCTGTTATCTACAATACGATCCACAATTATTCGGATCAAATCGTATTTCATATAAGGCTATATCAGATACATTTCTTTGTTGCATCATATTAATTTTTTTTATTCGGGGAATCCCAAGAGTTAATCTTTCATTTTTATCAATATTACATTTGAACAAACTCAACAGTCGATCGTGAATTCCTCAGGAGGCCAAATTCTGTCAGTGTTGAGATCCGGTCAATACCAAACTCAACATTTACCACATAACAATTTGATTACCGCTGTATACTACAGTGTCCACATTTTAAAAAATATAAAAAATCTGATAATGCAAGAATACTTTTTTAGTTTAAAAATTTTCATTAGGATATTGGGTCATTGACAAAAAATCTGTATATGTATAATCTGTTCATCAGTGCAATATGGTCGCGATATTTATTAACAAAGTCCGATTTTTTTAATCAGCTTTTATCTTCGAGAAAATTAACGTTTGGTGTATCTCCTAAACAAGCAAAGCTAGAAACTCAAAATTTTACACGAAGTTCATCTAATGACCAGAAAAAAAAATCAAACAAAGCTATTTTGGATAATCGATTAGTGGATTAGTGGTAAAAATGGGCTGAGAAGGAAATGGGTCGATTTTTGTATCCATTTTTTGCTTGGTAGGAGGAGAATGGCGCATACATGTCAACCTTTTTCTTTCTGATTTAAGCACCCCAAACAACAATCTGAAGTCCAAATAGAAATATATTCACAAACAAAAGGTCGGTGGTGAAAGGGTTATATGTTCAACAAGGACAAATTGAGTGAAAATGTGCTTTTATGGTGTGAAATGCTAAATTAAATAAACTGCGCACCATAATTTTTAAAGTATTTTTTTACGCTTTTTGTAACCGAAAAACTAAAAATTTCAAAATTTGTAATTACCCGTTTCACAAAAATGAAATTACATAGGGGCAATATCTTTTGAAAGCTTACGCCGACCCCTCTATATACTTATGTATTTTATTTAAAAACTTTCTAAAATAATTTTTGCCTTTTTTTCGATATCAAACAAACAAATTTTTTGAGTTTTTAATTAATTTCGCACATATTAATATTTTCGACTTTTATGATTAATGAAATTAGCATTTCTAAATATGTATTTTATTAAAGAGCGCTTTGGTTTTCTTAAGAAACTGGTGAAGTTTTCTTTTTAATTGAGCTCAAAATAAAGCCGGGTTAAGGGTTTATCACGGATTTTTGAAGAGAACAAACTCAACTTTCAATCGTACTAATGCCAATATATATCGCGGGTCCCTGAGGGGACAAACTTATCATTGTCACGGATTTCTGAAAGGAAACCACTCAACTTTCAATTAAGTTTTCAACAGCCGATCGTGAGTTTCTCGAAACAGTTATTGTGGGTTCCTAAAGAAAAAATCTAATTGTAAAAAAAGCTAATTGTACAGTTTTTAAACTTAACAGTAAATCGTGGAATCTTCAAGGGACTAAACTCAACAGTCACTGTTGATGCCTTTAGGAATTAAATTCTAATTGTTAGCACTTCCGACTATTACAAGGAAAATTGCAGGTTCGATCCAGAGCGATGGCAACATTAATTGAGAAAAAAGAGAATACTTGTGAGTTTTTTTTCACTCATACGCTCCTTCGGTGTAACCATATCACTTAACCAAACCGGAGTAAAAATGCAAGGTTGGCAACCGAAACGAATAACGGTATTGGTATAGTTTTTTTTTTAGTTTGTTTCGGTATTGATATCGGTATTTTATCCGTATCGGTATAACTGATACCAAACCATCAATAGTTAAGTCAGCAATACAATATTTTATTAACAAAAAGTTAAATTATTTTGAAATTTACGATATTTTGTATTAAAAAATATATATTATTAGTAAAAAGCGTTAAAAAAAACTTTTTTTTTTTTAAAAGCCGATTCAATACCGGCACGATACCGGTATTAATGTAAACGGTTACGGTATACCAGTATTTTTGTAATCAAGGGACTTGGTATTGGTATCGGTTATCAATTTGGAAGGGCTTTTTTGAATTGGATAACGGTATTCAAAAGGTATCGTCAACCTTGCCAAAAAGCTTCACAAAGTTCGCCAGCTCTATAAAAGATTGATTATGTGGTACAATTACAGTGTTGCCATATTCGAAGACATACATGTTTCACCACCTTTTATTTTTATTCGATCCCCTTTCCAAAGAAAGCAACACATTAATTAGTAGGAAGAATTTCCTGAGTGTTGCGTCTCTTTAAAAAAAAAACAAGATATAAACGTGGATTGCTACAGGAACCACAGGGACTTCCCAGCAGTCGATTGTAGGTCTCTAATGTCAACAAAACCTAAGATTTCTCAACAGTCACTAGAGAATTTTTAAAAGGAATTTTATCTAAAAAAACGCAACATTGAGCATGGGAGCAAACTCAACTTTTAATTCTTTATAAAATAAACAAACCCTAATGAACTAAATATTTAATTGTGGATTTCTATGCCCAAATTCTGACGAACTAGTCTGAGACTAGTCACTTGAGAACTTTTAAAACATTGACCATGGGAACAAACTCAACTTTTAATTTTTTATAAAATAAACAAACCCTAATGAACTAAATATTTAATTGTGGGTTTCTATGCCCAAACCAACATTCAATAGTGAATTACTAAATTACCACATTCTGGTAAACTCGTTAGCCAATATTGAATTCCAGATCGGAAACCTCAGTCATTAACAAGTTAAGGGACCAAATTCTGACACACTCGTTAGTCAATATTTAATTCCAAATCTGACCAAGCTCTGACAAAACCGACCCGAAATTTAGGCAGGCTCGTGGTTTCGTTTGTGGATTCCTAAGCAGCCCAAACTCTGAAAAACTCGTCAGCTATTGTTGGACTCCAAATGGGACCAAGCTCTGGCAAATGCAATCCTGGATTCCTAAATGAGCAAATTCTAATAAACTCGCCAGTCAGTATTGGATTTCAAATGGGGCCAAACTCTGGCAAACCCAACATTCAATCGTGGATTCCAAAAGGACCAATGTCTGATAAACTCGTTAGCCAATAATGAATTCCAAAAGGGAATTAACCCAACATTCAATCCTGGATTACTAAAGGATTCAATTTCAGAAAAACTGGTCAGCCAATATTGAATTCCAAATAGAACCAAACTCTGGCAAACCCGTCATGCAATCCAAGATTCATTAAGGTTTAAAATTCAGACAAACTAGTCAGCCAATATTGAATTCTAAATCGAACCCAACTCTGCCAAATCCAATATTCAATCGTAGATTGCGAATACGCCCAAATATAGATAAGCTTGTCAGGCAATATTGGATCTCAAATGAGACCTAACTTTGCCAAACTCAACATTTAATCTTGAATTTCTAAAGCGACCAATCTCGTCAGCCAATACTGGATTTCAAATATGATCAAACTCTGGCAAGCTCGACATTCTATCGTAGATTCCTAACTCATCAGCCAGTATTGGACTCTGGTAAACCCAACATTCAGTCGTGGATTTGTAAAGGGACCAAATCCTTAGAAACTCGTCTGTCAATACAGGTTTCCAAATGGAATTGATCTCTGGCAAATCAAATGTGATCAAACTCCAGCAAACTTCATTCAATCGTGGATTCCTAGTGGGACAAAATTCTACTAATATTTTATTTCTACTTGGATCATACCCTGGCAAACCTAACAGTTATTAGTGGGTCTTAAGAAGACCTACCTGAGCATTCAATAACGGATTCCTAAAGGAAACACTCTGAACATTTAATCGTAAGAATGTCAGTATACAAATATTATGGATTCTTAAATGACCAAATACTAACTAATTGAACATTTATTAATTGGATTGGCAAACTCAACTCTAAGTCCCTGTTATTAATAGCTTGGGCTGCGCATGCCTTAATGGTCCACGACGAAGTCAGCGATCAAACATAAGGATACCAATACATATTGTAAATTTCAAATTAAACTAATTCTGGATTCCTGCAGACCCACATTTTTGCAAACTCAACGTTCTATCGTAAAAATTTGAACTCAAACAAGAGATAAACTTAAGTGGAAATCATAGTTTCCTAAGTGATTGCAATTCTTATAAATCTCAGTTTCATTTAATAATGAAATCTTTATATAAATCGTGGAATCCTAAAGAAGTAAATTAATAATTGTGCGCCCCGGTACGCTAGTTGGTAAAATTAATAAATTCAGCCGATCACATTTTAAGAATTATAGTTTACAATCGTAATTGAATCATGACAAAAAATTGATTTCAAAAGTGTCCAAACAGTATCATGAAAATGACAAGAACTCTACATAAAATTAATTTAAAAAATCGAATATTTCTAAAATGTAGAGACACTGAACGAGTCAATCGTAGATTTTTAATCAATTTCTTTATCGAGTCCAATATTCCTTAAGCAACCTTCTTACATACATAAATCTTATATATATTTAACAAAGATTGTATGTATGTTAAGACCGCATGATCATGTTTAACTTTTTGTTCTCTCTTGTGGCTGACTGATGGTAAATAAGAAGCTGTTATGATTGCTATTGTTCTTGTCGTTGTTGTTGTTTGTGTTTCTGCTGCTGCTGTTGCTGATGTGGTATGTATTGCTGTAGATGATTATGAGATAGTGTGGTAAGCGCGAGTTTGTGGTTTTGTATTTAACTTTACTTACCTTATCGTCGTCAGCCCATACCTTCTTGTACTGCTACTACTTACATTGTGGAATAGTCGTCGTCGTCGTCATCGTCATCATTTTGTATTGTATGCCATGTTTGCTACTGGTGTTACTCTTGCCTGTCGGATTCGTTAGTCGTCCGCCAGATTGTTAGTTATTTAGCTGAGGCAACATTGTTGTTGGAAACTTTTTTCTGTTTTGTTTTTTGTAAAGCACAATATAAATCCAATATACCACCGTACATAAATATGTACAATCGAATCATAACGTTAGTTTTCTGTTTTATGCCAGAAACGCGATTATGTGTTTATTAACGCTCGTGCTTTTAGACATTTAGAAACTTCGATTACTTTTGACTATTTAATAAAGCCAAATACTTCACTCATTTTAAGCATTGATGGATATACTTTTTTAAGCTTTTGATAATAATGGTTCGAAAATCTTGTGGAACAGTGCAGTCCAAAATCACCAGAGTCTGTGAAGCTCAGTATGTGTTCATGGAGTACTTAATGGAATAAATGTAGGAACTCAGACCAAACTCTGTAGCTATTGTGCATTAATCTGGTTTGCTTACAACTCTGCTTCGTAACTCTGCATTTAGCACTTCTCAATGAAAACAGTTTTCACATGCAAGTCGATCCAACGTTCTATCCATGAAAAGCTGATACCCACATGCCATCTCATTTGACGAAATACCCATATGATCCGGAGTTCATAAAGAAAGACTCGGTTCCACACAGAAACGCTGTTGAGTCTACGAATGCACTCAAGTGCCTTAAGCATCGATTAGCGATTATCCATTACACCACACCCAAAATTGAAAAATCTCAGAAAACTGTTGCCATTCTGGTCATATCATATAAAATGCTGGACAAATTTCCGAAAGCCTTTCAACTATAACACCATGCTCCTTGTCGCATTCCATATTCCAGTTTCCATTTTTGTAGAGCCTACATAGTAATTTCGTAGTTTCGCCCCATATATGATGGTCTAGCATGCTCAACATAACATCAAGAGCCTTCCCGAGTGTGATACCCATAGCAAGCGTAACACACAGAGTAGCAGCTTTATGTAATATGTTCAGCGTAGCCCGAATGGTTTTCACTATTGTTCTAGACCATAAGATGCATATGTCACAAAGGGTCTGATAACTACAAGGACAAGTCTTCGCAAAGTCTCTCCGACACTGGCAGAATATCTCTAGCCCCTCAGACACTATCAGTTCAACATGTCTTGTTCACATCAGTTTACTATTTAAGGTGAACCCCAGATATTTCACCTCTATCGAAACTAGGAAAGTAAGCCACTTTAACACCGACAGTCAGAGACCCCTAGTTTTGGTCCTACTTGTAAACAACACATATCCTCTACTGACCTCAACTGTAGTCTTTTGGCCAAGCTAACTTTTAATAACTCAACAGCCTTTTAGACAACATAAAGCGAATTATTTAGGTAGTACCTGGTCTACTCCATGCGCCTCAGCCGAACACCTCATCTATACAAAAGTATCATTGTCAAAAGCCCCCTCTATATCTACAAAAATTCACATCATGACTTTTCAGTAGAAAGATGAAAACTTGCTTCCACATTTGAGAATAAAAACCATCTTGACATTGTACCATGGGACAAGATGGCCAAAACACCGGTCGTTTGATCTTTATTACTCTTCAGTATTATATACTATCTGGGTCTAGGGAAGAAAAGGTGTATCTTATAAATTTCCCCGTAACTAACCTGGATGATATTTACCAGTCACCCTGTATTGTAACAGCAACTGATCCTTCAATATCATCCCAATTACTTTGCATTCTGGAAAGAACATTGACAATAGAACATCATTTACTTTAATTTCCTAATATATTCATTAAATTATCCCTGAATTATCTTTCTGAAAGATCTTACAGATTCAAGCTGTCTCTCTTACACCATTCTCCTCATCCCAAAAAGTCCAATAAGAATCCTGTTTGCCTTGCCGCACCTTCTAAGTATATTTTTCTTATGAGATAGTAATTGTTTCAGTCACTGAACTTTAGAGATTTTAATCCCTCAAAAGCTTCCTGGAACTTTTCATAAGCTTTTCGAGCTCCACGTTCCACCAGGAAACAAAAAATCCAGGTCTGCACAATTCTTGGAATCAACTGAAATCGACTGTATGCTGCTTAGTTCAGTTAGGATAATAGAACTTACGGAACTCGGCGTTCAATCATGGAACTATAAAGAGATAAATGTGTGGGAAATCAAGCATTATATCGTAAAATTTGTTTCATAAAAAATTTATTTATTTTTATTCTGCAAACCTTAAACGACCATAATATGAAAACATTAATGTTTAAAGATTTTATTCAAGGGACTACAGTCGGAAAAACATTTCGTTTAATCAATTTTGAGAATGCCAACAGGGCTGATGCCTGAAAAATTCAGCGGTTAATGGAATTCTAAGAGACCAAAATCTAAGGAACTGGCGGTTAAATCTCATAATAAAATGTTCAAGGTCTGAACAACTTTGCAGTTAATTATAGGACTCTAAATATACCACATTTTAAGCAACTTTTTAACTTTTTATTTATTTTTTTAAAGTATTTTTATAAGAAAAATAATTGCGACGTAATAACAGTTTTAAAAATAAGAAACGATGCAAAAAGACAGTTATATAAGCTTTCCAACGATTTACAGTTTGTAAAGATGCGGTCAAGAGTATCCAAATTTTAGTTTTATAATTCAAAAAAAGATAGATATCGGCAATTTTGCATTAAACGAGAACAAGAAATTCTCATTGAGTTTGTGATTTAACCTTACAAATATCTGTAGAAATTCTAAAGACATTGTCACGTGACGATTTTCTTATGCAAGGGTACCCGATCTTCTTTACAACTCTAGCAGTACTCATAATATTGTACCGTCTATCTACCATAGCATATGAATAATTTCAAAAATCTTCGACACTTTAAGGCAAACTATTTCGAAAAATAATGGCGGTTTTATGTTTAAAGCAAATAAAAATATTAAAATTTCGGATCTTGCTTGGATTTAATTAAAGTTAAGTTAAGCATTTACATTACCCTCGAAATCCAGTTTTAACTAGAATTCGAAAGCTAGCTCGAGTATTATTTTATACATTACCTTCGAATTTAAACTGGATTTCGATGGTAAATGTAAATGCAGCTTTACATAAATTTATAGATGTTATTGTATTTAGCACATTTAAAAGTATATAATAAAACGATTAAAATATAAAAATAATCTCAAAAAAAAAAAAATGTTGTCATATGTTAGAACTTAGAAAACACGAATTTTTTTTTTGCCGGGTTTATGATATTTACTTGGGTTTAGGGTTATTTATTTGCCAAAAATCATATTAAATAATTTTGAATTCGCAAAATTTTTTATTTTATATAAGGTTATAAATTTTTGTTAGCTTCATAAAATTTTCGATTTTGTTACTGAGCTCATTAATTTTTTTTCATTTGTTTTACGTTTTGACTGGAGCGATACAGCGCTTTAGTTGTCACAAAGCGAAATGAAGTTTCGCTGTACACTCTAGGAATGAAAAATAGTTTTTCATTGCATTTCATCTATTTAGTCCGTAGTGAAGAATTTCGCAAAAATTTTTAAAAAGTTAATAAAATTCATGCGTTTAAAAATTTTAATACGCTATTCAATTTCATTTATAATTGCGAATATCGGTAGCAAAAAACATAAATTATCAAAAAATTTACGCTAATTCCTTATAAGTTTGTGATTATTTCTCTGACATCAACTTAGTATACCTTTAAACTGTTCAAAACAACACAATTTTTTTGAATACTGTTCTCAAAACCCCATTCCATTAAACAAAGCAAAACCCCTCTTTAAAAAACTGCAAAAGTTTGAAAATACCACCATACAACTTTTAACCGGCACCAATATGGAAATTGTATTTTTAGTGAATGTATCTCCCAAGCCTAGTAAGTCCATTTTATATTGCTTTGGATCCGAAAGTTCAAAACTATGAGCAAAAAAGTAAAAATTAATGAAAAGTTTCAAATAATTTTTTTATATTTTTTTTACTTTTAAATGGCCATTTATTCTTTAGGCAATACTGTTCAATGTGATACTTTGCATGTTTTAGTTTTTAGGTATAGTCTACCGAACTCTGTCCATAGTTTCTCTCAACTATAAAAACCTTGAAAAATAAGAGGTTTTAAAGTCAGTTTCAACAGGTGTCAACAATTTTTAAAGCAGCTCATATAATGAAGTAAGATGTGTTGGAGTGTTTTGCATGCAAACACCCAGGTAAACAACTACAACAGAAAACAGCATATTAAAAAAGAAAATCAGATAAAGTGCTTCCTACATGTGGGAGGGAATGTTTAACGATTACCTACTCGTATATTAAATAAAAAATCAGAAAACTTTTTAAATGTCATACAAGTTTATATTTAATTATTCAACCTAAAAAACAATAAAATTCAAATATTTAATTTCTTGAAAAGTATACAAAACACCCTGTTTTATCATAAATCCACTGTTTTAGTTTGAGTTTCAATATTCCCTCATTTTGTTGAAAGTATTTATATATTCTTTTCATAATCTCACCTGTATTTGTTTTGCTACTATCTTATTCAATTTTCAAAGTGCATGCAGAAATAGTATTGCCATGTGTTATTAAAAATAAACCGGGAAAGTGGAAATGGTGTAAGATAAAAAAGAACCATGTTCACCATTGGAAATCACTTGACCAAAACGTTTCATCAGTTCAAAGTTATAATAAAAGTTACACTGTGCTAGTTGAATATTCTAAAAAGCGGGTACCCGGGCGGGTAAACCTAATTTGCATACGCTAAATCCTGTGTTGATAAGCGTTTTTTTTTTGGGGGGGTAGTTTAAAAAAAATTGTTAAAATTGAAAATTTCTGGTTCTCTGCACCCTAAAAACTTACGATTTTTCATAGTTTTTGTCTAATAATTTATATCCAGACTATTCGAATTTGTATAAAAACCGATAAATTTGAAAACCGCGGTTTCGGTTATTTTTCACTTTTTTGTAATATTAAAAATAGTCTAAATATAATTAAATATGCATAAATATTAGCAGTTTTAATGTCGTGGCTGGCGTCCGCCAGGGCTGTGTGTTATCACCCTTGCGTTTTAACATCGTTCTAGATGTTATAGCTACTAGAGTAAATAGAGGTATCAGCTGGGGTCTCAACCAACAACTCGAGAGCCTTGAGTATGCAGACGATATCTGCTTACTTTCCCACAGCTGTGAAAATATGAAATCGAAGCTAAAGTGCCTCGAAACAGAGGCAGCAAAAGCTGCCCTGAAAATAAACATTGGCAAGAGTAAAGCAAAGCGCTGCAATACAGTGAACAGTAACAAATTTCGAATAGGAAATATTGAATTGGAAGAGGTCACGTCATTTTGCTACCTGGGTAGCATTTTAACAAATACAGGTGGTTCCAGCAAGGATGTTGCGTATTGAATATCTAAAGCCAACCAAGCATTCGGTACCCTCCGGTCGATATGTAAATCTTCTGCATTATCCAGGTACACTAACATAAGCATCTTTAACTCCTGTGTCAAATCTGTGCTGCTTTATGCATGCGAGACGTGGAACACAACAGAACACGAGATAAACTCCCTACAAGTGTTTGTTAATCGATGTCTCCGAAGAATCCTAAAAGTTTTGGCCTAACACCATATCCAATGCAGAACTTTGGAGACAAACAAACCAGGCAATCCATATTGAAATAATAAATCGCAAATGGCGTTGGATTGGTCACACGCTGCGCAGACCTCAAGGTGACTTTGCTAAAATCGCCATTGAGTGGAACCCACAGGGTAGGACAAGAAGATTAGGCAGACCGTCTCACACATGGCGCCGTCAACTGAATATAGAAGTCATATCTACTGATCAAAGCTGGGGAGAAGTGAAGAGAATAACATCCAACCGGTCCGAATGAAATAAATTCACTGTGGCCCTTTGTTCTCAATAGTAACCACAGGACATAATCTTATATATAAAATTCTCGTGTCACAATGTTCGTTCCCGTACTCCTCCAAAACGGCTTGACCGATTCTCATGAAATTTTGTGAGCATATTGAGTAGGTCTGAGAATCGGCCAACATCTAAAAATGGGCGTGATCGGACCAGTGGGCGTGTCAGCTCCCATACAAAGTAAATATTTAATATCATATATCTACAGTTCTATAATAGCCAGAGTCTTAGAAATTTGTGCACGTTGATTATTTGTTAATGTGAATAGTCATGGGAAAAATGGGCGTGATCGGACCAGTGGGCGTGTCAGCTCCCATACAAAGTAAATATTTATTGTCATATATCTACAGCAATATAATAGCCATAGTCTTAGAAATTTGTGCACGTTGATTATTTGTTAATGGGAATAGTCATGGCAAAATGGGCGTGATCGGACCAGTGGGCGTGTCAGCTCCCATACAAAGTAAATATTTAATATCATATATCTACAGTACTATAATAGCCATAGTCTAAGAAATTTGTGCACGTTGATTATTTGTTAATGTGAATAGTCATGGGAAAAATGGGCGTGATCGGACCAGTGGGCGTGTCAGCTTCCATACAAAGTAAATATTTAATACATATATCTACAGTTCTATAATAGCCAGAGTCTTAGAAATTTGTGCACATTGATTATATAATGAATAGTCATGGGAAAATTGGGCGGGATCATACCAGTGGGCGTGGCAGCTCCCATACAAAGTTATTATTTAGCTCATATACAAAATTAATATTAATATTAAATATCTAGGGTTCTATATTAGCTATATAGCCTTATTTAATAATTTCTTTTTTTTTTTGAAAGCCGTTGTCAAACTCTTAAATCGGTTATGTAGTTCCGAAGATATCTACAAAAAACCTATGTTAATATTTACAAAAAACCTATGTTAATCTTCAAGCTATGTTACACGAACACAACAGCCTCATCCGTCTATTCAAAACAGCCCTAGACCCAGATGCCGACATATGAATTTACGGTTGTGATAATGAGCGGCGCTTCAATGCACCGGTAATAGGTTACGTCGCAGTTGTTATGGCAGTTGTTTTCAGTTATTCATTTTATATACTTCAGCAAATAAAGGCGAAAGAAGGGCAAAGATTCATTGGGCTTCCCATGAAATTACAAATTTTAAAATGATTTACTAATGTGAATTTATTTTTTTTAATTAAAAATTTCTTGATTTCAAGAATTAATTATAATTAAAATTTGAAGGCAAGACAACGTTTGCCGGTCAGCTAGTATATATATATAAATATTAACTAATTTTTAGAAGATATTTATTGAAAACCAGTTGCTGATATTAAATCCATTTTATAACCGTTACAGGAGGCGAGGAAAACCTTTATAACGAAATTTTGTTTAAAATTATTTTTTGCGACAATTTATTGACTTGAGTCTAGGTACACCCTTATATACGATATCATACCACCCTTATAAATAAAGAAACCTTACCCAGAACATTAAGAATTTTACTCTTAAAAAAATGTGATCTAATTTTGTCGAGTTGGGCATTATAGTTCATAGTTAATTTCGTTCATTCCGATATTCCATCTTTTAGTTTATTCATTTGTTCGACAAATGTTTTCAATTATTCATTAAATTATATGGGCCAATGCTTTGTTTCACAAATCCGCCCAGAAGGAGCAAAAATCACAAATGAACGGTTACAATTGAACTACTTATTTCAGTTTTAACCGTTCTATTGTGAATTTCTCTGATATTATGCAGAGTTGTCAAACAAACCATTGAACAATATAATCGTATGAATAATTCCAAAGAAATTGTCATGCAGACATATGACCTAAAAGAACGAACTAGTTCAATTAATGCAAATGAACATTTTACCACAATTACAATGCTTTTCATGCACATTTTCTTCGTTTGTAAAGGTTAAATACGACACCCAGAAAACAGTCTCAGTTGTGGCCACCGACAACTATCGTAATGTTAAATTATATTTTTAGTCGTGATCTACCCACCAGAAAATTGATACGAAAATCGAAGTTTTTAAACTTCTCAGCCTATTTTTAATACTAAAACATTCGAATAGCCAAAATTGCTTTGTTTGATTTTGTTTATTTCATTAGATGAAGTTACTTGCCAAATTTGAAGATTCTAGTTTTGTTAGTTTAGGAAATACACCAAACGCCCCTTTTGTCAGAGTTAAAGGCTGATTAAAATAATCGGACCTTTGTTAACAAATATCACGACTAGTTAGATTGCCCTGATGAATAGTTAATACATATAATGATTTTTTTTTTCAATGGCAAATATCCTAATGAACGTATTTAATCAAAACTATAAAGCTTTATTGCATTAGTAAAGTTTAGTTTAGTTTATTGATTTCCAAAACAACAAGATTAAAAATCTTATAATTAAAGTAAGGATTTTTATATTGTAACATTATTTTTAAGGAACAATAATAGGAAAAATGATTATTATTATTAAAATATAAAAAAAAGAAAATGTGGGCAAGTATGTAAAATTAAAAAATAAAAATAATAAAATAAAATTTTTTAAAATAAATAAATATTATAAAAAATAAATATAACCAAACAAATGATGACAATAAATAGGTACAATTTTTATTTAAATTTCAGAATCAAACACATTTTTAGGCTCGTTTATCTATAAAGTTCAAATATTTGTTTTTTAAAATGTAATGCGTTGCTTAAGAACTGAATGGATGATGGTAATGAGTTCCAAAGACGTATGAGTTCACAAAAAATTGCCACTTTGATAAAGAGTTTTGAAACAATATGTGGGTAATGTCCTTATTCCTCTGGGAGTTTGAAAACTCAAGTCTATCAAACAAATACGATGGTTCCCGGGTATATATAATTTTATGCAAAGAATCAGTGTTCTTATTTTCAAAAGATCTTTGAAAGTAACTCCATAAAGTTTTTTTGAATATAAAGAGATGGAGTCAAACTTCCTTAAATTAAAAACATATCTAAGAATAGTATTGTAAGTAGATGCAAGTTTCTTACTGCATTTAGTGTCACAGCTTGCAAATATTTCACATCCGTACAGTAGAGTAGGCAATAGGTAAGTTTTCGCCAACAATATGCGAACATTTAATGGAGTTATATACTGGGTGTGCCATAGAGTACGTAGCATTGAGTATACTTTTCCAGCAGCAACGTTTATATGGTTAGACCAGGTGAGTGTATCATTAAAATAACACCAAGGTGTTTGGCAGTGGATACTATATCAATTTTCTGATTGTTTAGTAATATCGTCGGTTCAAAAGACAATTTTAGGGATTTTTTTTTCAATAACTAAACATTTAGACTTCAATGGATTAAGACATAAACCATTTGCATTAGCCCATGTGTAAATATGATCCAAATCAGCATTAAGTTTATCAATATAATCATTTATTTAGCAATTTTTTTTTTTATACATTTTTAAAAAATGTGTTCACTGTAGTGTACTAGGGTAGTCGAAGGGTTAATTGGTTAAACTATTTATGAAAAGTCGACTTATTTTTGTTGGTTTTCGGTTTTGAGGCGCTTTTGTTTTCGGTTAAACCCGAATAGCAAACTCTACAGACTATGTTTTGTTCGACCAAGCAGCTTCATGTTAAAAATAATAAAAATCGGCTCAGCGGTTCAATTGTTGTGATTGGAAATGTGGAGACACCTCAAAAATCATTATCAGAGAAGATAAATTTGCCATTTTTTGCATTTCTATGCATATTTGCTTATTTTCTCATTTTGTTATGTTTGCACACAGAGAAATAAAGTGCCAACCGAATTGAAAAGTGTATATTAATGGTAACAACTTATAAATTCAGTTAGTACAACGATATTTGCATTAGATTTCTCAATATTTTGGGTGTTTACAAATAAAATTCCGTTGAAATAACCGAACTTTGATGTGAAAACTAATGTTAAGTTGTGCCAGCCCAGCCGTCTGAAATTCGTAATAACCGAATTTGAGTCGTAGTAACTGAATTTCAGTTGGCAAATAGCTAAATTTTTCTCTGTGTGTGGTCTTAAAATAAGCTTTTTGTTAAGAAAATTGGCTTTTTAAAATTTTTTTCGCTTCCCATGCCTTTTCTGTCAATAATTTTGGCCTTTTCTTTTAAAAATTCGAATTTTTTTTTTTAGCGTTTTTGTAGTTTTTCTATTTTGTTGCCATTTTTTGTCTTCTCTGATCACAATACACCATCAAATATTTTAGCAAAGCAATGAAATGCATAATTTTATGTGCAAAATTTCCAGGGGTTCTCACATTTGCTGTCACAACTTTTAAACCGATGCGCCCGATTTTGATAATTTTTAACATAAATCTGCTATGGATTTGCATAAAAATTGTAGGTCGCAAATCAAAAAAATATCTAGTTTTTGGGGTGCTGAGAACTACAATCTTAAAACAGTGTTGTTAAAAATGTTTATCATTTCATTTTCTAGTGAAAGTGTATATACACTCAAAAATAAACAAAAAATGCACTTTCCATAATAGTTAAAAAATTTAGTTAAAATTTTCTTTTAAAACAAAAAAGTTTTTATTTAAATTTATTTTCATCGGGATAAACTTTAATTGCATTATAGTAATTAAATGTGCTAAAGTCCCAAAACTTATTTAACAAATTGTGAAAAGCAATCTGATTTAGGCGTGTCCCTATCCGGATTTCATTCCTGCCTAAGGAAATCTTCAGGGGACTTGTTATTAGAATTTCTAGAGATATTTGTTATGTTAAATCACAAACTCAATGAGAATTTCTTGTCCTCGTCTAGGAGCGAGATTCAAAATTTAAAATATCAAAGAAAAAACAAAAACAACAACAAAAAATTGTCACAATTGGCTTTGTCATCTTCCAAATACTACTCTGTTTTTTTGGCAGACCTAGCAATGTAGTGACGTTTATTCAAGTAAATCAACAATAGAAAATCATATGTTTTCTATTAGTGTCAGTTACATTTAAATTTGCACAAGCACCTGCATATTTGTTATTTACATTTATTTTCATCGGGATAAACATTAATTGCATTTATAGTAATTAAATGTGCTAAAGTCCCAAAACTTATTTAACAAATTGTGAAAAGCAATCTGATGTAGGCGTGTCCCTATCCGGATTTCATTCCTGCCTAAGGAAATCTCCAGGGGACTTGTTATTAGAATTTCTAGAGATATTTGTTAAGTTAAATCACAAACTCAATGAGAATTTCTTGTCCTCGTCTAGGAGCGAGATTCAAGTTTTTATGTATTATAATGAGTACTGAAATAAACGAAAACAATCTATTGTTTTTATGGATTTTGTCAATTAATTTTTCAGCAGTTAAAAATAAACTAAAGAAAAGTCAGTAGTCCAGTTTTTTAACTGATTTTCAGTTAATTTAATGTGTATATTCAGTAGTCTTTACGGAAAAAATATTGTGAGTGTATTTATCTATAAAATGTTTTTTTTTCCTATTTAGGATTTTTTAAAACATTTGGGGAAAATATTGATGGCAACTCTATTTTGTTGTTTTTTTTTATTTTTTTTGTTGAAATGACATCGCACCGCACTTGAACGCGGTGCGATAATAATCTCAAGCGTATTCGGTAGCTACTGCTGCGTAAATTACACTTGAAATCACGACAACAACAACGTGCTTTGGTTTTTACTTAATTTTATTTTTTTTTTTCTTTTCATTCCCTAATCTGTTTATGTCACGTTTTGTATACTCTTTTTCTTTTTAATTTCTGAATTGTGTTAAATTTTTTTTGTGTGTAGTTTTTTATTTAATTTTCAAAAAAAAAAAAACTGAAAATAAATAAAGTAGGTATACAATACACTACATTGTGGTAAGTGGTTGTGGTAACAGGATTCACGAAATAGGTGTTAATTATGAATATGAAGTAAAGGAGATTCGAACATATACATTAGAGTGGAGTGAAGTGAGGAAAAAATTGGAATTCGACTTCGGCTAAAGGTGGTGGAATCGGTTTAAATAGATCGCACTTCATATTCATGGCCTGTGAAAATTTAATTATTTATAAAAAATATAAGTTAAAATTTCAAATTAAATCAAACTGATATATTTTTGTTTTAAATGTCCTTTAATTTTTTGTATAATCGAAAACTACTATGGCTTTCGGCAGACCAGTACGTCTGGTGGGAATCGAACCCACGACCCCCGCACTGATAAGCCAGTACGCTACCAACTAGCCTACCGGGGCGCACCCAAAAACCTTAAATTTGCCATAATTGTGAATTTTATTGATACCCTTTTTATTGATCCTCAAGAATCAAAATGCGAAAGATTTAATATATAGGTTTGTTTGTTGTGTGTGTGTGTAGTTATTCATTTCCAGAATTTGCGTTTAAATGGCATCGATTCGTTAGTGCATATTTTGCTTTAAATGCTTATTTTTGGATTTTTTTTTTTCGTTTTCGTAAAAATCTCAATTTTATTTTATATGGAAATAGCGATTAAGAGAAATAGTTTAAAGCGGATTTTTAAATGGGTATTTTTCAATATAAATAACTAAAAATTTTTTTTTAGTTGTGTAAAGACGTATGCAGAGATTGTCTAAAATATTACAAAATTTAATTAAAATTACTTAAAAACATGAAACTTTTAAGTGGCTCTCATTTCAAGTTTTTTTTGTTTGTTATTTTCTTTTAAACTATCAAATTCCCAGTTCAGCTTTTTAGAAGATAAATGTGATATAAATTCAGAAAATCAATTCACAACTAACTACATATTTCCCAAACGTGGACGTTGAGCTGTAATTTTGTATATTCAAAAACCTTTTGAAAACAAATAGATGAAATTTTACGTTTGAAAATGTATAAATAATACTTCTGCTATAAAAATTTGTAGTTATTTGGGTTGTAATACAGTTTCTTTATTTTTAATGTAAATGTCAGTCATTTGTAGCACAAAACTAGTTTTTTACTAACCTTGTAGTTCATTTAAAAAACAAACCACATCAAATAACTGTTTAATGATTTTACATTAATTTTTTACAGTCGTTTTTTGTTATTAAAAAAAAATGTTTGTTTATTTTTTACTAACATATGTGGTTAATTTTTACTACAATTGTTAGTAATTTTTTGAACAGTAAAAGCAAATGACAAATTTAAGTTGAATTTAATGAAACGTTTTGTTCAAAAAAGTTGTCTTACTTTTTTTTTAATAGAAATCAAAAGTTTCGTTTCCCTACTTATGGGAAAAAATATTTAGGAACATAATATGTGAAAGTATTATGGCAACCAAACACCAAACGTTGTCAAAATATGAGTTAGAATGGCGGTGTGGACAAACCATTAAAGCGATGAACCAGGAATTTAGAATATGGGTTCCTAATTCCCTCTTAGCGGCCTGGGCAAACCGTTTAATCAATGGAATTGAAATTTCGTATGTGGGTTCTTAATCCCGTGTAGCCTCTTTTTAAAAACCGGTTAAAACCGATTTTTTGAATTTTTTTAAAATTGTGAACATAAATACTTTATAAAGCCATAAAGATAATCCAGCTTTTAGATTTTTGAAGTTTAAAAACTCGCGATTTTATTCACGTGTTTTCATTTACAAAAAAACTTGGAAAAAATAAAGAAGTTGTGAACTTTGAAGAACCATAGTTTGCTAAGTAGATGGACTATTTCAAAAATTCAAAAAAGTTTCTGAAATCTACAGTTGTCTACTTGTGCGATCTGTAATCTGAAAATAATTGTTTCTTTCTAAAAATGCATTTGTACTGCAAATGCAAATACATTTAAGCAGTAAAATATTATATGTATCGATAGCTCAGTTGGTAGAGTTGTCGCCTAACTAATTGTTAAATACCAGAGACCCCAGGTTCGAATCCCAGCATGTCCACGATATTTATTTAATAAAAAAAAAAAGTTATTTATTTAATTAAAAAAAAATAAATTTAAAAAAAAAATTTATACATTTTTTTATGAAAATCTATTTATAGACACATTACTTTTTCCCACCATGGAACCATATAAGTAACCAGTTACTTTACCCCCTACACGATAATGAGTCCACCCATTGCTTTTAGGCTCATCGCCTGTAAAACTCATCAGTGAAGTAAGGTGAAATGTAATGCGTGCAGCCCTATGTCGATACATTACTTTACCCATGATTTGGTAATGTCCGGTTTTGCTGGGTAGGAAATCTACTTAATAAACTATGGCTCTTTACAGTTCACAACTTTTAGCGTTTTTTAAAGTTTTTGAAAAATGAAAATCCCGATTTTTAAAATTGCAAAGATTTGTCTATACGTCTCCATAGAGTCATCCTATGACACTAGGTCAAAAAAAAAACACTTTTTAATGCTGTTTCCTGGAATTACTGATATTTTTAAAGTGCAGGAGAGTTCATTAAAAATGACAAAAAATACATTAAAATGACATTAAAAATACAAAAGACTTAAAAATTTTTCCAAAGTGAATAATAATTTTTCTAAAATAAAAATTACTCAAATATATAAAATAAATTTTAATTTCTGAGCCTAATTGAGTAAAATATTAAAACCGCTTTAACCGATTTGTTTTTTGAAATTCCAGAAACGCAAACCGTTTTCTTTTTTAATTTCTACCATTCGGAAAAACCGGATTTCGAAAAATGTCGAATAATCGATCACGCTGCACGGAGAAAACTAAAAGCGGGTTTCAATTAAAAAATTTATTCAATCAATTAATATTTTAATTGATTTTGCACCTATCACGGAAATGATAATATCAATTAAAACTTTTATTGAATATTAAAAAGAAAAAAAGTTATAAATAACTATCTATGTGTTTTTGGTAATGTTGTGCCTGTATGTGTGTGCTTGTTTTGTATGTTGACTTCATATGTATTCGGTATTTTATACTGAAACTTTTCTATTTAATCATACAGTTTATTAAAAAATAATTTGAGAACTGTGTTTTAAAATGCCTTTGGGTATTGGTAAAAAAGTCCTTGAAGGCCTGCCCAAACTTCTTTCCCAGTAACCTGCAATATAATATATGTGTTCATTAGAGTATATAATAATAAGGATATTTTTAAAATTTTGTCGGGAACGTGGTAAACGTGGGGTCAAAAATGGAAAAGCCACCCCATTGGCGGCCTGCCCTAACTGCTGAAATTAGAAACTACGAATGGACGTATGTTCCATGGAGTATGGCCTAATTCTGATCAGTTTTTTTTAGAGTTTTTGTCAGAAACGCGGCAAAACTGGAGTTTAAAGGGAATATGCTTGGAACTTCTAATTTATTGACCCGCGTTGACATCAGTTTAGATGGAATTTTTGTAAATTCCTACAGTAGGGAACAACTAGTGGAACCTCTTGACGGCGTGCATATATCGTTTTGCCTAGAAAAATTAAACTTTAAATGTTTTTTCTTTTAGTATGTGCTAATCCCTAGATAAGGTACTTTTGGAATTTTCGCCAGAAAGGTTGTAAAAATTTGGGATCAAAAGAGAAAAATCTGTCATAAAAATTTCTGTAAAATAGTATACTTGATTTATAAAACGTTTAACTAGTTTTTCTACTAACTATTTTTTTTTTAAGTGTACATTACTTCTTCCCTCAAATATATTTTCTTTTTTGGGAATACCTATGGGGAATGCGAAATGTGAAAAAGTCTCCTCCTTCACGGATTGCCTATACCAGTTTAGTTAAAAAGCTTAAATTTAATATACTATATGTTCACTACACTCATAGAAACAAACAAGTAAAACCAGAAAAAGCTGCTAGAAATTAGTTAAAATTAACGTTGCAGAAAAGAACTGTTAAAATTAGCTAATTTTTAAGAACAGCAAAAATAAAACGGTTAACCTTACAAAATGTTAGTTGTATTCGAGTTGAATTTTAGTAAATTGAAAATAGCAATTTACTCTGCCAACATTAACAAAATATTTGTACGCTAAAAACGGCAAACAAAAACTGTAATATCAAAAAACTTTTTGCTATAACTATTTACCTTAAATCTAGTAGAATGCAAATAACAGTATATTTTGCTAAAATGAACGGAAATGTTTGCTAAAAAATTGTAGATTGTTGATTTCAAAAGGGCAGCTTTTACTTCGCATTACACAAATCTAAAAAAAACAACTTTAAAAATTTCACATTTTTTTGTCTACTAATATTTAGCACATTTTTTGCTGATTTTAGCAGTTTAATTTGTTACTTTCAATTAACTAGAATTAAGCTCAAATATAAGTAAATATTTGTAGATTCAACAGATTTATTTTGCAATTCTTATTTTACTAATATTTAGCAACAACAAATCTGCTAAATTTAGCAGTTTTTTCTGCAACGTCAAGGTTAACTAATTTTTGTAGTTTCAGCAAATTTTTTTACTATTTTTTTTTTTTCTACCAGTTTAGGGTTTACTGACGAGTTATAATATGGAGCTTGCTCCAGGAACGGCATAAAGTGGGGGTTTAAAAAGGACAAAATTCTTTAAAGTCCTTCCAAAACAGTTAAAGTAAGAAACTTTGGTTTGTGGATTCGTTCTTCAGCGTAGACATCTGCTAATATGTATGAGATTCTTGGAAATTCCTATGGGTACCCTGCCCATTGCCCTTTAGGCTAGCAACTTCTTTTACTTATCATTCCTATTAGGAACCGTCCAACTATTCCCTTCAAAATATTTAAGCTCCTCCTATATTAAGTAAAGGTTTTTAGGGTCATTTCCTAAGAATCTAATTTTGCTTTTGCGAATATAGGGTACTTTATCAATCGTATTCGATTTATGTCAATTTTTCTACAATTAACAAGAAATAAGCTTATTTCGATTTTTTTTCTTTCTTCTTTTTGACAAACCTAATGAAGTAAACAGCCAACATCGTTTCGTTCGTTAGTCTTGTTTTCTTTTCCAATTTTTTTTTTTTATTTTCATTTTCGAAGAAACCCTTTTAAAGGTGTAAAACTTTAGTGCTCATTTGTACGCATCACTAAAAATGTTGGTTGATGATCCAAATGTGAATTTGAACGCGAATTCATGCTTAGCCAATATTTGTTTGCAGGTATAATTTTATGAAGTTTTATGCATGTTGTTCTGTTCCTCGTTGCTACACTCATAGAAATAAAAATTAGTTAAAAATAACGTTAAAAAAATATTGTTTTGCTAAATATTAATAAAATGAAAACAAGGACAGCAAAACTGAAACTGTTAACTTTACTAAATTTTAGTTATATTCTAGTTGCATTTTAGTTAATTGCAAATTGCAATTTACTCTGATCAAATAAGCGAAAACTTTTATGAAATACTTGTAGACTACGAAATGAGATTAGTCAAACTATTGCACGCATGTTATCTTGTAAGGGTTTTTATATAATTCAATGAAATATCAAGTAATCTTTAAAAATATATCTAAATTTTGTGTAAAAGTATCAATCTAAAGGATAAGTTAGTTCCAAAAATTGGATAAAGTAATTGCGGTTAATGTTGATTAAGCGGGTAATGTGGAGCACCCCGTTATTTCACAATCCAAGGACTATTTGAGAAATGTTTGTTGTTAAAACCGTTGCTTAATTAATGTCACTTACATTTATGAGACTAATACCATAATCGTTAGTTTTTAATTATTTGAAAAGTAAAACTTGTTGTTCTTGACTTTTTTTTACATGTGATTAAAAATGTATTTAGTACAAAAAATCTTAAATATGTAACTATTTTGCAGTTTTGCCTGAAAGAACATGAGGAAAGGAATTTTTTAATGCTACACTCTGGGAACTTCTGCTGTAAATTTTTGTAGTTGTTTGAGTTGTAATAAAGTATCTTTATTTTTAAGTGAAAACACAGTCATTTGTAGAAGAAATTTCATTTTTGACTACAATTGTAGTTCAAATAAAAAACAAACCACATCAAATTACTGTATTATGATTTTACATTTACTGTATACAGTATTTTTTTTTTATTTATTTATTTTCAAAAAATACAACAATATTGTCCTAACAAA
The DNA here is from genome assembly GCA_021234595.1 of Delia radicum. Classification (NCBI taxonomy): domain Eukaryota; kingdom Metazoa; phylum Arthropoda; class Insecta; order Diptera; family Anthomyiidae; genus Delia; species Delia radicum. The sequence continues at coordinate 69,143,876 of CM037853.1, forward strand.
TAATCGATAGAGTTTTTGTTTTCAAATTTATTAATTGACCACTTTCAGGAATGTGTTGATAGATCTATTTCGAGAATTTTCTAGGTTCCCATCATCAGAACACGTTTTGAAAGAAGTGACAATCCCATGCAAAACATCAAACATTCATATAAACTAGTTTTATCACTAAATGAGAACTAATATATGAGCTCGAAGTTAAAGATTATCACCATTGATCAAAAATAAATTGAAAACTTGTTTGTTATGTGCAAGGTCTACCTTTGGTAAATATTCAATACACGGTTTTTGTTTTTTTCTCCTTTTTATTTGTACATTTGTTTTTAAAACCAAAATGTAAAGGGGGGAGTAGTAAACAAGACCATACTTTGTCTTTTAAACAAGAACTTGTAAAACAAATTAATGTTTGTTTATTTTTTATTGCATATGTGGTTAATTTTTACTAAAGGGTGGTTAAATTTCAAGGGCCGATGTTGATTTTGAATAAAACACAAACTATTTAGGAAATTATTGTAATTTTATTTTATTATGATATATTGGTATTACTCAATTATGTATGGAACAAAATATCGGCCAAATGGGCGCCGCGACCACGGCGGCACACCTCCATCCGATGGTCCAAATTTTCGATGACGCTGAGGCATAATGGAGGTTCTATGCCGTTAATGTGCCGAATTATCTCATCCTTTAGCTCTTGAATTGTTGCTGGTTTATCGACGTACACCTTTTCTTTCAAATAACTCCAAAGAAAAAAGTCCAACGGTGTCAAATCACATGATCTTGGCGGCCAATTGACATCGCCATTACGTGAGATAACACGGCCATTGAATTTGTTGCGCAAAAGAGCCATTGTTTCGTTAGCTGTGTGGCAAGTGGCACCGTCCTGCTGAAACCACATATCGTCCACATCCATATCTTCCAATTCAGGCCATAAAAAGTTCGTTATCATCTCACGATAGCGAACACCATTCACAGTAACTGCCGACCGGCCTCATTTTGGAAAAAATACGGCCCGATGATGCCGCCAGCCCATAAACCGCACCAAACAGTCACTCTTTGTGGGTGCATTGGTTTTTCGACAATCACTCTTGGATTCTCATTCGCCCAAATGCGGCAATTCTGTTTATTGACGAATCCACTGAGGTGAAAATGTGCCTCATCTCTGAAGATGATTTTCTTCAAAAATTGATCATCCACTGTTGCCATTTCTTGCCACCATTCTGCCCATTCACGACGTTTGGAATGGTCAAGAGGCTTTAGTTCTTGAACCAATTGCACCTTGTAAGCGTGTAAATGCAAGTCTTTATGCATAATGTTCATCAACGACGAGCGTGAGAGGTGCAATTGTTGGGCACCACGACGAGTTGAGGTGGACGGCTCTTCAGCCACACTATCGCGAACAGCAGCAATATTTGCTGCAGTACGAGCTGTACGACCATGCACTGGTGTTCTCACATATTCTACAGACCCGGTTTGCTCGAATTTTTCCACGATTTTTGCGATTGTACGCACATTTGGACGATCAAATTGACCAAAAAAATCACGAAGTGCACGATATGCATTTTGATTTGAACGCCCATTTTCATAATAAGTCTGGATAACTTAAACACGTTGTTGGATTGTGTATCTCTCCATGGTTCAAATTGAGTAAGTCTGAAATAGAGAAATGTCAAATAAAATTCGGACTTGGCGTTTAGGTGTGGTTCACATTCAACATCGGCCCTTACAATTTAACCACGCTTTACAATTTTGGTTAATTTTTTGAGCAGTAAAAAAACAAATGACAATGTTAGTTAAATTTACTGAAATGTAAGTCGTCATTTCTTCAAGTGAAATTTCATTTGTTTTTAACTACATTTGCAGTGGTCTTTACTGACATAGTATTCTAAGTGTATTAATGTGTGTTAATATTACGTTTAGCAATTTTTAATAAAGAGATATAGAGTATGGCCTCGAACTTGAATAATTTTAATTTTTAATAATTTTTTCAAAAATTTAGTTACAGATCGGCTAATGTGGAATACCTTAAGGCTATTCCACATTACCCTTTCATGTCAGTATATTTTTTAAAATCTAATATATCAATTTTGAATTTAAGATTCTATAACTATATGTAACGAACCTTGCACCCCTACCTCCTTCAGGCCAGGCTACCTATGAAGACGTCCGTCCTCAGCGCTATGAGGCGCCGGTATGAGGTAGATTCGGGTTTGTGACAAAAATAATAAAAGATACCAAAAACAAAATGTAAAGAGATCATGATAAAGAACATAGAAGGGAAGTTGATGATTGATAAGGGATATCCAGATGATGTTAGACTCCAGTGTCTTTACCCACCCTGCCGTGCTGACTGCAGAGAATTTAGTCGTTACTATACAATACTTCAACTTTCGTCCATTAAAGAAAAGATTTTATAAAAAAGATCACAAATTTCTTAAAAAAAAAATAAGTAAAATTATAATAAAAATAATTTAAATAAACTTATAATTAGTAACGAGAGATTATTAATTATATTATTGAGGGATATTTTAAGAAAGCCCGATTAACGGGTGTATAAAATTTGTATGAAAATCCTATATTTTATTATGGCAACTCTAATGCCATATATACGCTTGTTTTTTTCCTATACATGTTACGAAATCCCATACAAAATTTGACATCCCAGCAAAAAAAAAGCAAATAAAGAAAGCATGATGTCCCACTTAGTATGTCTCTTTTAAAGCGCTTCTTTCAAGTGCTCTTAGAATCAATAAATTCATGCCTTCTTAGGCACTAAGAAGCGCTTTTTTGTATGTTGACAACATTAGTGCTTCATGATATGCATACTTTATTGCTTCATTGTAAGCATTATTCACTGCTTCAAAGAAGGCATTCTGGGAATCACGACAGAATGCCTTCCCCAATTGCTGTATAGTATGCAAGGCGGTGAAGCGCTATTTTGGAAGCATACAAATGTAGTTACTACTTACCAAATCGTGGTTATTTTTTGCTGGGAATATATTAAAGGTACGAGGGCTGCTCAATAAGTCCGTGACTTTTTGAATGAAGCACAGTTTTTTTTGCAAAAAAAAATATTTTTCAACATAATCTGCTTTTAGCTCAATACACTTAGTCCAACGTTTCTCCAATTTTTGTATCCCTTCCAAAAAATAGGATTTTTCGAGGTCCATAAATAGGCATTTCTTGGCAATATGGGGTCGTTTTTTTTAAATCCTCGTTAAATCTTTCCAATAAGTTGGGATAATATTCGCTGTTTATTGTTTTTGCTTTTGAAAGTAATTAATGTGAATTATCCCGCGTGCATCCCAAAAAACTGTTGCCATCACCTTATTGGCCAAAATGGTCAAATGAGAGCAAACGCGGCATAAATCTTGCCACACTATCATATGAAATGCCCATGGCATCAACAATCTCACGCACTTTTACTCTTCGATCGGCCAATGCTATATCGTGGATTTTTGCGACATTTTCGGGTGTTTTGACCTCAATTGGCCGTCCAGAAGGTTTAGCGTCATGTGTACTTGTGCGAAAGTCAGTAAACCACTTTTTTACCATTGAAATTGATGGTGCAGAGTCCCCATAGTATTTATCAAGCTTTTCCTTGGTTTGATTGACGGTTTTTTTTTTTGCAAAAAATAATGTTTAATGAGCACTTGAAATTTACTGTTTTCCATTTTTAAAAAAATCTAAGAGGTTGTATGTTTTGCACAGCTGCTAAACGCAAAGTAAATGACGGAACTTGATCAAAATTTGACAGTAGTCTATTAACAGGTGGTACTTGATGGGAGCAGTGTTGCATTTCACATAACTATAAGGGAATTTCGAAAAGTCACGGACTTATTGATCCGCCCTCGTACTGCCAATCGTTTTTTTTCGTTTCCATGTTGAGTGTGAGGAACAAAACAAGGCTTATCTACTTTTATTTATTTGACTTAATACAACATACACTCTAATAAATTTTTATTTAAATTTTCTACCATAATGGTAGGTAACTTAATGCCTACCTTTGAATCCTTAGAAATACTAAAAGTGTGTAAAATTTAAATATTTACACACATTGTGTTTAAAAATTATAGACACAAAAATTTGTATTCATACAATTAAAATTATTTTTGAAACCTACTTCATGTGTGTAAATTTGAAATATTAGTGCCTAAAAAACATAAACACATGAATACGGAATACACTTTAAATGTTTATAAACAAATAGAAAATGTTTTAATATGCTTTTGAAAAAGTTTTCTAATAAACAATTGCAATCTACCCTATATGGAAATTAATATGCTAAATTTAAAAAAGGAAACAAACAAGTGTTTAATCTTGTGATTTCATTAGCATATAGTTTATTAACAAACATAAATTCAAATTAAGTTATTAGAGCAATTCCATTTAATATCACCGTAATAGTATCACCATAGTAATAGTAGTTTTTCAATAGCAACAATTAAAAAAAACACACACATTATCTGGTGTACATACTTCTATATTTTTTCTGATATCTCACTAAGTAAGAAGCTTTCCACTCTAAAATTTTCAGGGTGTTTACAACACAGGTGTAGAGCTATTTGTATAAAAAATTGATTTTAAAGTTCTTTTTTAAAAAATTTTTATTTTAAAAAAATGTTGTAAAGTTTTTTTTTTATTTATTTTTTTATGCCCCAAAACCTAGCCGTTCTTATGCAAAAATAAATTTGTCGATATTTTTTACACATCAAAAGTTATGACCTTTTAAGTGAAGTCCCTACCCCACAATTTGAAGCCAAAGGGTTGCCAGAGTTTTCAAAAAAAAAAATTTTTAATACTTGCGTTCACTACCGCACACACACACAAAATTTTATCAAAATCGGAAAACATCGATTAATTTCACGGCGATATTAAATGAAATTGCTCATTAATTAAAAAAAAATCAGGCCTGTGTTATCAACAATGTAATGCCTGAATAATAAGTTTAAAGTAATGAATAATTATAATAATAATAATTAAAAAGTATTGAATGAAGCAATTACCAAACGTACAAAATAGTGATTAACAAAATTATTGAACGTTATTTTTTTTTTTTTTTGATGTTATGAAAATTTTGAGACTAATATTAAAAATATCAAAAAATTAATTCCATTTATTGTGAAATTTCGTGTGGTGTAGAAAAGGAAATTATAGTTAATGTTAAATCTAAAAGTGAATGATTTTATATTAAATATTTGCGAACGATTGCAATAAATGGAATATTTGTTTGAATTCAAACTTTAATTTCATGAAGCCTTAATCCAAACTGCAATTAAATAATTATATATTATGAAAAATATGTATTCATTAAAAAAGATGAATTTTAAATTTTGGTGGATCATATTTATTGAAACATCCTTAAAGAAAAGTTCTGTGAATTGATTAAAATTATGCGATTTATGTGTCAAGAAACTCAAAACCTTAGATTTGCTTTGTCATATTTGCATACTTACAAGGAGAGTCTCTTTCCGCTAACTTTCAGATTTAATGTTACTTGAATATTTAACATAGTGTGTAATAATAAACATATTTGGAAAGGAGCATATGTGCAATTCCTAGGCGATGGACGCGACATTCGCACACTTTTAGTTGACCAAAAAAAAAAAATAAAGGAATGGAAATATGTGATATATATCATCAGTGTATTGCAGTTACGAAGAGTACTTAATTTGAGGAAAAACATTGGGCAGAATCTGTAATGTAACAAAAATATATAAGCAAATATCAGCGAGAAACGGACGCGACAAATATAGAAGTTATTTTTATGCACACATAGAAATATACAAAAGTCAGCGAAATTTGTGAAAAAAAAGATTTTGTAAATGTGGAAATAACATTGAAAGAACATTTTTTATATGTAGATTTATGAAATATGAACATTTTCTTTATTTTTTATTTAAATACGTACAAATAAGGTCGCGACAAGACGGACGCGACAATTTGTTCGAAGAGAACAAAACACATTAAATTTGGTAATAATAATGATTCAACTTTAATAAAAAAACTTAAAAAAAAAACCATAACATAAAGTTAACTTAAAGTAAAGGTAATAATAATAACAAAATGAAATTGAATTAAAGTTCCATATTTTCAATTAGGTACTTTAGGATATATATAGCCGTAATTTCAAGCAATATATACCTACTGGTGCTTAGATACCTACCGTGTACACGAACAAAATCGGGTAGGTATCTAAGCACCCGTAAGTATCTATTGCTTGAAATTACGGGCAATAATCGATAATAAAGTTGGATTTTCTCAGTTAATTTTAATTATAGATTTTAATGAATAAGAGGTCCGAGCAACCTCAATGCTTTCGTTGTCGAAATACGAAAGTCAATGCCGGCTTTGAATCCCTTTAATATTTGGAACATTCTGCCACAGCTCAGCCAGTACAGGTAAAGAACCCTTAATTTGTTCTGCCGATATATAAAAAAGCTTAACTCCATCAATGTTGTTCCTTGCACATTGATAATTGATAAAACGATAAAGCATCTTTGAGAACAATATTTGCTGAGCTAAGGTAATTGTTAGTAGGAAATTTCTAAATTACAAGAACAAAAATAATATTACTTTAACCACTCTTAAAACACATTAAAAAAAATGTATATAAATCGCAAAAAGGCTTAGAAAAATGTTTTTTTGCAGTTGTATATTTCGGTCAAGAAATGGGAAAAAATTAAAAATGCTTTTTCATTCATAAAGTATGAACCTTTAAGCTTTATTGTAGAAAGCAAATAAAAGTTCTGAGCACTTTGCATTTTTCACTCGTGGTTGACCTTTTTCTGGAATTGCCCATATTTGTGTAATCTTATTTTCCAGGCGGAAACATGGATTTGACTTATTGTAGAAACATTTTTGTGTAGGAACATTTTAATAATTATTTGTCCCATTGAAAAGATCTAGAAAATATCTTTCGATTAGCAAAACAACTGGTACACAGAAAAAAATATTTTCCTGTTTTTTTTTAATTAAATCGGTTTGTTGAAAATTTTAAATTCTGTCAATTAAAAATTAATTGAATCAATTAAATATTTGCTCAAATTCGGAATTTGCTCGACATTTTTATATATTATCGCTTTAAAGCAAAACAACATCAACACATTGTTGTTGCTTTCTTTTTTTTTTGTAATATTTATGTAGTTTTTTTTTTATAAATATTTATGTTTAGTGGCATTAGTAATAAATATTTTGAATTCATTTTAATTTCTTTAGATAGTTATTCTTATTATGTTTATTACTTTATTAAGTTAAATAAATCTGAATATTTAAATTGTTTAAATCTGAATATTTATTTATTCTAAAACATTATCATAAAATTTATAATTTAATTTTTAAAGTTCAATTTAGTTTAATAAAAATTTAAATTTTTTTTAAACCGAAGGAAAATGCAACAAAAAAAAATTAAAAATTATTTTATACAAAAAAAAAAAAAAAAAAATACTCTGATTTTCGCAAAATAGCTAATTTCTACAAAGTACAAATCCGAAAAAAAAACTTAGTTCCATAGTTCATACGCTTCAGTAGAAAGAAAAAACTAATTTCTGTGTCAATTTGTTCACATAAGTATAAATAAATCTTCTAACTAAATGAGAAGTTCATGCCCGTTTAAATTCAATGTTATAAAATTCAAATTAAAAAAAAACACTTTAAAAAAAAATGATTTGGTATGGCAACAGAACATTTGATATGACAACAGCAATTTTTTTGGGTTTTTTGGAAGTTATGCAATATTGATCACTTTTTAATCAAATGAGTTATTATTTAATTGAAAAATAATTCAATTAAAGAGCTATCAATTTCTAATTGAATTAGTAATTTTTGTTGTTGGCGGAATTTCGTCTATTAAAGTTATTGAATCGGTGGTTTTTCGTTATTAAAATGGGCTTTTATTTTTTTGTGTTTATATGATTTAAAACCGATATAGAAAAACAAAAAAATTTAATAATTTTGGATCATTATATTTATCCTTAAACATAAGATTGTGCACCTAAAAGCATATACATGTTTAAGATCCGAGGGCCCGGACAAAGGGCCCTTGTTAGTAGTTAAAAAAAAATATTTGCCACATCGACTTATATGTAATCAGACTTGTGATGTTTAACTTACTTGAGGGTTACATGATCAAGTTTTGCCTATCAAGTTTTAATACACTCACAATTTTTACCAATACACTCACACTTTCTAAAATTGAAACGAACTTGCTTCGGATTTCTCTTTCAAGTGGAGTGTATCAATTTACGTTCAAGAAAACAGCTGATTACAATTCTTTTGAATTTGTTTTTGTTTTTCCTTTGCTGTAGTTCTTAAATTGCTTTCAACTTGCGTGCAGCCTACGTCACAGCTGTCAATTTTTACATATTTTGACAAACAGTATAAGTAAAAGAATATCAAGAAAATCTTGATCGTGTGCCTGCAGTGTTAGCTAATCAAATTTTTGCCTTTCATTTCAGCTAAAAACAAGAGAACATATAAACATCGTTTTCGAGGCTACAATAAATGGTTTTTTTAAACACATTTTTATATTCGCTCACCACAACAAATGACCTTATCCAAGTTTGCGATCGTCTTGAAATAGTATTTTCATATTTCCATAAGATAGAAAGGTTAAAACACCTTCAAACATATCATACGCCAAAAAAGAGGGCAATCCTTCACAAACGTTGTAATAACTTAAATGATTTAAGTTCAGAAATATTTTCCACACATTCCGTGTAATTTTGAGGACTTATCATCGGCTTTTTCCATATCACATTCTTGAAGAGATTCTTTATTTAAAAGGCAAAGTCTGCAATTATGTGGCTTACTAAATTTTAACTCAGTATCACAATACGGCAGTCATAGTATATTTCGGAAGATCCTTTAATAGTTGTATAGATGCCAGTCGTTCCCAACTTCTTTAAATAATTTATTGGCGGTATGGTTTGTAAATAAATGTTTTTTAAATGAATTTTAATTCGAAAATAATTTAAAGCAATTTTCATTTTCTAAACTCTTATGATTATGGAGATGTTATATGTATATCTATATTTTTTAATATTGTAATGCAAATATTTCACTTATACTTTGCGTCTCTCTTATTATTTTTGATTTAAGATCTTTTTTATTTTAGAGGAACGTTTTTAATTTATTTTGTTATTTTCTTTATTGACAATTTTTGAACTGCACTTTATTGTATGTATGATTATGCTATAAACACATAGACGACTGCAGCTACACGACTACAGCCTGTCAAAAATAAAATACACACGTTTATATGAAAACGATTATTTTGGCACCAACACAACTACACGGCTACCCGACTACTTTTGCCGCTGTAGTCAACTTAGGTTAATTTCTATTTTTGTTGGCTGCAAAACAAAAATAGTGTTGACAATAAAACAAAATATGTAACAAATTAGTGCTTAAAATATTTTATTTTGTTAAACACAAAAAACGTCGTAACATCAAATGGTATAATTGCATTAATATTCAAGAGGGGTTATATAAATTTATTTTCACGTTATAATAATGTATTATAAATAAGTAATTGTATTTTTAAGTGAACTTTATATACGTGTCTACAACCAAGCATGTTGTTCTATTTTAATAAAGAAAAAAAAGATGTAATTGGCACTACTGAAACAAAAATACATTTGTATCAGGGATGTTAAATGGAGTTTTCAATTTTGTACCAACATCCAAAAAATTTGTACTTTTTGGACGTTGACGGTACCATTTTTTTTAAATTTATTAAAACAACAAAAAAAAATACATAAAATTTCTCTTGTACAGAAAAAAAAAACAAAACCTTCCAATAACATACATTATATGTATGAATAAAATAAGGCATTAAAAAGTCTTATGAATATATGAGACCAAATCATGGAATTATTTGTTTAGTTAATAAACTATTTGGAATTTCTACATCATAGCAGCATAAATTTGTCGCTCTTAACCAATCCTTAGTCTGTATGAGACTTGATAATGTTGGCTAATGTAGTCTGTTTCTTTCCTTAGTTTTTATTATATTTTGAAAAGAAAAAAACTCTTTCCACATTTGCAGACCAGTGTGGAATGGATAAAATTCCAGCAACGACTAGAAATGTCTGGAAACATATTGACATTCAGTTCATTTTGAAAATTAGCTACTACCGACCAAAAACTACAAACGTTTTAATTTTTTAACGACTTCAGTTAAAAAATTTTAGTTTTTACTCTGGCTCAAGTAATATTTTTACTAAGAAGACAAGAATGGAGCAAAATTAATGATTAATCGGTTTTTTGTTAAAGTTCTGCCTATTATGGAGGCTATAACTATTCTAAAACATTGGGTTCTGATGAGATCTTTAACCAGATCGAAATACTAGTATTAACCTAGCTAATATGTTTGATTTGCTTTATTTTTGTAAATATACGGAGGTTGAGAGCTCGTTCTAAATTAAACATATATAAGATTGTTTGGAATTTTCTTTCATTTCTTTAACAATAATTTAATTTTCGTTTGAGTTTGAATTTTAACGTCTTTTTCAGACAATTGCAGTTAATACTATAATTAATATGCAATTTTATTTAATTTAATTGTGAAAGGCGTGGTAGAGAAGAATGAGTGTATTTTCTAAAAATCATAACTACATTGCAAATATTCAATTTTTTCTGAATCAGACTGCGCAGTTTCTGGTATTGAACGTTCGTCAGTGACACTGTTTTTTTGAATTTTTGAATAATGTAATATTTGTTATGTTTTTATTTGTTCGATTGCGTCTATATGAAATTTTTCTGTGCAATCACTGACCGTGGTATAGATAAACTGATTTCTAATGCCACATGCACTCGCACTACACGTTAGACAGAGCGCTTTAGCCCTCTGAGCTATAGTTAGGTCGAGTTTTGTTGTGATTAAAACTAGTTTTTGTTCTTGCATACATAATCTCAGAAGTACAACTCCAACAACACAACAGTTCTATTTTTAGAAACTCACCTCACTCTAATGTTCACTGTTTTCCCATATGTTATAAGTGATGCCATATCTATATATCAATTTTCACTTCTTCAGAATTTTAATAAATTCAAAATAAAAGTGAAGTTGGCTGCAACAAGTGTCAATATATGTAAGAGCTGCCAGATAAATTTTGTAAAAAATCGTAAATTTTTAATCGATATTAAAAAAAAAAAAATTGCCAACTTTATTCTTCAAAATCCTTAAAATGATGATAAATCGTAAAATCTGGCGGATATAGTCGCATATATTTTAAGAGCTCATTACATAAAACGAATAAATGCAATGAAAAAGGACACAATAACAATTTGTTTGCTATACTAAAAATTCAAAAAGGGGAAAAATTAAAAATTTTTAAATTGTACCAAATGAGTCGCGGTAGTACCACGGTACTCTAGAAGGTCAAAATGTACCAAAAAAAAGTACAATTGTACCAACTTTAACATCCCTGATTTGTATAAAAAAAAGCTGTTGATATTTTTTAAATTGAATCGTGATCAGCTGTTTACTATGCTGCTGTCGTTTCCAAAATAATAAGTAGCTGACCACACGGCGACGATTGCAGTCAACGGCATTTGCAGTCGTGTAGCTCTGCAGTCTGCTGTGTTCTATGTGTTTATAGCATTACGCATGAAATGCCTAAAATAAAATTTGAACACAATAAGAGAATTTTACACCTATAATATGTTGCTTTTAAAAATAAGAATATTAATAATGTTTTAGAAATGTTTACCAACAACCAAAAGTGTTTGAAAAAAAGTAAAAGCATTTTGTGCGCAAATGTATGCATTCTGTGTTATTTTAAATAAAATGTTACAATCGTCAATGTAGTAAATTTAAAGGCATTTTTTTAGAGTGTACAATAAGTCTCTGACTATTTAGATTTGATTGCGTGTAATGTGGAATACTATTCTAGGTACTCCACATTACACTCCTTGGTTGAGTATGTTGACTTTTTGGGACATAAGCTTTTTCCTGAATAACTTTTTTTACAGTAAAGATAATGTATTTTTGTAATGAACAAAGTTAAATAGCAAATCAGGTTATATTTTATCATCGACTTTGTAGTCAATACTTTGGCGGGAAAACTGCAAAAAAATAAATCAAATAGGTATTCCACATTACCCGAACTCAGTCTAACCAACAAAAGGTAAGAGAAAAAATAATTGAAATTTACAGAGCAAAAAAAAGATCGTACTCATACAGCAAGTGCTAAAAATTAAAGTTTTTACGAAATACGGGTGCCTTGAGGGATCAAGATGTGTCGTCGGGTCTGGTTAAGGAATGTATCGACTCTCTAAATCGTCTCGGACTTAACAACTCATTGACACGGGGCTGGGTTCATGGCCATGAGGGGCATGAGGTCAACGAACGGGCTGACTGTTTGGCCAACTGCGGAGCTCGTCGACAATTCATTGGCCCTGAACCATTCTGTGGCGTACCCAATGGGTATGTCAGAGAGAGGCTCAGAAGATGGAGGGAGTCGGAGTTTGGTTCCTATTGGCCCAGATCGCCTAGGCAGCGACAAGCGAGGCTGTTTATATCTCCCTCTGGGGAGAGGTCGCGGAAAGTCTTGTCTATGACGAGGGGCGAACTAAGGACCGTGACGGGTTACCTCACGGGACACTGTGGCCTAAGATATCAATAGTACAAGACGGGACGATCCTCTACGGATACGTGCAGGTTTTGTGAATTGGAACCCGAGACCTTAGAGCATGTTCTCTGCAAATTTCCGAGGCTCTCCGACAGGAGGGTGCGTTATTTTGGTGATCGAATAGTGACGCCATCGGACGTTTGGAATTGTTTACCTGGTAGGATAGTTGGCTTCGTAGGGAGCCTGAACTTATAGGGTGTATTCGTTGGCAGCACAAAATACCAACTTCTGGTCGCGGTGCATATTGCCACTTCAGTCTAATGTAATCTAACTACGGGTTCTAGCATTGTTAAAAAATATAATGACCAGAAAATCAGCTGTAAAGCCAACTGTTCAGATATTTGGGTCAGAAAAGATGAAAAAGTGAACGATTAAAAACATATAAAGTACAAAAGGTGCCGAGCCAAAATTCCAGGAATAATGAGAAGGCCAAAGAACGAATCCAAAAACTGTGTCGTAATTTTGTAACAAAATGTTGTATAAAGGATGACGAAACCCATGTCCTTGGTGACGTTTCCTAGCTTCCAGTGCAGGAATTGTGTATAGCTAATGCAAGAGGAGATGTTGAGGAAACAATTTGGACAAAAAAAAAAAAACAAATTTACAACGACATTTTTAGTTTGGCAAACCATTTGCACTTGCGGCCACTGAGACAAATGGAAAGATATTGGGTTCTGGTGAAAAGAATTATGATGAATACCAAACAAGTCACCAAAGATGCTATAACTGGAATTTCTGAAAAAGTAAAAATTTTTATTCGCATTAAAAAAACTTTCAAAATTTCGCATTCTTTATATATTTTTTTTTTTGTCTACTAAAGTTTAGCAAATTTTTTTCTCAATTTAGCTGACTAATTTTTTACTGAAATATAACTACTACAGATTTCTTTTTGCCATTCTTATCTTACTAATTATGCAAAAAATCTGGTAATTTTTGCAGTTTTTCTTAAATATCATTTTTAACTAATTTTTAGTAGTTTAAGGTTAAATTTTTACTCATGTTTTTCTATTAGTGTATGGTGGTGGTGTTCCTTCTGCTATGGTTCTGGTATGTTCATTTGACAGTGATTGTTGTGTTTTATGCGCGTGTAAACAAGGTAAAACGATAACAATCTTATGATTTCTTTCAGTTTTGTTCAATTCTTTCTTATTTTTTTTTTTTTGTGAAGTAAAAACAGTGGTTCTGAACAACTCCGCAAGGATTTCTCTTGAGTGTATAGAATTTGTGAAGACTATGTTAATTTTTAACAATTTCGTTTTTTTTTTGTGCTTAGAAATGAAAACCACTGTTATGCTTAAGGAAAAAAAAAATAAAAGAGAACAGATTTTGAAACTGGCAGCTGGTATGATGAAGATGAAGTAGGATTCACCAGAAATTGCGCAGTAAATAAAACTTTATAATATAAAGTTCGAAGAAGAAGTTTGTATACATTATGACCATTTTGTAGTTCGGCTGTTATTTTTGCGTGTTTTGTTAATTTTTTTTTTTTGTTGCTGATAAATGGTAGACATTCTGGTGTCTTTCCTATACCCTACGGTCCGTTGTGGCTCGGCGTCTTCTAGGTTTGTTGCATTTTAGGCAATTTTTATTTTTTTGAAGAAGCAACACTCAGGAAATTTTTGCTATACTCAAAAAAATGTCGTCCAATGTTTTTTAATTTAATCGATTTGTTGAGTATTTCGAAAGGTTTCAATTAAAATTAATTCAATTAATCAAATAATTGCTTAAAATGGCAATTTTATTTTAGACGCAATTATCATATTATTTTTTCATTCACTATATGCATAAATAGAAAATTGTCAGTATAAAATACCCAAATCCATTTGAAGTTAATAAACAAAACAAGCACACATACAAACAGACTCAGCATTGCAAAAAACACACATACCAACGTATAGATCACACACTTTTTTTGTGAGTATCATATATTTTTTTTTTTGTAGAAGTTATTTATAACTTTTTTTCCTTCTTAATTTTAATAAAAGGTTTAATTGATAGTATCATTGCCGTGATAGATGCAAAATCAATTAAAATATTAATTGATTCAATATATTTTTTAATTGAAACCCGTTTTTAGTTTTTTTCTGTTTCTAGTACGAGTATTATACCAGAAACTTGGCAAAAAATACACTCATAATGGATTATTATGCTTAAAAATACAAAGTTATTTTTCATAATGTAAATATTGCAAAATTTTCTTATTCCAAGTAAAAAAAGTTATATAGGGCAACATCAAAATATAAATAAATTAATTATGTGAGATGATATCAAATTTGATCCGAAAAATGGGAACATAAATTGTATCTAAAATGCATCAAATTGTATCGAATTCGATACAATCGTATCGAATTAGATAGCATTCGTTGTAATTAGATACAATTTTTACAATTCGATGTATATTAGATAAAATTACATCCGTTTTTAGCCCCCATTCAAATTTTTGGGTATTATATATATAATTATATCAATTTAGATATAAATTAATATTTTTGGATAAGAGCTGATAAAAAAGTTTCTAGTTTATCTCAACAATGGTATTAAATTATATATAACTTCATAAATTTTAAAAACGATTATATGTAATTTGTATGTTTAAATTTGTTTGTAAATTCAATTGAAATAATTTTTTACACAAACTCTTTTTGTAAAAAACTGTATGGGAATTTTTGGACTTTTTTTTGAAAGAGAAGAAATTAAATTCAAAATTTTACATCCAATAATTAACTAGTACCGAAAGAAACGTATATTTCTATAGTTTTTTTTTTAAACTACCGATAAATATTTCTGTGGATTTTAATGGATTCTTCATTTGAAAACAAACTTCACATAAACTTTATAAATAAACTTAAATCGGTAACAGGAAATATATTGTGAGTGCAAAGATGTCACAAATAGTGTGTTCGAATACTGGATAGTTCTTATACTCATTTTAATACACGCAGAAAAAAAATGTAGTTGTACTATGATTGAGGCCACAAAACTATATTAGCTACAGCCATAAATTATTGTTTCAATATTATTGTATCAATCATATTTCATCAATAATATGGTTGTTTTAATCATTTTATAGTAAAATTGTCTCTTTTTTTCGGTTATAATTTTGTTCTCTTCTCTACCGCTATACAATAGTATTTATTATCATATTACATTCTCTAATTACAGACATATTATAGTTGCGACAACAATAAGATGATCAGCCTGTTTTTTATAAGCTTTTTCGCTCTTTTAGTGTCATTCTTGTTTAAGCTTTTGTGACAAGAAGTTGTGAGAAGCAGTCAGTCCGAACAAATTAAACAAAATTAAACTAAAAGACGTAAAAATAAAAAAAAAAACATTGTAATGGTGATATTTTCAGTGGAAGAAGGAATAACTTGGTAGTCTCAACCGGTCTAAAATGGGACCGTAGGCAAAAGTTAGTGATTCAGTTTTAAATTTTTTGTACTCATGCAAAATAAATTGTAAACAAAAAAGGTTTTAAGAAATACGAAAGAAAAATTTAACAAAATACACGTGATTTTAAGTTTGTAGTACGATATAATTATAATATGTTTGCAATAATCATAATATGGTAATAAATTATGACGAATTTCTTTTCTATGATAGTAATATGACAACTAGGACTATAATATGGTTATAGTGAAATATCATGATTGATACAAACATGTTATTATCATTATAAATGTATTGTGAAATTGTATTCTTAACAATACTTTTATGCGCACTTATGCTGTAATCACATGTTTCCATTATTATATTTATCCAGACAAAATAAGATTTGTGCTGAAAAGGAGAAAGTTTAGTTTTGATTTTTTAGATACTACAATAAAAAAGTTTGTAAACATCGCATTGCGACAAAATAATGATTTATGTAACTCCATAAAAACACAAACTTATTCGTTAACGCAAAGACAATTTGATCACTTGAATTATGTATTTTAAAATAGGTTTATTTAAATGTGTTAATTATTAAATAAATATACATTTGTACTATTTAAAAAAAGAAACATGCATATATTTTTAATCCAGTTTCAACAATATGCTGGAAGAGTAATGTAGCAATCGTACTATGATAATTTTTTAAAATGTCCATAACTATAATATGATAATATTGAGATAAATTGGGAATCATAACATAGTAATCTAATTATTCTGAGTTTCATATTTCTAACATAGGTGAAGATTTTTTAAAGAAAAAGCGCATTTTTAATTTTTTAATTGTCATTTTGACCAATCTTTTATGCGTAGAAATGATTAAGTTAAAGTCCAAATTTGACCACTAGGTTAAACCTTACGAACCGAATATTTAATTTTGAAGAAATAATTACTAAAAATAAATGCATATTTTTGGCAAATGCAATTTTTAGAAGCATTTTTGAAATTGTTCTCATCTTTTCCAAGTTTTGAGACGGTCGTATTCTTTATCTGCTAACGGCACATTCACAAAACATACCCCCATCTGAGCATAATTACAACATTATCGAACCATTTTTTTCAAATTTGTATTCCATGCCCGGTAGAAAAACAACAAAAATTTTAAAACTAAAAGAAAAATTGGTTTCAGTTTTCGACTACAATGAATTTACTTGTTAGGTGATGGCACGCCAATGAGGAACGGCCATATACTATTATATATTTCTTATGTGGTAACATATATAACGATATGTTATATATTGACATTTCTAAAATTAGATATTAGATATACATAATAAGATATCATAGATCTATTTTCATATATAATAATACATTCTAATATATAACACAATATGTAATCATATATGGTGACATACAAGCTATATAATTTAAGATATAATAATACTGTTTTATAAAAAAAATATTTTTGTGTGTGATATAATATGCTTATATATGGTCCCATATGTATAATGCAACTCAATATATAGTTATATCAGATATTAAATGTTGTAAGATATAATTATGTAAGATTTCATATATGACACAAAATTAACAAATTAGTTTAGAGATATGATTATATATGGTAAAACATCATTCGTATTTGTTATGCGCATAAGACATAATTATATATTTTTATATATAGCTGCATACATAATTATATATCCGCAGATGTCTAAATTATTTTACTTTAAAATTTTATTAAAAATAATAATATGTCATGGGATTTAAGTAAATCCAGTTTAATATCAAAATATCTCATTCGATCCGCCAAAAATTTCTTATCGTTTTAGTTCTAATTGGATCCAAGTAGATCTACAATATTCCCATATATATATATATTGGGATCTATCAGGTTCTTAAATTAGATATTATTAAATCCCCCAATTTTGATCTAACTTAATCTAGTAATATATTTGAGGGATCTAATCGGATATTACTGGATACCCAAATTTTGAGATAAACTTAAATAAGAATGAATATCGATCTATATCAAACGAGATTTGATTTTACATTTTAGATGTAACTTTTTTCTGATCGACGAGTGAAAGTGCTGTTAATCCAAACTTACGAGCCACTGTAAAAAAAAAAAATTGATTGTTAATTAAAAAATAGTAAATAAATGAAAATTTAAAAAAAAGAATAAGAAAAACAAACTGTACTAACTAATGATCAGAATTTAAAAATATAATTAAAAATTGAAAAATATAATTAAAAATGGAGGAAAATGTCCCTGCTCTGCAAAGAAACACAATGAATCTGAAGTCAAAAAAATAAAAATTATTTCCAAGTTGCTTTCGTTTCTCCATTTAAACTTAAACCTTAGGAAAAAATATTTATTTCACAAGAACACGAAAATTTGGTTTTGAGGAATGGTCATTGTAGTACTTAACTTTGGTAAAATATTTGGACACATTTAAAATTTATACATACTACACTAATAGGAAAGATTGTATTATATTTATGAAAACCTCGACAAATATACTCCAGTAAATAAAAAAAAAAATCCATTTTGCTCTATCTCTTTTTAAAAATACTAATTTTGGTGACAATTTGTTATCAAATAAATAAACATTTTAAAATTTGTTTCATAAAATTTTACGAAAAGTTTGATGGTATTTATGTAAACTAGATTAATATCACAATTCTCCAAATTAATTAAGTAGATTCACTCATATTTAAAAAATGTGTCAACATTTTTAATTTTTTTTTAGAAAATTTAAGCTCTATATTTCTTAACAGAGTTTTTTGCTTCAGATTCGTAATTGGGAGGCCATGATACTTTAAAAAGTATTGTTATAAGTCTGTGTATAATTCAATAGTTTAATTTGTGGATTTTTTTTAATTAAAGGCTATGTAAAAAATCTTTAATTTTCCACAGACTTCTAATTAAGCTTTTATAGTAGAAATGAACAACTTTCAGTCATTCTTATGTGGTTCAAATTTTTGACTTGTTGTATGCCGGAAAATATCAATTGTAATTCAGAAAATATCAATTGAGATTCAGAAAACTCATCAATTGTAATTTAGAAAATATCAAATGAAATTCAGAAAATATCAATTGAAATTCAGAAAATATCACTTAAAATTCAGAATACATCAATTGAAATTCAGAAATCGTTGTTTTCAATTTCATTTAATATTTTTTGAATTTCAAATGATATTTTCTGAATTTCAATTTAATTCAGAAAACGTTGTTTTTAATTTCATTTAATATTTTCTGAATTTTAAATAATATTTTCAATTGACATTTTCTGAAATTCAGATTCTGAATTTCCATTAGTATTTTCTAATTGATATTTTCTGAATTTCAAATCATATTTTCTGAACTTAGATTAGATTAGATTATAATGGCACTATGCACCGCGACCAGAAATTGGTATTTTGTGCTGCCAGCGAATACACCCTATAGGTTCAGGCTCCCTACGAAGCCAATTATCCTACCAGGTGAACAGTTCCAAACGTCCGATGGTGTCACTATTCGATCACCAAAATAACGCACCCTCCTGTCGGAGAGCCTCGGACATTTGCAGAGAACATGCTCAGAGGTCTCGGGTTCCAATTCACAAAACCTGCACGTATCCGTAGAGGATCGTCCCATCTTGTACAATTGATACCTAAGGCCACAGTGTCCTGTGAGGTAATCCGTTACGGTCCTTAGTTCGCCCTCGTCATAGACAAGAGTTTCCGCGATCTCTCCCCAGAGGGAGATATAAACAGCCTCGCCTGTCGTTGCCCAGGCGATCTGGCCCAATAGGCCCCAAACTCCGACTCCCTCCATCTTCTGAGCCTCTCTCTGACATACCCATTGGGTACGCCACAGAAGGGTTCCGGGCCAATGAATTGTCGACGAGTTCCGCAGTTGGCTAAACAGTCAGCCCGTTCGTTGCCCTCATGCCCCTCATGGCCTGGAACCCAGCCCAGTGTCATGGAGTTGTTAAGTCCTAGACGATTTAGAGAGTCGATACATTCCTTAACCAGACCAGACGACACATCTTGAGCCCTCAAGGCACCAAGTGCCGCTTGGCTGTCAGATAGAATGTAGATCGTGGCCCCACGTGTCCTCCTCCGCAGACACTCTTCCACACAGATACAGATAGCGAAGACCTCAGCCTGAAAAACGGAGGGATATTTGCCCATGGGCAGAGCACGCTGAAATCCGGGTCCGACGACACCCGCCCCCGTATCCATGTTCGACTGTTTCGAGCCATCCGTGAACCAGACCTGTGCACCAACCTCCGGTACCCAAGATACATTCAACCACGTGCTCCTGTCGAAAATCACAACAACGAAGTGCCTAACAAATACTTGCACAGGCAGTATCTTGTCACTGACCCTAATAACCGGGTCATCAGCGAACATTTTCGCAATCTCAAGATGCCCCTTCAGATCCCCACTCCTCATGCTGCCAATCTCCCGCAGCCTTAGGGATCCCATGCACGCGTTCTCCTTTACAGAAATATGCAAAGGAGGAATACCCAGCATGACTCCAATGGCATCAGTCGGACATGATTTTGAGGCACCAGTGATGCCAATACATGCCAGTCGATAAATCCTCTTAAGAGTCATCTGAGCCCCGAGTTGTTCAACCTTTGTCCACCACGCCAAAGAGGCGTATGTGACCATCGGTTTCACAATGGTGTTAAAAGACCAGTAGACCATTTGAGGTCTAAGGCCCCAGGTCTTGCCAAAGAGCCTCTGGCAGGCAAACATTGCCCTAGTGGCCCTTTTAGAGATCATATCAAGGTGCTCATTCCAATTCAGAGACCTATCCAATATAACCCCCAAGTACTTAACGCTATCAGAGAAGCAGATCCTCGTCCCCTGAAGCGATGGCTCAGTGAGACATAACTTACGTCTCCTAGTAAAGGGCACCAGGATGGTTTTCGAGGGATTTATAGTCAATCCCTTCTCCTGGCACCACTTTAAGGTAAAGTTCAGAGCCTGTTGCATGCGCTCAGAAATTGTCCTGTCATCCCAGCCTGTGACAGAAATAACAAGATCGTCAGCATATCCGTAGGTTCTGAAACCCAGGTCATTAAGCTGCTCAAGCAGCTCATCAATGACCAGAGTCCACAGCAGAGGCGATAGCACACCACCCTGAGGACAGCCCCTAGTCGCCCCTATGGTCCTAGAAGTGTTCCCGATGCCGAATGTAATGACTCTAGAGGGCAACATCTCCAGAGTCCAACTAACGATAACACTGGGGATGTCTTTCCTCAACATCGCAGTCCTAATCGCATCGTAGGACGAGTTGTCAAAAGCGTTGAATATCAACGAAAGCACACAAGGCTATTTGCTTCGCCTCCAGTGCCTTTTCGATCATAGTGACAACTTGATGGACAGCCGTCTCAGTGGATTTTCCCTGCTGATACGCAAATTGGTACCTATGAATGGGTTTGCGCAGCAGGTACACATCCCTGATATAGTGGTCCAAGGCTTTCTCCATGGTCTTAAGGAGAAAAGAACTAAGACTTATTGGTCTATAAGATTTGGGCAAATGTTCCGCTTTGCGCCCAGCCTTCGGTATGAATACTACCTTAACTTCGTTCCAAGCCAATGGAACGTGACCAAATAACAAACTCGACTTAAAAATCCTGGTCAGTTGCGGGAGTATAAGATCCATGCTCCTCTGTAGCAGACACGGATACACCCCATCTGGTCCAGGAGATTTAAACGACGAAAATTTTCTCACTGCCCATGAGATCCTTCCCTCCTGAAACACCCTGTTCGCGAGTCGTATGTCCCTCCCAGATAGGCTAGGAGTCCTAGGAATCCTAGGTAGCCTCTCAGGTGACACACAATCCGGAAAGTGTGTATTCAGTAAGAGTTCACAGGTCTCCTCGGGCGATTCAGTATAGGACCCGTCCGGTCTCTTCAGGGTACTAAGTCCGTTCGTATGATATTGTGAAAGAGCCTTCTGAAGCCTAACCGCTTCGGGGAGATCTGAGATCTTCTCGCAGTAGCTACGCCACGTTGCCCTCTTAGATCTACGGAGTTCCTTATTGTACCCAGTTACTTCAATAGATGTTTTCTGAACTTCAAATGGAAAATCTGAACTTCAATTGATGTTTTCTAAATTTCAAATGGAAATTCTGAAATTCAATTAATGTTTTCTGTATTTTAAATGAAATTTCTAAATTTTTAATAGATATTTTCTAAATTCCAATTGAAATTTTCTAAATTCCAGTTGCAAAAGGTGTAATATAAGTGAAGAGTTTATGTGTCAAAATATTTAAGCAAATTTAAATTTAAAGTGGACAAATCCAAAAAATTTAATTTTGAATATCATGACGGGGTAAAAATCACGCTTGAACGTTTTCCGAAATGGTAATTTTATGTGGAATTTATATCCATAAAAATATAAAAGATGTTGATGTATTTCTCCAAATAACTAACCCATAAAATAGAAAAATAAGACACAAATTGAAAACGTAAATACGCGAAAACTATACTGACTTAAAATTTGGGTTTAGGAGAGCAAAATTCTTTTAAAAAAATGTTCACTCCTTTTCCCTATGGATTTTTGTAGATTAGTTTAATATAACGTGGCCCTCCGTAAGATTGTGCCCACGCCTGCCATATACATTCCGGAAAATATATATAAATATTTTTTTTTTTGTTAATTTTTTTTAAATTTTACTGTCGAAAATTCTCTATGTGTATAAATGTGAGTACATTTTATGAATTCATATATGAAGCGTGAATAGGTTTCATTGAATGACAAAACATGAAAGAATGCTTAACTCAGCACTTGTTTCAAGTGCGTTTAAAATAATAAAAATTGAATTTGTTCATTTTATGATTGGCATTGTACTCTTAAAAGAGTGTATGTTTAGTACACAAAACAAAACTGAAATGTATTTAAGTGGAACCACAAGGATATAGCAAAACGCAGAGGAAGTCTTTGATAAATTCATAACATTTTACAAGTTCTTGCTTATACACTCACAAAAAAAAAAGTCAGTAAAGTCAACAAAAGTTTTGCTGGGAGGATCCTTGCGGAAAAATCACTAAAAGCAACAAAAAAAAATTTGCTAAATTTAGCAACATTTTTTGCTGAATTTACAAATTTTTTTTACACTCACAAAAAAAGTCAGTAAAGTCAGCAAAAGTTTTGCTGGGAGGATCCTTGCGGAAAAATTACTAATAGCAACAAAAAAAAATGCTAAATTTAGCAACACTTTCCCTGAATTTACTAATCTTTGTTGCTGATATTAGTAATATTAATATTAGTGTTGATATTAGTTACTTTTCTGCAAGAAACCTAGCAAAAATTGTGCTGACTTTACTGACTTGTTTTTTTTTTAGTGTATGAAGCACCTTTGTTTTCGGATATATTTTTTTTTTTTTTTATTTTTTTCAAATAGCACATACAATTCAAATGTACAGGCCACAAGGTAACCACCAACTGAGTAAACTGCGTGTTTTATCACGCAAAATATTCAAGTACATACATCCTGTGACATTTGCACTAAAGCGCATTTTGGTCCTTCATTAAAATTCATTTGTTAGTCTTTTGAAAGAAATTATACTAAACATGAATAGAACATTTTTTAAAACACCTTCAATTTTAACAATGAACATGGAAAATTCGTTACAACTCATTTCCTAACAAAACAAAATTATATATACACCGAATGGAAGGAGCATATTGCTTACTCTTAACGCCATACGGTTTTATTGTATCATGCTGGTATCGTATTGAACAGGACAAAACAGAAAAATTGTAAAAATCACGTACGTTAATCCCATGATTGTAAGACAATAGAAAGTACTTGAAGCAAACACTTGAAAAGTTGCCAAATCCTCTGTAAGGAGGCGCAAAAGATAAATACCGCAAACTGTGTTTCTTTCACTCTAAAAATCATGATCCTTTTTAAAAATACAACAACAGTTGCATTTAAACAATACAAAAAGGATCTGCTTTTATTTTCTTAATTTATATGTTTTCTATAGAATTTTTTTTATTATTCATTTTACACTATTTCATTAATGTTTTTAAAAATAATATTCATTCTATGTTAAGATTGTACGTAAAATTGTTTTTTTTTTTTCAAACAATCTTCATACAGATTTCTTCTATAACTTTGCTGTGGAAATAAAAAATTTTCGAAACGTTTGTTTTTCTAGTACTGAAATTATTGAAGATATAGAAAGTAACAAAAATAGTTTAAAAAAACTTATTTTTTAGGGAAATATTAAAATATTACACCAACGATATTTTTAAGTCCTTCAATAGACACATCTTACAGAGTGATTAAAGGACTATGTAATTTTCCAACTATATTTATTAACTAAAGGGTCCGCCATCTAACTTTTTTTTTTAAAAAGTGCTTATTTCGTGAATGGTAACACTTAGCTCATGTCTGATTTGACAGATAATTAGTTCTATCCTTCCGCTGAACGAATATGGTTGTGTATACGCTTGAACAACGCTGGCGACATTACTTTGAAAATCATGGTAATGTTGCAGAATGTGTGCGAAAATTGCGTACGGATTTTGGAAGAAGAGAAGCACCGTCAGCTCCGTATGTTCGTTATCTTGTCAAAAAAATGTAAGAAACTGGCATCCTCATCGATAAACCAAAGCATGAAAAGCCAAAAACAGTGCGTACACCCGAGAATATTGCTGCTGTGGCAGAAAGTGTGCGTGAAGCGCCATCAACATCAATTCACCGTCGTTCTCAACAATTGAACATTTCGGAGACATCATTGAGACGAATTTTGCATAAAGACCTTAGTATGACGCAAAGGCAGCCATTTGAATGAAATTATTTTCCATTGTTAACCGGAAGGATTGTACTTTCAAAAAAAAAAAAAAATTTTATAGCATTTTCAAAAAAAAAAAAAGTTATTTGGCGGACCCTTTATAAATACAAAAGGAGAGATGAGAAAAAATATAAAAACTAAAAAATTAACCAAGTAAAAATTAATAGAACAAGTATTTACATAGATAAAAAGTCTGCGTCCGGTGGTTCAGAGTCACAATGGACACAGGTGAAAAAGCGGGCTATTATTTTTGCACAATTCAAGTGAACAAGTAGCTCGCATGTGTTGCAGCTTAAGAAATTCTTAGAATTTAAATTTATACACATTTCCTTTAAACGAATTTTGCAGAAATTTCTATTTGAAGAAATCGATGAGGATGGTGAGAGCCATGTAAATTGTTTCGTAGTAGGAAAATACGTTTGAATATACCGCCTATTTTCTTATTTTGTTGTTTTAT
Source organism: Delia radicum (assembly GCA_021234595.1). NCBI lineage: Eukaryota > Metazoa > Arthropoda > Insecta > Diptera > Anthomyiidae > Delia > Delia radicum. Next base: position 69,169,145 of record CM037853.1, read on the forward strand.
TATGTATTTTTCGTTATGTCTCTCAAATTAATTAAAAAAATCACATTTATAAAGTATTCTTCCAACACAACATAATTACGATTTAACATCCCCATACGTATTTGCCCTTGAAAACAATTTAAATTCGAATTTATATCAACAACACACTGCTACAAAAAAAAACACTTTTTGTCAGAACTTGAAAACCGACCTAGTGGGGGTTGTAAGCCTAGGTGAGGACATACAAAAACTGTTTTCAAAAATTTTGAAACACCCTCAAAATTTTGAATTATTTTCAAAAAACTGTTTTAGGGTAGGTCGTGCACTTTAGTACCTCTAACACATTTTTTGACCGATTTCAAAATTTTAAACAGTTTTTGGAAAGGCAAAGAATTAAGCTTTCATGAAATGTATTCATAAAATATATATTCCAAGAAATTAGGTTTTCAAAAGTTTCTAATTTTTTTTTATTTTTTTTCCTAACTTTTCAAAATCAACAAGGGTTATTTTAATTTTTTTCTATGAAAACCTATCTCTTTTTGCACTGTATTTTATAGACAATTTTATATAGAAAAAAGATATAATTTGTTAAAATCGGTTTATATTTGCAAAAGTTACTAAACTTTTTCTAAAGTAAAAATTTTGGGATTGCAGACTTTTCTTTTGGTAAGCCACTTGACTTACAAACGTAAATTAAAAACTGTATGAATGGTGTTAATGAAAAGTTGAATAACTTTTACAATTTTCATCCGATTTGAAAAATGAAAACCATGTTTTGTTAAGAACTAAATTTTCTTTATACGTTGGTATAAATTTTTATAAGCTTTCATATTAAAATAAGCAATGAAAAGCTACTGAAATCAAAAAAGTTTATAATTTTCGTCTTTTTTTTGTAGATGTTCTTAACAAAAACAATAATTATAACTTCCAAATGTATCAAAAATGCACGTCATTTTAAAGCGTAATCTATTTTCTATCCAAACCCGTTGAAAAAATTTAAATCGAACATAAACTGACTGAGTTACAGGTCGATAAGTTGACGAACATCACTGAAACCAGTTCTTTTAGAATAACTTCTGAATTTGAGGGTGTTTCTGAAATTTTTTGACACAATTTGTAATGTACTCAACAATACCTACGCTAGGTCGTTTTCCAAGTTTTTTTTTCACTGTAGCACCGTGTAATTTTTTCAAATATTACCCAGCAAAAAATAGTGCCTACCCAGCAGCGCTTCCGGAAGATGTTATTTAATTACGAAGCGCTTCCAAAGCAAATCGCGTTGTCCCACTTTTTATGTCTCTTTTAAGCGTTTTTTTCATGTGCTCTTAGAAGCAATAAATTCATGCCTTCTTGTTCAAGAAGAGCTTGTTTATGTTGACAACATTAATGCTTGATAGTTTGGATTTTTTATTGCTTCATTGTAAGCATTATTCACTGCTGGAAAGAAGGCATTTTGGAAAGCACAACAGAATGCCTTTCCTAATTTCTATATTGTATGCTAGGTGGTGAAACACTATTTTGGAAGCATACAAATGTAGTTACTGCTTCGCAACTGCAGGTTATTTTTTGCTGGGTAACTTTTGAGAATAGTATTGAGAAATAATAGTTCTCGTTAAGAGAACTATAGAAACGTTTTGTATTTATCAAGCCTTTTTTTAATTTGTTCGACTCAATAATAATAATTGAAATTCATAGAAATTTCAAATATATTTAAAATTTTTCTCAAACATAAAAAATATAATTTAAATAATAAATATTTTTAATAATGATTTGAGAATTATACATATTCAAATCTAAAAAATGTTATTTAAAGAGAAAAATATTTTCGATAAAGACTTGAAAATTACACTCTTTTTCCAAATTCTTTTCCAATCTATAAATTCAACTTTTTATTTTATTTTCTTACACTTACAAAAAAAAAGGTTTACAAAATAATAACAAACGAAATCAGAATTAAATACAAACCATTAGATAAATTAATTAACATTTTAATTTTACTTTTGCAAAATTATATATATTTTTTTTTAATTATAAAAATTATAATTTTAATGTAAGTAATTCGTATTTAATTAAAATATTACAACAGTTTAATTTATTTCTTTTTATTAAAAACGCTACGTACAATTTTCAAACTAAGAAAAACATTCAATATATACCATGGATGGTAACCGATTCGATGATAACGCTATTTGCGTTTATTTCGGTATCGGTATTTTAGCGGTAACGGTACTTTAATTATTTGGGATTGCTTAAATTTTTAATAAATGAAGAGGGGACGCGAATAACGGTATACAGCAGACGGGAATAACTTGGAAAATGGTCAAAACTTGATATTTTAAAATCCCATTGTAACAAATTCGATTGTGTCAACCGATTTTCGTCCAACCGAAATTCGGTTGAGGCAACCTCGTATATTCGGTTGCTGAAACCTCGTATATTTGGTTGTCTCCACTGAATTCTGTTGTTACAACCGAATTTCTGAGGCTGCATCAACCGAAGCAATTCGGTTGGATGACATCTTTCGATTTTTATGAGAGTGTAGTTAAAACGATCTGATATCAAATAAATCAAAATCTGTTTTTAAAAGTTGTTTCAATATTCGATTTAGGAAGAAAGCATACACTTAGAATACTATGTAGGTATAGACCACTGCAAATGTAGTTGAAAACAAATGCAATTTCATTTAAAGAAAGGAAGACTTACATTACAGTAAACTCAACTAACATTGTCATTTGTTTTTTAATGTTAAAAAAATGACTAACAATTGTCGTAGAATGGTAGTAAAAAATAAACAAACATTGACTTTTTAAATAACAAAAACCAACTGTAAAAAATTAATGTAAAGTCATAAAACAGATATTTGATGTGGTTTGTTTTTTTAAATGAACTACAAGGTTAGTAAAAAATTTAATTTGTTCTACAAATGACTGACATTTACATTAAAAATAAAGAAACTGTATTACAACCCAAACAACAACATATTTTTAAAGCAGAAGTTCCCTGAGTGTATTTTTCTACTAAAAACTTAGAGCGGTTTGGTATTTAATGAATATTTTAACACAAATTTCTAAAAAAAAAAGAATGGAGCAAAATTGATTATTAATAGGTTTTTTGTTAAAGTTCTGCCTATTATATAGGCTCTAGCTTTTCTAAAACTTCGGGTTCTGATGAGATCTTTAGCCAGATCGAAATACTAGTATCAACCTAGCTAATATGTTTGATTTGCTTTATTTTTGTAAATATACGGAGGTTGAAAGCTCGTTATAAATTGAAAAAAAAACTTTACATCTTGAAAAACAAGCTAAAAAATAAATTGAAATCAAAATTCCAAATTATTTCAACATAGTTTGATATCTTTTAAAGATTCTGTCGAAGTGCGCTATAATTTTGCAGACATGGGCGGCGTCAATTACATTTCACAATCATTGACATGTGAAATTTCAATATTTCAATATATTCAATATTATTAATAGTTTCAGACCGACGCTCACATTTGTAGGCTTAAACGCTTCCTTATGAAATATTTAACATTTTACATACCAAACATGGGGATTAGTACAACATCTGGGTATTTAATTACATGTAATTAGACGTAAAAAAGTAATTGGTCTGTAATTAAATAAGCAAATATTGGTATTATGTCCCATGTTTGGTATTGGCAAAATTGAAAACTTTCCAAGGAAGCCATTAAGCCAACAAGTGTGAGCGTAGGACTGAAATTATTAATTATATGACAAATTTCATTATTGAATGATTTTGAAATGTAATTGACCCCGCCCATGTCTGTAATTTTGACACATTACTTTTATAGATAAGGTCACCTAGTTTCGATTTTGATTCTTAAAAGGTAATAAATATCTGCATTTCTAAATTGTCAATAAAATTAAATTTTTAAATGCCAAAAATTATAACTTTCTAATAAGATTTTAACGAGATATTCGAACAACAAAATACAATTTGTAAGTGCGCTATAATTTTGAGCAGTTATTTTCATACACTAAAGTGTGTTACAAAGTGTGTCTCCAGACAAAAATAACGAACACGAATTTTTTCGGTTCATTTTGTATTGTTCCTAAGAAATTGTAGACAAATGGGTTACCAAATGAAAGAGTTTCTGAAGACGCATTAACTGGTGCATAAAACATGTCGGATAACTTTAAAGTAATTTTGTTATGTGTTTTAATTGAAATTAAAGCTGGAATTTTGTTAAGGAATTATATTTATAAGCTAAAAAATTATGTTTATTAATCCCTGTTTAATTTAGTTGATTAGGTGTCTAAGCTTTTGCCGATAATTGTACGTCTTTTATGCGACTTTTCCCGAACAGCAACCTGAAGTTAGTATAATTTCCATACACTCATTGAAAAAAATTAGTAGCAAAATTAGTAAAGTCGTTAGTAATCCAACGTTGCTAGTCTTCAACAAATTTTAAGTTAAAATTGAGATTTAAGTTTAAAATTTTGTGATTTTGGCTTGGGGAAATACTAAAATTTTTAACTAATTTTTTTTTTGCTGAATTTACTAAAGTTTAATAATATTTTATTAATTTTGAATTTCTGTGAAACTGTTTAAAAAAATCATTGGGTTTGTATTCATGACGAGTTTTATTAATTCAAAGATCTTCTCAATTAAAAAAATTTATGAAACTGTTTCATAAATTATATTATAACGCTTCATTATCTGAAAGATTCCTTAGTTTTATGAATATTTTCATTAATACTACAAACATTTCATAAACAGTGACTTTAATGAAACCTGTTTTATATGTTCTAAGAAAAGTTTCAATGAACGAGTTCCAGTGACAATTTTCATTCGAAGCTACTGTAGAGAAGATAATTCTCTCAGTGCAGTTTTTTTTTGCTGTTTTTATTTTAATCTGTTAATTTTACTGCTTTTTTCTGCAACGTCATTTTTAGTAACTTTTTCTGCTATTTTTCAGGCTTTTTTGTATGAGTGCACAAAAATTTAACGTTTTTTTCTAATTTATCGGATATATCCAAATTTCATTAGATCGCAGAAAACCCATATGGAAACTCATATTGTTAGTAAAAATTTTGCTAAAACCTCTAAAAATTAGTACAAAATGCCGTTGCTGGGAGCTTTTAAAATTAACAAATTTTTTCTATGTGACCTAATTTTTAGTTAACTGAAGTTAACAAATTAATCTGCTAAAATCAGCGAAAAAAATGCTAATATTTGTTTACAAAATAGATCACAAAATAATGTAAAATTTTTAAATCTTTTCTTTTTATTTTTTTTTTTATAGTAATTAAATGTGCTAAAGTCCTACAACTTATTTAACAAATTGTGAAAATAATCTACTCTAGGCTTGTCCCTATCCGGATTTCATTCCTGCCTAAGGAAATCTTCAGGGGACTTTGTTATTAGAATTTCTAGAGAAATTTGTTAGGTTAAATCACAAACTCAATGAGAATTTCTTGTCCTCGTCTAGGAGCGTGATTCAAAATTTAAAATATCAAAGAAAAAACAAAAACGACAACAAAATATTATCACAATTTGCTTTGTCATCTTCCAAATACCCTGTTTATATTTTTAAATTTTTTCATGCGAATAAAAATCCCTTTTGATATCAGCCGTCTACAATTTTTTTATAAAATATTTCTGTTGATTTGAGCCAAATATACTGTTACTTGCATTCAACTAAATTTAACGTAAATATAGCAAAAATTTTATTGGTTTACAGTTTGTAGGCTGTTTTCTTCTACAAATATTTGGCAAACGTTTTTGCTGATTTTAGCAGAGTAAATTGCTATTTTCAGTTAACTAAAATTTAATGTAACAGAAATTTTGTAAATTTCACAGTTTTTTTTTTTGCTGTTCTTATCTCACTAATATTTAGTTTTTTCTAAAACGTCATTTTTAACTACACTCAAAAAAATAAGTTAGTAGAAAAGTTATTAAAACATCGTGTAAATCACGTATACTTATTTTCAGCAAGTTTTTTGCTAAAATTATGTTTTAAACTAAAATTTTAGTTATACTTATTCAGCACTTAACTGTTTTGAACTAATGTTTTACAAATATTTTACTAATGTTTTACTAATTTATTTTGCTAAAAAAAATTGTGCTGATTAGCACATCAATAGTGTGAACGACAACCAGACTGAAATATATACTCAGAATGAATTAGATGTCGCGGCATGTCACGATGTAGTAGTGACGAGGAAAATTATACTAAAAAGTACAACTCTAGTAATTAAATAAAAGGCAAAATAACAAGTTTTCAATTTATTGTTTGATTAATGGTTATAATCTTTAACTTCAAACTCATATGTATATTAGTTCTCATGTAGTGAGTAAACTAGTTCATATGAATGTTTGATATTTGGCATGGGATTGTTACCGCTTTCAAAACGTGTTCTGATGATGGGAACCTAGAAAATTCCCGAAATAGATCTATCAACACATTCCTGAAAGGGTCAAATAATAAATTTGAAAACAAAAACTCTATAGATTATTTGTTAGAAAAATATCCTAATGAAGAAATATAGAGTATGGCCTCGAACTTGAATAATTTTCATTTTCATTGCAAAATAAAATAAAAATTTAATAAAGATTAAAAAGAACTAAATGTTTATATATATTAATAATCTTGTGTGATCAAATTGCAAACAAATATGCAATAGGTAGACAGACGAAAGACAAAAACATAGATTTGGAAGATTTTTCTGTTTCCTTTTTCTTATTGCAAAAAAGGGGTTGTATATGTTAAATGTTATATTTTGTTATATTTTCATTTCGTTTCTATAATTCTCTGCGGCATTTGCGTAAATTAACTAAAGTATAATTTTTCTACAATGTTTTTCTACAAAATTTTATTAATTTTTAGCAAGGGTTTTTAAATTTCTAATCTACTAAGTGTTTGCAAAACTTTTGCTGAATTTACTAATTTTGTTGCTAAAAATCAGCTCGCTGATTTTCAGCAAAAGATTTTGCTGACATTAGCAATTTTTTTGCAAGCACCCTATTGTAGTATTTTATTGTAGCTCTTGGTATTTTTGCAGGTTTATTTTTTGATAGAATTTTGATTTTATACACCCCTTTTAATCGACTTTCCGAGTTGTGGTTCCATTTTTCAATCTAATAAGTTTATTTTCGTGTATCTTGCTATTGATAAATATTACAACATATTAGTAAAATCTATTTCATGCATAATCTTTATTTATTTCTGTATAACTTCTCTGTTGCCTTTGTTATCAAACTGTGTCGATTTAAAAAAAAAAAATTCTCATATTTATGTGAAGGCGTCATGTCATGTGCATGTTTTTTTGAAACCTCTCATTAAATATTAAACTATTTTTTGACATTTTGTATTTCGATTATACTATTAACTGTAAACTGATTATACTAATCAATTTATTTTTTCTTTTTCTTATCTCTTTTTCTACAGGTGATTGATATTGATCCATTTTGGGTTCCTACAACGGAAGAAGAATTTATGCATTTCGGTGAAAAGGCCGATTCAGCAAATCGTGCTAAACTCTATATGGATAGTGTTAGACGTCGCAAGGGTCTATACGTTGACGAAAAAGTTGTCGAACATGCCGAAAAGCAAAGGACATTAAGCAAAAAGAAATAGTTATACTGCATGTGGCGAACAATAAACATTGTGTGTCTTGTCTTTTCAATAAAGCAAATTGAGTTTTATATAAAAAACATATCGTGTAGATTTTGTATTCTAAAAAAAGATTTTAATATACATTACCAAATAATGGGTAAAGTAATGTATCGCCATAGAGCTCCACGCATTACAATACACCTTACTTCACTGATGAATTTTACAGGCGATGAGCCTTAAAGTAATTGGTAGACTCACTGCCTAGTATGGGCTAACTAATGTAACTGGTTACTAATATGGTTAACGGGTTCGGGTTAGGCGAGAACTCTACCAACTGAGCTATCGTCACATATAATAATGGGTTGCGTAAAATGTAAATGAATTGTTGTGCTTTAAGCTGTCTTTTATGATGTTAAAGATATATACCTTACCCTCATGATTACAAAAAAGCATTAAGTAATGTGTCTATAAATAGATTTTTAAAAATATATTTTAATTATTACATTACGTTTATACTTCATGCATTATGTAGTTGATGATTGGTAAGTCATTGTGTTATGTTTTGAAATAATGTTAAAGGTAATGACATACGATTACAAGATAACCCGTGAGTGTCCAAATATTGGTAACTCGTTACTTTATGTTTCAAAATAATGTTGACGGCAAGGAGTATACATTACAATGAAATACATTATGTAACCAACTATTGGCAACGCATTACTCTATGTTTCGAAATAATAGTGAAGGTAAGGAGTAGTTAGTATAAAGGAATACATTATGTAACCCATTATCGGTAGATCATTAATTTTTGTTGGAAAATAATGATAAAGGTAAGGAGTACACATTACAATTACATTACTTTATCGCACTTTAACGCAATTTTTTCTAGAATATTTTGAAAATACGTCTTCGATTTCTCTTAAAGAATTTGTGGTAATAGATCATACTATCTTTTATAACATATCCAAAACTCAGAATGGGTTCTTCATGGGGTCAAAAGATATTATTTCCGATCTCTCAAACTTCAGAAAAATGTTTACCGGATTGACTTCAACCTTACAGTAAGTGTTGTCCTATAAAATATAAGAACTTCATGAAAAAACTTTTTTAATTTTTCAAATAAGTGGGCAAAGAATTTGGGGTCAAACTTCTAATAAGTGACCAATTTTGAGCAAAAGTATTTTAATATTTTAATTTGATGTGCTTAACTGGAACCATTGAAAATTTTTTAAATAAATTATTATTGATAGATTTTTCTATGGGCTATCGACTAATGATATCTGTTTTGGAAAAATTTCAGAACATTGTCTGGAAGGTAAATCGCAAATCGTTTGATTATATAAAAGTTAATTATTCCTTTTAGCAACCTGCATTCTGGAGGTGTTTTAGAATTTATAAAAAAAAATGCAAATTAGTGATATGCTTGCAACTTTTGGATTATGTAAATTGAATGAAAAATAAACACAGCAAAAATATTCACCTTGAATTTTCGCTAAAAACTTAATACTATGTTTCTTCCACTTACGTTTTAAGCAAAGCATGTGTTTTGGTGAAAAAAAAAAATTGGAAAACACCTACAAAACATGTTTTATTTCAAAACAAGTTCATTGGAAACGTAGTATAAGTTTATCAGTACAGGACAAAAAACACAATTTTGATTTTTCAATTTCTACGTAACAGTAATTTATACTTAGTTAAGCACATTTGTTTTTTCTGATTTTAGCAGATTAATGCTAAGGGAGTTGTGGTGTAATGGTTAGCGAGGCTGTTACACAGATGGTCCCAGGTTTGATTCCCGGTGACGACAACATCAATTTGGATAAGTATTAGTTTGAGTTATATATCCCGCATATGTATCGCAGCGCCCGCCTTCGGTGTTCCCATAGTACTTAACGCCACCGAAGTTAAATAATGAATCAGGGCTATGAATCAAAAATCTTGCATAAATTCGCCTACTCTACATCAGGTGGCAACCAAAAACTGTTCTAAGAATTATAATCTCGCGCAAATACAGTGTTGCCATGCTTGAATCCCTTCATTTTTCACCACCTTTCACCTCTCCGCTAACCCCTTTTCAAACAAACCAACACATTAATAAATAGGAAGAATATCCTGAACGTTGCTTCTCTTAAAAAAAAATATATATATAAAAATGTATTTAGTGTTCTGATACCATTAGATTACGTTCCATTCCATATCGTTCCATTTTGGCCCAATGTTCTGTTCTTTTATTGGAGTGTTTGAATTTGTATTTTTACGTACGTATATTGGTAAAAAAATAATTAAGACATCCTGTGTTTGTTTCATATAAAATTAAAACTTTCCGGACCTAGCATAACTTGTTTTATCGGGATTAATTAATACTCCTGCGGAACAAAAATTGTGTCCCTTTTTACATATCTCGTTTAGTTTCGAAAATACTGGCCATTTTAAAATGGGAGGAATACTGAACGATTTATTTTTAGAAAAATGTCACAGGGTGACTTTTATTCCATGTCGTTCTATGTGTTTAGTGTTTCAATTCCACTCGTTCCATTCCGTTTCCTTCTACATTGCTTGGAAACAAACCAGATAGAAAATAAATATCTATATAATTTCAATAATTTCGGCAAACACAGCACAACGAAATCAAACTATTTTTCTGTTGCATTGAATATTTAAACGAATCTATCCTTAGTTTTTATCCAGCAGCTCTAGTTTTTGAGATACAGCTACTACGTGCTTATTTAGTATATTTACATCTACTTCTGCCTATTAGGGTTGCATTATTGTAACTTCTATCATGGCTTCATCAAGAAGGGTCTGCATTAACGGTCCAAATAGTTTTTTTAATATCTGTACACTCAGTGAACTTCTGCTTTAAAAATATGTAGTTGTTTGGATTGTAATACAGTTTCTTTAATTGTAATGAAAATATCAGTCATTTGTAGAACAAATTGTTTTTTTTTACTAACCTTGTAGATCATTTAAAAAACAACCCACATCAAATTACTGTTTTATGAATTTACAATCATTTTTTACAGTTGTTTTTTGCTATTCAAAAAAATAAATGTTTGTTTATTTTTTACTAACATATCACACACCTAGTTCAAAAGTGACTTAACTCAAAATTTTTAATTTTTCAGAAATCGAAAAAAAATATTTGCAACTTTATACCAATTGGAGCATAAAGAAAGACATAACTGTCTTTTTAGCAACAGTTAACAACTACAAAATACACTGATATTTTTTTATAGATAAACAAGTGTATTGTGCATAGTTTAAGCATATAAACCCGAAAAATTAGGATTTTGAGTTAAGTCACTTTTGAACTAAGTGTACGATATGTGGTTAATTTTTACTACAATTGTGGTTTATTTTTTGAACATTAAAAAACAAATGACAATTTGAATTTACTGTAATGTAAGTCGTCCTCTCTTTAAGTGAAATTTCATTTGTTTTTAACTACATTTGTAGTCGTCTTTACTTACATAGTATTCTAAGTGTAGTAAACTAATTTTTAAAAAACTAAGTACTGGGTACACAATGTTGTATGCAAATTTTGTGCAGAGGAATTGTGTTTATGAGCCAATAAGAAGAGAATCCCTTTTCTATTCCGTTCTTCAATGATGTTGCGTCAACCTTAACCACTAACTGCTATTTATGTGTTGTGAATATATCACGAATCAAATAGAATAACCCTCTAAATAGATTTAAACCATTTCAACATTAATTGTTAGACCGGTAAGTCCCGGTTCACACACGGTAATTTAACTTGCGCAGGTTTTCTTCAATTCTCCTTTGAACTTGCTTTTGTGTTCACACAGGAAAAGTTTGTTTCAGCAATTTTCGTGCAGCCAACTTCGTGTTGAAAATTGCGGATGACAAAAAAAAACGGAATTGGAGTACGGGCAAGTCTGTACCGCCTTCCGTTCTCTTTTCCTCCCTCTTCTATAAACTCAAGACTTGCGCAAGTAAGTCTCCAAAGCCGTTGGAGATAACGAACCCAACCAACTAAGCTTTATATAAAAATTTCACAGTTTTTCTACATTATATAGAATATTTTTTTTAATTGATGCTTTATTAATGGTAATGAAATTTAAAACCATTTTTATAATCAATGAAATTAAACCCCGAAATCATTATCATTAATTAAAAAAATTAGAATGAAATCATTTCATTGAAGTCATCATTTCCTTAGTCCACTTACTACTAATCCATACATTTCCATGTATGGATTAGTAGTATGAATGCAGAGTCGTTTATAAATAGAAGTCAGATAAAAAGTTGGACTTACGATTAAACAAAAAGACTAAAAAATTATTTGAACGACGTATTTAGTGCTTTATTAAGCAGTTAAGTCCATTTTTAGTAGTTTAACTTTTCAGTGTAAATTCCCTACAAGTGAAAATAATTTTTCCTATAATATATTTTGTTTTGTATAAAAGTTAAATGTATTTTTATATAAATTTTGCAAAAGTACAAATAAGTTCCACAAAGAGGTTTAAGTGTGAATTTTGTATTCACTAACTGTGCTAACAATTTGTAACAATTTTTGTTTTACAAAATTTCTGTTATATGCAGTATATTCTCTATATATAGAAGCATCTTTGAAATGTTAGGATTTTAATTCCCTGTAACTTCACCGTATGCCAGTTCGGCTAAAAATTCGGCGGTCGAACTTCTAACTTTATAGCTAAACTTCGGCATTTCATTAAATTTTGTGCACAAAATCAAGTTAAATCGGCACAACCAACATATTTCCTATACCAACATTTATCATTATTGCCTCTAGAGATACAAAAAAACCGATCAAATATAGTTTTTTGGCCGAAATGTTCGGTCGAACACCATAATGCGAATGCCAAAAAATTTCATTACCATTTAATTGTAATGAAATTTTTTGAAATTAGCATTTGTCCTACTAATGCTAATGAATTAACACTAATGCCTGAAAAACTAATTACAATTCAGCAAAAAAAGCATTTGTTAACAAAAAAATGTTGTGTAAATTGTAACAATGAATAAGGGAAACGAAATTTAACGAGGAACTAACTTTCTATTATCAGATAACATATGTTTATGTTTGTATTATCACGTAAATAAGTAAAATAATGAAATCACCCTGTGGATGTTTTTTAAAAAATTGATCACTCGGGATCTCTCTCGGACTATTATAAGGGCCTCTTATAAGGGTATATTAACACTCCCGTGGAGCATCAATTTTGTCCGTTTTGCTTTATCTCACTTAGTTTTGGAGATAATGGCCATTTTGTAAAATGGATTGTATCTCGAAACTAAGCATGATATCGCAAAACGCACAAAATTTTAGTAAACCTTAAAAACCCACCGTGTTCCAACAACACAAATGTGTACAGTGTTCCGGGTCCAATCGTTCACCATTTCATTCCATATCGTTCCATTTTGGAACAATGTTCCATTCCATTAAAGGAGTGATTAAATTTTTATTTTCACGTACGGCAACACAAATGTGTGCAGTGTTCCGATTCCAATCGTTCCCCGTTTCATTCCATATCGTTCCATTTTGGACCAGTGCTCCATTCTATTATCGGAGTGATTACATTTTTATTTTCACGTACGTTTTTGGGTAAACAAATAATTGTTTTTTCATTAAAAATTAATCTATCGGAATCTTTCCCAGACCTAGCATATCTGCATTCAGTCAATTGCAATTTTCTTCCTTTAATTAATTCATTACTAATTGTAATGAAATTTAAAATCATTACCATTAGTCAATGAAACCAAATCACTGCTATTCATTATCATTACTTAAACACATGCTAATGAAAATAATTTCATTATAATTGATATCAATGAAATTGTAATGAAATCATCAATTAGTGCATTCAATTAATTAGTATCATGTATGTCGAACACTACCGATTAGTAATACTACGTTCATATTGAACCCAAAAATACATGTTGTCGTTTTTTTCAAGTTTTCGATTTAAAATTTGTATGGAAAACTTGTTCCAATGTTTAAGATTATGAAGGGATCAGAAGTTAATTCATTTACAAATTTAGAGAAAAAAATTTCTAAAAAATATATTTCCTGAAACTGCTAAAAATTAGTTAAATGTGCTGTTATTTGCATTATACTAAATTTAAAGAAAATATAGCAAAAATTTTGTTAATATTACAGTTTCATTGGTTCTTTTTATTCTGGAAATACGTAGTAAAAGTTTTAAGCCACGTAAATTGCTATTTTCAATTAACTAAAATTCAAATCGAATATGACTTAAATTTTGTAAAGTCAGCAGTTTTATTTTTCTTGATCTTATTTTATTAATATTTAGCAATATGCACTTAAAATTTTAAAAATATTTATAGTAAAATATGAACAATATGCATTATATGTTGCAAATTTATTGATTCGCAATGATATTTTTTTAATTTTGTCCACCAGCTAACGACAACAAACATATATTTTATATTTATATTTCTTTTCCGAGCCCTAATCATGATATTTTAATAGTAATAATTCTTGAGAGGTAAACATTTTTGTTATTAAAAAGTTTTGTTTACATTGTGATTGGTTTGTGTCTATAATGGTAAATTTAACAATGATTCCTAAACTTTAGCAGTAACAATAAAAAGTTCACAGTTAGAAAAGAGCTCATACTGTTGACCAAAAGTGAGCCAATGTGTTGAAAATAAAAACTCAAGATGTATTTATTGTGGAATTCTTTTTGAAAAAACGAATCTCATAAGGTATAAATGTATGATCATTTGTCCTCTTCATAATCAGCGAAGTCCAACCCTTTGGACCCTCCTACAATCAGAAAAATTCTTCAAAAGTATTTCCTTAAACTGCGTTTTTAGTCTTAAATTTGCCAAAATTTCAAAACTACTAAAAAACAGTTTTTCAGTAAAATAGTTAACATTTATTTATTTTAAACAGTACACGTAATTATCCTTTGGGGAGACTCTCAGCGTTTGGCATTGAACTTTAAAAAAGTCAGCGATAAACAAAATAGAAAAACTATATACATATAGATGTTTCCATGCTGTATGGTTTCCTACACAATTTTTTTTTTTGAAAAATACTACTTAACATTGTAAAATCATATAGGAAATCTACATGACATTTGGACATTTTGTCCAATACCACCTCCGTACATACATGAATGGACTAATTAATTGATGATTTCATTACAATTTTATTGATATCAATTGTAATGAAATTATTTTCATTATCATATTTTTAATTTGATTTGATGTCATTGATTAAAGGTAATGATTTTAATTTCATTACCATTAGTAATGAATAAATTAAAGGAAGCAAATTACAATTGACGAAATACAAATATGCTAGGTCTGGCATAGATTCCGATAGATTAATTTATATGAAAAAACACAGGGTGTCTAAGTTATTTGTTTTTTTTTATTTTTTTTTTTTTTATTACTTAATAATCATATAATTACAAATTATATCCTATTACCCTAACCGAGCACTAGCTACTATGGCTTTCGGCGCGTTGTAGCTAAAACAGACCAGTGCCTCTGGTGGGAATCGAACCCACGACCCCCGCACTGATAAGCCAGCACGCTACCAACTAGCCTACCGGGGCGCACAAGTTATTTGTTTACCCAAAATTGTGCATGAAAATAAAAATTTAATCACTCCGATAATAGAATGAAGAATTAGACCAAAATGGAACGATATGGAATGTAACGGGGAATGATTAGAATCGGAACACTGTACACATTTGTGTTGTCGGAAGGAGTGATTCTTATTAAGGTTTGTAAAAATGTTGTCCGTTTTGCGATATCTTGCTTAGTTTTCGAAATACAAGCCATTTTACAAAATGGCGTTTTTTTTAAATGTACATTATATACCCTTATAATATAAATAGGCTAGGTCCGATAGAGATCCCGAGTGATATATTTTTAAAAAACAGCAACAGGGTGATTTTATTTTTTACACGATACTTATACTTATTTATCGGATAATAGAAAGTTAGTTCCTTGTTTCATTTCTTTTCCCGTATTCAGTGTTACAATTTACAGTCCATTTTTTTTTTTTGTAAACAAATGTTATCTTTGCTCAATTGTTATTAGTTTTTTAGGCATTAGTGTAATCTCATTAGCATTAGTAGGACAAATGCTTTTGCCAAAAAATTTCATTACAATTAAATGGTAATGACATTTTTTTTCCAGTGCTAATGAAAAAATGCCCCCGTATACAGCAAAATAAGGAATCATAATTTTATGATTTTTTTTTTTTTATATAAACTTGTGTTTTAAACCATTTGCATTAAAATTAGATATTTTCAAATTGTTATATACAAATATTTAGGGTGGAAAAATTATATTCTCTATATGAAAATAAAAGGGCACGCATCGATTTTGGATATTAATCAGATTTTGTCTAAATAAAGGGTATTTAATTCCACTTACAAGGGAGGTATTCCGACCGAAACTCGCTGATTTTAATGAACTTTGTGTATGTGTAAAGTAGCAAAAAAAGAGAAGGGTTTTTTTTTAAGCTGCCCAATCTCACGTTTAAGGGTTAAAAATTCATTTGCGGAAAAAGCTCAGACACCTCACGATTAAATTAAATAGACATTTGCTATACATTATTTAAAGCTTAATACAACTTAAATTCCTTAATAAAACAGCAGATTTAATGTTACTCAAAACACATTTTTTTGAATAACAAATATACTTGAACGTCTTTGGGCTGCATTTGTACGCCAGTAAATGTGTTTTCAAAAAACCTTTCATTTAATATCAAATATATTAAAATACAACATTCCGCAAATAGACTAAAAGAACCCCGAAATCTAGTGGAAAGCTCCGAACTTGGCAACACTTACTAACTTGTCTTTAAATGTAAAATGTTTAATATTAAAGTAAGCCAAATCAGGGATGTTAAATGGGGTTTTCAATTTTGTACCATCCTCAAAAAAAATTGTACGTTTTGGACATTCATGGTACCATTTCTTTTTTAATTTATTAAAACAACAAAAAAAGTACATAAAAATTCACTTGTACACAAAAAAACAAAACTTAACAATAACATAAGTTACAAAAAAGTCTTATGAATATATGAGATCAAAATCATGGAATTATTTTTTAGTTAATAAACTATTTGGAATTTCTACATCATGGCAGCACGAATTTGTCGATCTTAACCAATCCTTTGTCTGTATGAGACTTGATAATGCACATGTAGTCTATTTCATTCCTTAGTTTTTATTAAATTTTGAAAAGAAAAAACTCTTGTCACATTTGCAGATGAGTGTGGAATGGATAAAATTCCAGCAACGACTCTAGAATGTCTGGAAACATATTAAAATTCAGTTCATTTTGAAAATTAGCTACTACCGACCAAAAACTACAAATGTTTTAATTTTTTAACGACTTCAGTTGCTCAACATCAGCGAAAGCTCTAAATTGATTATTTATTGAATCAAAATTTGCAATTTCATTCGGAAACATTTTTACTAGAATAGGTACAATACTACTTGTTTTACCTGAAATAACATTTTCTGGAGTAAACTTATGGAACCCCATTAATAGTTCGTTATTAAAGTTGACTTTGGTTGTCAAAACTTCGCATAATTTTATATAAGATTGTGTGGCATTTTCTTTCATTTCTTTAACAATAATTTAATTTAAGTTTCACTTCTTCAGAATTTTAATAAATTCAAAATGAATGTGAAGTTAATTGCAACAAGTGTCAATATATGTAAGAGCACCACAATACAAGTCTGCAAGATAAATTTTGTGAAAAATAGTCAATTTTTTTTTTTTTTTAAGAGAAGCAACACTCAGGAAATTCTTTCTATTAATTAATGTGTTGCTTTCTTTAGAAAGGGGATAGTGGAGAGATGGAAGGTGGTGAAAGATGAAGGGCTTCAAACATGGCAACACTGTAATTGCGCGAGATGATAAGTCTTAGAACAGTTGTTGCTCGCCACCTGATGTAGAGTTGACGAATTTTTTTAAGCTTTTTGTTTCATAGCCCTGATTCATTATGGGAACACCGAAGGTGGGCGCAGCGATACATATAAGTGATAGAAAACTGATACATATTATTTTTTCTAAATTGATGTTGTCGTCACCGCGAATCGAACCCGGGTCCATCTGTGTAACAGTCCAACGCGCTAACCATTACCCCACAACGCCCACTACATAAAACGAATAAATGCAATGAAAAGGACACAATAACAATTTGTTTACTATAATAAAAATTCAAAATGGGGAAAAATTAAAAAATTTTAAATTGTACCAAATGAGTCGCGGTAGTACCACGGTACTTTAGACGGTCAAAATGTACCAAAAAAAGTACAATGGTACCAACTTTAACATCCGTGAGCCAAATATATCTTTGTTATCGACTTCAGAGAATATTACCATATTTGGGAATTTTTCATTGGCATTGCAATTTAATTTTAATTTTTTTTAATTGGCATTAATTAGACCAATGGTAATGAAATTTCACCAATGCCTAAAAAACCAATTGTAATTGACGAAAAAATAATTTTTTATAAAAAGTGGTTTGTTTTAGAAAATAGACAAATTTAATCCTGACTTTACCTTTAAACTCAGTATTAAATTTTTTAATAAAGTGTTAGTACGTATTCACTACTCAGTCTTGTTTGGTAACTGATTTAATATGATGATACTTAAATATAAACTTTTATAAAAATGTGTAAATAAACTTTTTTTGTAGACAATTGCAGCAATTATAACAATCAATTAAAGTCGTCTGTTAAAGGCATTGCAATTTATCAATGCCAATTAAAAGATAAGATAATTACATTGACATTGTTTTTAAACAATTGTAATTCCAAAAATGTAATTGCCATGGACATAAAACAATGTCAATTAAATCGTCAAATAATAAGTCCATTTAATTAACTACTCCCAAGTATGTACCTTACTGTGAAATCAACTTGTTTATTTTTTTATATAGCATACTTTAAGACATGACTAAAATACGTACAGTGACGGCCAATAGAATCGCTACATTTAAATATGGAAAGTAGAAAAACAATCGAACTTGATTTACAAAATTTAAGATAATTTAATTTAATCATATCATACATGAGAGTAATTAATTGATGATTTAATTACAATTTCATTGATATCAATTGTAATGAAATTATTTTCATTAATATTTTTTTAATTAATGGTAATAAATTTTATTTATTTGATGTCATTGATTAAAGATAATGATTTTAAATTTCATTACCATTAGTAATGAATTAATTAATGGAAGCAAATTACAATTGACAGAATACAAATATGCTAGGTCTGGGAAAGATTCAGGGTGTCTCAATTATTTGTTTACCCAAAAACGTACGTGAAAATAATAGAATGGAACGTTGGTCCAAAATGGAACGATATGGAATTAAACGAAAAACAAATGTGTTGCAGGAATTTGAGGTTTTTATTAAGTTTTGCAAAAAATTTGTCTGTTTTGCGATGTTTTGCTTATTTTTCGAGATACAACCCATTTTACAAAATGGCGATATTTTAAAATGTCCAGGGTATCAATTATGTATCTTTTTTACGACAATGAAATGACACCTAAATCGTTCTCGTTTTAACAGCGTAAATGTAAAAATGTTTGTTGCATCGGTTTGATATTACATTTATAAGCCATGAGATAAATAAACAAAATTAATTTCAACCCCGAAACGATAGTGATCTAGGCGTCATTTCATTGTCGTGTGTCGCAAAAAAGATACATAATTCTAAAAAACTAAGCGAGATAGATCAAAACGGACAAAATTTTTGTTCCAAAGGAGTATTAATATATGCTTATAATATAAATAGGCTAGGTCCATGAGAAATCCCGAGTGATCAATTTTTTAAAAGACAGTCATTTAATTTTTTTACTTCTTTACATGATAATACAAACATAAACATATGTTATAGGATATTAGAAAGTCAGTTCCTCATTCCATTTCGTTTCCCGTATTTAGTGTTACAATTTACACTACATTTTTTTTTTTTTTTTGTAAACAAATGCTTTCTTTGCTCAATTGTAATTAGTTTTTTAGGCATTAGTGTGATTTCATTAGCATTTGTTAACTAATGCTAATGATATTCCAATGCTACCCAGCAAAATAAGAGCTGAGGAAGAAGTAGTAAAAACACCACATCTACTGAGTCGGATGTGGTGCAAATTTAGGTGAATCATTAATGATTTTAACATTGTCGTGTCATTGGGCGGATGAAGTGAATATATGTATTACTTCTTTAATAGCATTTTAAACAGTGCTATTTTTCAATAGTTCATGGAAGGTCTTTTTCAAATATATATTAACATTTTTATTTAATAAAAATGTGCAGCATACTTTAGGGACGTATCTTTAAATATTAAAAAAAAAAATCTGTTGGTGCCAGCGAGTATTGAACACACGAATCTGAGTTACAATCTGCTGTATTAAAGTAGACCGCGCTACCATTTGCACCAAAGTTACTTATGCAGTACTACAAACTTAAAACGAACTTAAGTTGAAAATATTGATATATTTTTATGAAAACAAGAAAAATATGCTACACAAATATATAATAAAAAAGATAAAATAATGATTTTTAAAATATTTTTAGTATTTGATTTCGTATCACTGAGATATAAATTATTTTTAAAATATTTTTTCATCAAGTTAAAAAAAATATTAAGAAATAATAAAAATGCTCATTTAACAATTCTGAATTCATTGCATATTTTAAAATATTTTTTTAATAATTAATTTGACGAGAAGTGTCTTTAATAAGATAATGACAATGAGAAAAAAAATATTGGAGAAGTAGTTTAACTACAGATCGGAAAAAGTGGCCTGCAATGAAACGATTGTGCCTTGGAACGTAAGATCTTTTAATGTTTCCCGTATTTTTTTCTAAAGATTTGAACAAAGAGGTCGGTAAAAACTCTATAGGTGATATATTTAAATTAAGTAAAAGGTTTTAATTAATTAATTTACTAATTAATTATTATTATTAATAAACTAGCTTTCAAAATTTGGCTTCGATATTTTTTGGTTTTGCTAATTTTTTGCGATCCGAAACAATAGAATTAAAAACTCAACTAGATTTTTGAAGCCAAAATTAAATTTTTTTACCTAATTTTTTTTTTGAATACTGCACACGTTTCAATTGAGGCACACCTGAAAAGTATAGCTTGAAACAAATATGAAAAATTTGATAAAATAATTTTTAGCAGTGAAATACATCTTTGCATTTTTTTATCAACATAACAATAAAAAATATTAAACTTTAGGTTTTTTTTTAAATAAGTTTTACAAAAAGTTCCATCGCAAAGACCAAAAAATAGATTTTTATCAAATAATTATTTGTCCACTCTGGATAACAATTTTCTAATTTAATTTAATTCTTTATGATTAAGTCAAGATGTTAATTATTTGGTAGTTTTTAAATTACTTAATTCTCTTAAAATACTCAGAAAAACCAAATTAAATAAAAAATACTAAAAAAATTAATTAGAATTAAAAAAAAAATAAAAAAAAAATTATCTCCCCGGCCCGGAATTGAACTCGCAACCTTCTGATTGCAAATCCAACCACTTACCACCTCAACCTCCATAAAAAAAAAAAAAATATATATGAACTTTTGAAAAAGTACTTCTTATGATGTTATTAGATTAGATTAGATTATATGGCACTATGCACCGCGACCAACTTAGGTCTTTTGTGCTGCCTAAAGTTACCCTAAAGATTCAAGCTACCTATAAAGCCAATAATCCTATTAGGCAAAATCTTCATAATGTCCGAAGGGAGACAAAGCGATTGCCAAGAAACTTGGCACGCCTTTCACATAGCCTCGGACATTCGCAAAGAACATGCTCTGATGTCTCAGCTACCAGTTCGCAAAACCTACACTCATCCGTGTCCGAAAGACCCCTTTTGAGCAGGTGGTATCTGAGATTGCAGTGTCCAGTCAGGTAAGACACCAGGGTTCTCAAGTCACCCCTCCCGAGGGACAAAGTCTCCTCGATCCTGCACTGGAAAAAGAAATCAATCTCTTAGCCTGTCGTTGGCCAAGAGAGTTTTCCCAATAGAGAGAGAATTCTGACTCCCTCCACGACCCGAGCTTCTCCCTAACATACCCCAAAGGTATACCACAGAATGGTTCAGGGCCAATAAAGGGCCTTCGGGCCCCGCAATTAGCAAGACAATCTGCCCTCTCGTTGCCCTCATGCCCCTCGTGACCAGGAACCCACCCTAAGGTAAGCGAGTTGCGCCTGCCAAGTCGGTTAAGAGCCAGAATGCATTCCATGACCAGACCAGATGACACCTCATAGGACATTATTAATTTAGATACCAATTAATTTATATGGTGATGCAAATGCTGTTGAAAATAACTTTAATTTACCATTTTTGGCAGTTGTTAACAATAACTTCTATTAAAGTGAAAATGTGCGTATGCTAATGCTTTGGAAGTCAAGTTAAAGAGGTTCTTAAAGCACTACTTCCACTTTATTTTGCTGGGTAATGAAAAAATCCCAAGTATGTTAACATCATATCATTATAGTTTGAGAAAAAAAGTTAAATATATCTGCCATCGTATTAAAAAATGCTTAAGCTGTCCAAAAATAATTAAAAATACTATTTTTCGAGTTTTTAATCGCGGGTCTTCTTAAAATTGTAACGTGATGGGGAAATTTGGTCAAAAGATTTGAAATCAGCGGGACAAACTCTATAAGAAATCTGTTAAGGTTCCAACCAAACCGGCTTTTTCTCATTTTGTGTGTTATCTATTATTTTAAACAAAATTACAAATTTACCTACGAAATGCGGTGAGTTTTGAAGTTGTAAATGGTTATTCATTGACACCTTGAGATTCATTATGATTCCAAATTTCAGAAAAAAGAATTAAATCATTTGTTTGACACGATATTCTGACTTAATGTTTTTAATTCGTTTACTAATTTCCCATAGCTTTTCATAACGATCACTAACAAAATAACCACAGTTAGGATGCTTAACAGTTAACACAGTTAGGAATGTCAAATTTATATGGAAATATCTATGGTTAAAAATAAACTCGGGATATTTCAGAAAAGTTAAATTTTTATTTTTACGAAATTTTCCATTTTTAATTTTTGTGGAAAAAAAAGAGATTTTCCATGTTATTTCGACTTATAAGTCCTAAACTACTGCACCGATTTTAAAGTAGTACTCAAAAGATGTATTGGATATATTTTTTTTTTTTTGCAATTTGACCGACAAAGCTAGTTTGATCCTAAATCAAGATTACTCAAAAATTAAAATTAAAAAAGTAAAAAAAAAAAACTGTTAACTGTTATAAGTTTTATGAGCAAAAATGTTATTTATAACTTTTATGAGCAATATTTATTTATTTTCCTGACGAATAATTATTACTGTCCAATTAATATTTTTTTTATTGTTGAATAATAGTTATGAGTAACAAATTAAATACAAATTTACGCACTCTAGTCGAGTTTAGTAGGGGACTTATGCGTTGGTCTTAATTTCAATAGAAAAATTTTATTTTAGGTGAAGTTTTGTGTTCAAATTAGTCTTAACTTAAAAAAAAAATATAGTCGCATGTTGTAACATTTTTTCTGTAAACAAGTTACCAATTTATAGCCAAATATTGACGTAAATCACATTTACTAAAAGACTGACATAACTCAAAAAACACGACTTTGCAGAAAACGCGTTTAAAGTTCTCCATCCTTATCTGCCTTGCTCCACCCTTTCTCTATTTATTTGCTCACGTTTTTTATAAATTGTGTTTTTAATGCATTTTTCTCTTACAAGTGGAGTCTCTCTACGATCTTAATGAAATTTGGATATGTGATAAAGAAACAAAAAATAATGGACACGAATTTTTTTAGCTGCTCCATGTCATGATTAGGGTTTAAAAAGTGTGGTCAAATATTACCATATTTTTTGGTTATTTCGAATTTTTTTTTTTTTTGCTAAATTTTAGACAAATGAAAAAGCTTTTGAAAACGCATTAAATAGTATACGAAACATGTCCGATAACTTTCAAGTATTTTTGTTGTTCTCAAAAATGTGTTTTAGTGATATTAAAACTGGCGTTTTGTTAAAGAATTATAGTTGGAGCAAAAAAAAAAAAAATATATATATTAACAACTTTCATAATTGTTCAGCTTTTATGCAACTTTTTCCGAGAAGCTTTTTAACCTTCATTGTAGTTATTTTAAATAAATGGCAATCCTAACACTCTATTTAGGCAATATTGGTATCAAAATTTTTGTTTTCTCAAGTACAGCAAAACAGCGTTCAAAAAAAATTTTAATTTTATTGGTTTCAGACAAATATATAAAGGGTCTGTCAAATAACTTTTTTTTTGAAAATGCTATTAAAAAAAACTACTGAATATTTTCTCAAATTTATTTTTTTATTTGAAAGTATATTCCTTCCGGTTAGTAATGGAAAATAATTTCATTCAAATGGCTGTCTCGGCTGGCTATGCAGTAGCCTACACGATCGGTCCAATTTTTAAGCACATTATCGATTGTGTGCAGCTGTATTTCACCAATGGCTTCACGAATATTGTCCTTTAAAGCGTCAATTGTCTCTGGCTTGTTGGCGTAACACTTATCTTTGACGGCACCCCACAAATAATAGTCCAACGGTGTCAAATCGCAGCTCCGAGGTGGCCAAACCACATCAGCTCTGAGGCTGATAATGCGATCTTCAAAAACAGGGCGCAAAACATCGAGTGTAGCTTCAGCTGTGTGGCACGTAGCGCCGTCCTGTTGAAACCAAATGTTGCCAATTCGTTCAACATGCCCCGATAACGATCGCCACTTCTTGCTCATTTTCGAAGAAAAATGGCATGATTTTCAAAGTAATGTCGCAATATTTCCCAGCGTTGTTCAAGCGTATACACAACCATATTCGTTCAGCGGAAGAATAAAACTAATTATCTGTCAAATCAGACATGAGCTAAGTGTTATCATTCTCGAAATAAGCACTAGTTGAAAAAAAAGCGTTAGATGGCGGACCATTTATTTACTTTGGCCCCACCTTTAACCCTAAAACGTGAGATCCAAATTTTTTTTTATTAACTTTGGCCCCGCTTTTTAACCCTAAAACATGAGATCCAAATTTATGAAGATAGGAGAGAACCCATCGGAAGACATTGTTTTCTTTCTAGCTATTTAAAGCTTTTTAGAGGATGCGTTTTTTTATGACTTGTTGCTTTTATTTTATTTTTAAGTGTTTCAAGCTGTTCAATTTTTAAATTTTTTTTTCATTGTAAATTTTTGTTTTTTTTATAAAAATTTTCAATGTTTGATATTGTTAGCTAAATAAAAAGTTTGCCGATTAATTTCATATAATTGACTTCTGAACTCGGGAACCGTTTTAATTTAAAATTTATTTAATTTTTTGAATGGAGTTTCTTATTTTTGACAAAAAAAAGTTGCTAAACCAAATCCATACGACTTTATTTTTTTTTTTTGAAAATTACAAAAATGTAAAGAAATTTATGGAGTTTCTTATTAAAATTAAAAAATTAAATAAAAAAGTCATTAACACAAGGCAAAATTAAAAAAATTTAAACTTTTTTGACATGCATTATTCTCAATATAATTTTTCCGCAACGTTTTGTATTTCCAGCTATTATAAAAGTTTTTATTTTTTGTAATTTCTTTTATTTAAAATATTTATTTAAAAAAAAATTTTAATATAGCAATATAATTTAATATTTAGTTATTGGATTAAAACTTCTGTTATTTTAATAAATACCTAACTTTTTCCAGCGATTTTTATTTTGAAATCTAGCTATGTTTTCTATCGTAGAGTTGTCAACCCTGCTAGTGAGAGTTGGGTGCGAATTCGCTAATAACCCAGAGACCCGTGAGTAGGACAGTTTCTCTATAAAGTATACACTCTTTGCAGCCACTTTCCAGAAAAATAAAAAATATTCACCTTTAACTCAAAAAGTATGCATGATATGAAATTTTTACGAACCATGATATAACTAATAAATCTGCATTATTAACTTAAAAATCGCGTTTTTTTCGACTTACGAGGGCGGCTCAATAAGTCCGTGACTTTTGGAACTTCCCTCGTTGTTATATGAAATGCAACACTGCTCCCATCAAGTACCACCTGTTAATAGACTACTGTCAAATTTTGAGGAAGTTCTGTCTTTTACTTTGCGTTTAACAGCTGTTGAAAATATACAACCTCGTGGATTTTTTTAAAAATGGAAAAAAGTGAATTTTGAGTGCTCATTAAACATTATTTTTTGCGAAAAAAAAACCGTCAATCAAAACAAGGAAAAGCTTGATAAATACTATGGGGACTCTGCACCATCGATTTCAATGGTAAAAAAGTTGTTTACTGACTTACGTTGTGGTCGCACAAGTACAAATGACGCTGAACGTTCTGGACGACCAATTGAGGTCAATACACCCGAAAATGTCGAAAAAATCCTCGATATGGTGTTGGCCGATCGAAGAGTAAAAGTGCGTGAGATTGTTTATTACATAGGCATTTCATAAGGCAGTGTGGTTACGATTTTTAATTATCAGTTGGGTTTAAGAAAGCTGTCTGCAAGATGGATGCCGCGTTTGCTCTCAATTGACCATAAACGTAATCGTGTGACAACTTCAAAGGATTGCTTGTAGCTGTTTAACCGCAATTCGAATGAGTTTTTGCGGCGTTTTGTAACTGTGGATGAAACATGGATCCATTAGAACACTCCGGAGACCAAGCAGCTGTCTAAACAATGGGTTTATCCGGGTGAACCGGCTCCGAAGAAGGGCATGGTAAGTTTGTCGGCCAATAAGGTTATGGCAACAGTTTTTTGGGATGCATGCGGGATAATCCACATCGATTACCTTCAAAAAGGAAAAACAATAAACGGCGAATATTATGCCAACTTATTGGACCGATTTAACGAGGATTTAAAAAAAACGACCACATTAGGTCAAGAAAAAAGTTCTTTTTCATCAATATAATGCACGGGTTCACACGTGTAAAGTCTCAATGGCAAAATTCCATGAATTGGGCTACGAATTGGTACCTCATCCGCCATATTCTCCGGATTTAGCCCCCAGTGACTATTTCCTATTACCAAACCTAAAGAAATGGCTCGGTGGAAAGAGATTTTGCTTCAGCGATGAAATTATTGATCAAACAAATGCCTATTTTATGGTTCTCGAAAAATTCTATTTTTTTTTTGGAAGGGATACAAAAATTGGAGAAACGTTGGACTAAGTGTATTTAGCTAAAAGGAGATTATGTTGAAAAATATTTTTTTTTTTTTGCAAAAAAAAACTGTGTTTCATTCAAAAAGTCACGGTCTTATTAATCCGCCCTCGTATGACAAATATTCTGTTAGTAAATGAGCGATATGTTCACACAAATTTTGAACCAGGGCAGTTTTTAACATTTTCAGATTGGTGTTGGCTATGACCGACTTTTATTTTTGTTCTTTCAGACTTCCAAGAAAAATAAAAAATTCCTTATTTTTTTTTTTTACTTAAATTATTTTTATTGTTTAGTTTAATTTTTATATATAAAATAAATTTACAATTAATAAATGTAAAAAATATTGTTGTTTTTTAATGAAATTTTGAAGGCAAGAAAATTAAAAAAATAATTAAACTTAAGGGAAACTATCATTTATTAACCAAAGTCTGAAATTTAAAAATTGAAGCAATTAAATATAAATTATTAATTATAATTTGGTCTTTTTTTTGGATTAAAAATTTTGGTTTTGTATATTAGTTTTAAAGCTTTAGTAATTTTTTATTTTTATTTTTGTCTTATAATTAACAACTACTCGAAATAATTGTTTAAATATAGGAACCAAAAAAATAAAATTACTGATTTAATAACAAATTAAAAACAAAACAATAATAATCACAAATAATAAAATATTACAAATAGTTTTATAAAAATTACAGCCACTAGTTTTTTTTTTAATCTTTATTATTACAATTTACTGACTACTACATTAAAATTTCAATACTTTAAGATTTGTTAATAGGGATAAGTGTTTTAAATTACGAAAATTAAAAATTGTGTGGACTTTTGACAAAACAACTTAAATCGACTTTGGGTGTACGGACAAAAAGATTTTTCAACAGATTTTTTTTTTTTTTTTTTTTTTGCTAAAATGAACGTGTAAAAAAGTTTTCATGAATTCTTTAAGAGATCCTCGAAATATTCTTTATTGAAAAATTTGAAAAAAATTGCATAAAAGTTTGAATTCTAAGTCCCGGTTCACACGCGGCAATTTTACTTGCGCAACTTTTCTTCAATTCTCCTTTGAACTTGCTTTTGTGTTCACACAGAGAAAGTTTGTTTCACCAATTTTCGTTTTCTTTAGTTCGTGTTGAAAATAGCTGATGACAAAACAAAACGGAATTGGAGTACGGGCAAATCTCTACCCCCTTCCATTCTCTTTTCCTCCCTCTTCTATAAACTCAAGAATTGCGCAAGTAAAATTGCCGTGTGTGAACCGGGACTAACAATAGTCGGAGCTTGATAAAAGTCTTAAAACTTTTCTTAGAGAAATTAAGTTGTTTTGCCATAAGGCCGCAAATATTAACAATATTGTTTTAGTAAAAATTGTTTAAGCCAAAAATGATTATACATCTTTTCGGCTTTTAACACGTTGTATATTAGATGATGGTTAAACTACTCTACTATTTTTATAAAAAATGTTATAATTTTTTTTGCAAAAGGTACATATTTTAATATGATTTAATTCTAAGGGAAGTTTAATTATTGTTTAGTACAATATAACCACTTTTTCGGTGTCTTTTTTCTGGTTTTATGATAATGTGGTTACAAATTTTTTAACCCATTTTTTTTTTAAATTGAAATTAAATGTTAAACTTTTTTAATAATTCTTCTTAGTTAAACAAGCTTAAGATCATTTATTTATTAATTATTTATTTTCAATACTTCGTCTCCACATTGTGTGACTTCTTAAGGGAACAAGTATTACAAGTTCAAAAACTAGTTTTAATAATTAAAAACTTATATGCATATAATAATTTTTTTTTAAAAAAGACGGTAAATCAAAAATATTTACTGTCAATATGAAAAAATAAAAATGTTCCAGAAAATTATTATAATTATTTTTTTTTCTGTGATATTTTTTTTAATTTTTGATTTCTGCCATATTTTTATTTTCATATTGACAGAAAATATTTTTCATTTCCCGCCTTTTTTTAAAAAAAATGTATTATATGTATATAAGTTTTTTATTATTAAAACTATTTTTTCAAATTGTAATATTTGTTCCCTGAAGAAGTCACCCAATGTTGAGACGAAATATTGGAAATATATCATTAAAAAATAAATGATCTTAAGCTCGTTTAAACTAAGAAGAACAAAATAAAAGAATATCGAAGAAAATTTAATTTTTTTAATAATTTACAACATTTACGACATTTCTATGAGACAAAAAGAATGAAAATTTAAAAATATTATTGTCAAATTTACTAATTTTTTAGGTGAAAATATGAGACTTCTAAAACAGACAGAGCAAATTTTAAGAAAATTAATAAATCTAAAAGAAAAGTTCAGAATTGACTTAGAAATGTAATTGATTTTGAATATTTTGTGAACAATTTTAAAAAACAAATAGAATTTTTTTTATTAAAGGAATTTTTTAAGTAATTTTTGTATAAACTTTCATACAAAAATTTGAAATATTAATAATATATTTTGAGGTCATTTCAGCATTTCAGACTCATTTTTGAGTCATTTCTTCTTTGGTAAAAACGTTATATAAAATATAAGTTTAAATAAATTTAATTTTTGTTTTAAGGAAAATCTCGAAATGTTAGAAATTTAATTAAATTTTGTGCCCATTTCTAATCCATTTTTGAGCTTGTCTGCTGGCAGGGTTCTGTATTAAAATGAAAGTGTACCTACTTCTTTTGTAAAAACTTTATATAAAAAATAAGTTTCAATAAATAATTTGTTTTGCTTTGGGACAATTTTGAAATGTTAAAACTTCAATTTAAGAATGTATGAAAAATCTACATAAATTTTAAAAAACGACTGTTTACTTTTTGCTATTTTCAGTCAAATTTGTTCTACTGTCATTTTTTAATATTTAAAATGTTTAGGCTTATAAATAACTATTTCTTAGGATTTTTGAGATTTATAATAGCTTTTTTCAAATTTTCTTAGATTGAAATGCTTTTTTCTCAAAATTTTTTCTTTTTTTCTTTTTAATAATGTACGATTTTGACTCTTTTTGTAGTTTTGCTATAATTTGCCTTATTTTGCACTTTTTTGTCTTCTCTGATAATAATTGATTTTTAAAACGTCGATAGAATCTGGTTTAAATTTTTTTGATTTCAAAGGATCTAATACATTTTTTTCGTTTTTGTCAAAATGAGTTTTACAAAACATACACTCAAATAAAAAAGTCTGTAAAAGCTGTAATTTTACAGAAAAAGTAACTATTTTTGGCACAACAAACCGTTTAGCTTATATTAGCAAATCATAACTATAATTATAAGTGAAAGTAGTAGAACAAATTTTTCAACTTTACTAAATTTTAGTAAAATTTTTTTAAGCCCTTAATAGAAATTAACATTTTGATATAATTAAAATTTTTTGTACTAAAAATTAATACAAAAACTGTAAATTAGGATATAACACGTTTTTATTATTTTCCTACTAACTAAATAAAAAATGTATTACTACGAAAAATTTCAAAAGTTCAGAACTTGGTTTAAAAAATGTATCAAAAATTTACAAAAATTATAAAAACTACCATTTACCACCTGATTTTTGACCATAAAAATGACAAAAAAAAATTTAATGTACCGTTTAGCTAATTAGTACAGTTAATGAAGTAGGAATTATTAGTTAACTTAATAAAAATTTAGTAAAACTTTTAAATACCGTTAATGGATATTGATGTGCTGAGATAAGTCAATCTTTTGTTACTAAAAACTAACAAATTTATTTTTAATTGCAATATATTTTTATTATCCGTCGACATATTCTTTATATTTTAGACAATAAAAATGTTCAACTTGAAATAAACTTTGGTCTCAACTGTTAAAATTGCTAATTTTAGCAACTCGAGTTTAAGAAATTAGTTAAATGTTTTATTAAAATCATCAACAGAAATTAAAAAAATGTAATTTGCAAATAAAAGATTTAAAAAACTTTTTACTAATAATTTACTAAAACATTAGTTCCAAAACTTTAAATTGGGATATAAAACGTTTTACTAATTGTTCTGCTATTTTTTTTATTTGAGTGTTTGAAAAAGTAGAATTAGTAAAATATTTTGCAAATGTTATCAGCACGTGTTTAACAAATTAGTAAATTATATTGCTAAAATCAGCAAAGTTAATTAGTAGAAATTATTTTCTAATATTTTTATTTAAAGAACTTTTATTTAAAGAAAATATTTTTGAAATTTGAAAATTATTTTTAAAAAAAAGTTAATTTTACGATATTTAAAAATCTTAAAATTTTAATAAATTTTGAGTTTTAATTAGACCTATTGATTTTATTTATTTATTATAACAAAAAATTACTAAGACCTGCTAACTTAATTCAGATTAACCACAGTTTAGGGCTTAACCATAGTTATGAAAATTATTTGCCCTAAAACTAATTTAAAAGAGTTGCCATATATTTGTTGTTTGTACTAAACATTATCAAAAGTTTGGTATCATCCACAAAATGGGTTAAAAAATATAATTAAAAATTATTAAAAAAAAAAAAAACGTTAAACTTAATCTAATTCTTTTGACAAAAAACGATATTAACTTAAACTATTATAAAATCTTTGTGGCTTATTTTTTTTTTTGTTTAATATTTATACAAAACTTGAGTTACTTGGTTTTAAATCCCTGTTATTTCTGTGTGTTTGTATGTTAAGGTTAGTATTATATAAATTATTATAAAATTTAAAAATTAATTAAAAAAGAAATACTAAAAATCAGTGTTTTCCACTGAATTCAGCATGGAACTCTAATATACTGACATAGGTACCCGTAACAAAGCCTAAAATGCCGAAGCAAATCAAAAATATATTTTTTATCAAACGCCATTTGAAACGACCGTAACCAGGATCTTCATTGTATACAGCTAATTCAATAATAGAGGGAACAATCATACCCAAAGTACTTAAACAGACAGCACCAATTAGTGAGATGAAAGGACCCAAATTTGGCAAGGCAACAGCAATGGCACCGCAGATAACCTAAAGAGATAAAAAATAAAAATAAGTAAAATATTTTATAATAACACTGAGGTCGATATCGGACTTTATTTTTTTTCCAAAAAGATGGGCACAGAGTGGGTAAACCTAATTCGGATACGCTAAGTGCAGTGCTATTATCCATTTTTCTGGGTTAACGCTTAAAAAAATGATATTGTAGTTTTATAATTGTGGTTCTCAGGACCCCATAAACTCAGAATTTTTCAAATTTTTTTGACCAAAATTTTTTTTCTGAATTATTTGTAATTTTTCTAAGCAGCCTTGTGTTAAACTTGATTCACGCGGTATCCACCCCTGTCTACCGATACCCAGTAAAAAACGCTGCTTACTTGCAAGCAGGTTTGTAAGGGAGTAATCCAAAAAGAATCCCTTACAAACCTGCTTACATATGCTATGATTTTTATGTGGCGAATTCCCACTTAGAAGCATTACTTTTGGGTAAAATAAGCGCTGATTTTAGCGCTTGTAAAAAGCTGTGCTTTCATGGCTTGCAGTAAAATCATATTTCATGTCTATATTATTACGCTTAAAAGTAATAACATGAATATACCATACATAATTTATTTTACAAAAAATTCTACTGATATTAATATTTTGTTGTTAAAATTTTTGGCATTAATTTTTTTTACCTCTCCACGTGCTACCTCTTCAGAAACAGTTTAAATAACTAATTATTTTTAATTACATACTCGAAAACAGCAAACACAATCGGAAATCACTCGGGAAAATTGGTACAGATCGTTGATAATTCACAATATAAAACTTTCTGCATTACAACCTGCATCCTTGTTAGGGAATAAGGTAAGCTGCTTACAATCTGCATCCTTGTTATTGAAAACAGTTAGCTCAGAGTTTTTGTTTGTTTATTTTTATATGAAAATTATTCGTTTCTGTTGCTGCTTCTCAGTATTATGTAATAGTAAGCACTTACGTCAGCGCATTTTTTTTATCCTGCTTCTAAAAACACGCAAATTTTTTACTGGGTATCTACTATTTCCCAGTATTTTGTAATTTTCAAAAGAAAATTTCAGGGACCGTAAATAATGATTATTGTTCGTTTTTTTTAAATCAAAAAATCAATCACTAAGAACAGACATAAAAAATTTATTGCACCATTATTATTATTTTTTGACAATCTTTGCATATCCGTCATGATTTTTAAATTTTTGATTTTTAAAGTTTTCTTCAATGGTAATGATTATTTTTGAGTAATAATAAAAAAAAATCAGTCATAATCATTATTTTTGAGCAAAAAAAAATAAAACTCAAATATAATCATTATTTATGATTTTTATTTTTTTCGCTCTAAATAAAACTCACTTTCAATTTCCGACTTTATATATGATGCACTTTAGAGTGTCCCTTAAAGTTAAATGTTACAAATGTTGAGACGCTACCCTCTAATTTTTTTGTATTTGTCTTGAATAACACATGTGAAATTTCACGCCCCTACGACCACGCCTTCCCTACCCGATAGGGCCTTAAAGAACAAAACAAAAAATAAAAATCTAAATTCCGTTAAGAATTACCCCAGTAATAAATAATGCCCCAGACCAATTATGTGCCAAATACCACTTCAGCAAGAAATTCGAGCTCAAATTTTAAACGTTTTTAAAATTGATTACTGAAACATAATTTTTTATTTAATATACTCATAATTGTGAGACATAAAAGAAGTTTTTTGTTTTTGATGGCGTTAACCTGTCCTACGGTGATGTCAAAAACGAACAAAATTTTTGGGGTGTTTTTCAAATCTCCAATTTCAAATTTTAAAAAAATTTCTTCAACAAAATTGAAAAAATTTAAATTTTTTTTGCTTAAACTTGTTTAAAACATCTAAGAGATTAAAAATAAAAAAATTTGAAAATATCCCCCTGTACACTTGGGTAGGGCAAGGATTTAAATTTTACGGATTTCGGGGAAATTGTGTTTTTTAGTAATAAAAAGGCTTATTTGTTGCCATAAAATATTTTAAATCAAAAATTAGCTACTTTTGTAACTTTTATAGTTTTATTTTATAAGCATTACTCAAAGTTAAAAATTAAAATATTTCGAACATTATTAACCTATGTGGACCTGCGACCCCAAGTGACCCCAGACTTATTTATTTCAATTTTTAAAGAACGTTAAAGATTTTCTTACTACTTTTGAATTTTACGAAACGCGATGTAAAAGATAATAACAGAATACTTTTAGATTAAGTGCCAAAAATTTTGGACATATTGAACAACATTAACTCGTACCGTGCCGCATTCAGATCCAAGGATCCTGTGCGTTTTTATATATATTTGAACAAAAAGTATTTGAATTCTTTTTTTACAAACCTGGCTAAAGCCATTCGATAAATCCATAAAAATATATTCTGTACTAAATTAAGATGACTTGAATATAACACATGTGTAATTTTGCGCTTCTACGACCACGCTTTCCCTAAGCGACGGGGTCGTAAAGAGTGAAATATGCGTTTTTTTTACACCTACATGAAAGTAAGTTTTATTTTGAGCGAAAAAAATAAAAATCATAAATAATGATTATATTTGAGTTTTATTTTTTTTTGCTCAAAAATAATGATTATGGCTGATTTTTATTAATATTACTCAAAAATAATCATTACCATTGAAGAAAATCCTTAAAACTCATAACATAATCATTATTGTGTCATTTTTATTATAAAACTCATAATGATTACGGTCCCTGGAAAATTTACAAAATTTGACAATAAGTATCACCAATAACAGGAAATAGAAAATATGAATGGATAGCATGTGAATTGACCCTTAAGCATTATCAAAATCAAATGCTAAGCGGTTCATGTGAGCAATTGAGAACCCCTAAACATTTTTCACACAAAGCCGAAAATTTTATTCACAGAACAAATTATTGACAATTAAATTTCAATTAAATATTTTTTTGATTTCAAACTCACTTTCTATTAAAAGCACACACCGGAAAATGTTTTATTTTTAATTTTTAACAAAAATAAGTATACAGTTAAAACCCGCGATAACGAATGATATATTGTTATACCCATTCATTAAATCGACTTCAAATTTAACATATCTCAAAAAAATACGTTTATTGAAAATGAAAAATAAAACTTCTATAGTTGGTACACGTCTAAATTAAAACGTTCACCAACAATTTTTTTATTACAATTTAATTTTTTTTTAATTGTTACATCTTTTTTAACAATAGTTTGTTAAATCGAGTATGAATTTTCAGAAAAATTCGGTATATAAGGTAGTCAATGCAAACAATTAGTTCGTTCGTTATATCGCGTTTTCGTTATACCGGGCTTTGACTGTATTTAAAATTTAAAATGTTTTTTTTTTTTAAAACAAAGCAAGTATTTTTATTTTCAACTATATAAAACTTTAATAAAAAAACGAACATATAATTGAGGAGCATCTTTTCAAAACATTATTATTCCACTTTTGACAAAAGAGATTTTTTTTTTTTTGTTTGGTAGCATTGAATTGAAAACTCAGCGAAAATAAAATTTTCCGAAATCTCTATAATACCACCAGGAAAAAAAAAATTAAAATGCATGATTTCATCAAAAGTAGCTTATTCAACTTCAAAATGACATTACCCATTTCAAATATACATTTTTGGAACAAAATATGATTAATCCAGAAGTTTATTAAAAATAAATAGAAAATACTGTGTAATTTTTTTTAGTTTTATTTATATAAATATGAACCTTAGGTTATTTTAATTCAACATAAGATATCTGATACCTAAGTAGTTTCAGCAAAACAAGATTAATCCGCAGTGCTTTGAATCAAAACATGATTATTCCAATCAGCCGCGTCAAAACAAGATTATTCCATTTCAAATATTGCATTTTTTCCAAATATATTACTGCTAAATTTTTAAATCCTGTACAAAGCAGGGACCGTAAATAATGATTATTGTTCGTTTTTTTAAATCAAAAACAAGAACCGACATAAAAAAAATTTATTGCATCATTATTATTATTCTTTGACAATCTTTGCATATCCGTCAGGATTTTTAAGTTTTTGATTTTTAAAATTTTCTTCAATGGTAATGATTATTTTTGAGTAATAATGAATTCATTTAAAAATTATGTTGATGAGAAAATTACCTTGAACACTAATATATATAACTCAGAAATTATCATAGGCAATGAAATTGACAAACTAAGTAAAATTATTTTAGAGGCTAGGGATATTGCTACACCAAAACTATTTCCATCCAATAAGTTTGTTTTAGCTGATAATATAACTAAATACATAAGGTTAAGAAGATCGCTTAAAAAGAAATGCCATAGAGCCTCCAACGATTTGAAAGCCAATTACTACAAGCAATACGTAACGTTTATTAGCATATTAATTGACAGAAATATCAATGCAGAAAGAAATACGAAATGGTCCCAATTACTTTTAACCAGGTGATAAGTCTTTTAGATTGCTGATTTCATAAGGACAAACTTTTATTCGTATTGCAAAAAAAAAAAAAAAACAGAAAAAAAACTTTAAAAATTTCAAATTTTTTAATGATTTGTTTATCTACTAATATTTAGTAAATGTTTTTGATGATTTTAGCAGATTATTTTGTTACTTTCAATT
Organism: Delia radicum; assembly: GCA_021234595.1. Classification (NCBI taxonomy): domain Eukaryota; kingdom Metazoa; phylum Arthropoda; class Insecta; order Diptera; family Anthomyiidae; genus Delia; species Delia radicum. Next base: position 69,205,496 of record CM037853.1, read on the forward strand.
AACTAAAATTTAGCTCAAATATAACTAAATATTTGTAAATTCAACAGATTTATTTTTTTTTAAGAGAAGCAGAACTCAGGAAATTCTTCCCATTAATTAATGTGTTGCTTTCTTTGGAAAGGGGATAGTGGAGAGACGAAAGGTGTGAAAGATGAAGGGCTTCAAACATGGCAACACTGTAATTGCGCGAGTAGATAAGTCTTAGAACAGTTGTTGCTCGACACCTGATGTAGAGTTGGCGAATTTATTGAAGCTTTTTGTTTCAAAGCCCTGATTCATTATTTTACTTCGGTGGGGTTAAGCGCTATGGGAACACCGAAGGTGGGCGCAGCGATACATATAAGTGATAGAAAATTCATTCATATTATTTTTCTAAATTGATGTTATCGTCACCGGGAATCGAACCCAGGTCCATCTGTGTAATAGTCCAACGCGCTAACCATTACACCACAGCGCCCACTAAGTGAGTGTATATACTTTTATTGATTAGATTAGATTATAGTGGCACTATGCACCGCGACCAGAAATTGGTATTTTGTGCTGCTACTTTTTATTGATACTGCTTAAAAATAAAAAAAAAAAAAAAAAAAAAAAAAAAAAATGCGATCCATAAAACTTTACTTCTCACATTTCCAAACCATATATATATTATGGACCGCATATTTTTTTTTTTTTTTATTGATACTGCTTAAAAAAAATATGCGATCCATAAAACTTTACTTCTCACATTTTTCTAGTCGAAAAAATCTACAATTTTGTCCCAAATGTAAAAACGAAAAATGGATAATTTTTCACAAAATTTTTTATTTTGTGATTTTTGATAACGAAAAATCGCCCAATATTAAAAACGAATTATTCCTCAAAAATTACGAAAAATCACAATTATAAATTTTATTATTTTTCATATGAATTTAAAACCAATTTTGTATGAGAAATTTTTGGATGATTTTTCGATTTTGTTTTTGGGCAATTTTTCATTGGGTCATTTTGACCAAAGTCAAAATTGTTTACACACAATTTTAAATAAGTATTTAACAGTTTAATTGTGATAAAGTGTTATATTGTAAAATATCATGATTTTAAACCATTGAAAAGTGACAAAAAAATCGTAATATAATACAACAATAACACGTGAGCACTTAAAATATGAATTACATTATTGTATTTTCTCTTTTTTAATTCAAACTTTAACCCTTTTCTAATATTTTTTTTTTATTTTGAAAATTTTTTACAATTTTTTGACGTTTTTTTTAAATATGATGACGATTGTGACGATTTTTTCTGGAAAATTGGACGATTTTATGCTCTACAAACATGGCCATACTGTCAATCGTTTCTTTCAATTTAAAATACCTTGCGAAATGAGAGGTATCTAAAGTCAATTTCAACAGGTGTCGAATAGTTTTGAAATATAGTATTAAATGTTTAATTGGAAATTTTTCAGTTTCTACAACCTATGTATAATAAACAAGTTGAACAAAATTACAAAATTTTAAAAATCACAAAAAAATTAAAAAAAAATCGTCGAAATTACAAAAATCGCCAAATTTAAAAATCTATTTAATTCAAAAAATGGACAAAATTTTAAAAAGAAACCACCGATTAAATTTTTCGGATTTTTTTAAAATTTATAAGATTTTTTTAAATATTGACAATTTCTGTAAATTTTCACGATTTCTTTTAATTTTGAATTTTTTTTATTAATTTTAACGTTTTTTTTTGTTTTAATTTTGACAATTTTTTCCACTTTTATCAACCTTTTTTAATTTTGACGATTTTTCCCAATTTTCGGTAGTTTTCCCAATTTTCATTAAAGTTTTAATAGTATATACTAAAAACTAGATTTGAAATAAAAAACAATATCCAATTAAATTTCTAATAGATATGATTCAAATTTAAACTAAATCAAATTATTTAAATTAATACCACAATTTCTTTAATAGCACCGAAATCAATAAAAAGTTTGATTCTATTTATTATTTATTTATTTAAAATTCCTTTTTTCTTTTTTTCTGTGTTGCTTTGCTAAACTGTATGATTTTGTATGGAGAGTTTGGAGGTGACCCCACGATTTCAACACAACTTTTGAACGGATTTTGATAATTATTAACACAAAGCTTCGTAGGAAAATAACAAACAATTTAGAGAAAAATTCTTGATCAAAAAATCTGAAAAATCGCATGTTTTTGGTATCCTGAGAGTTAGAAGTTTAAAATTGAAATATCTGTTTTTAAGCTCTAACTCAGAAAAACGGATGCACCACGGTAACCAAATAGGCTTTATCCGCCGGGGGCGCTAAATGTTATGTTTTTCACTTGGGGCTGCCATATGGCCTGGAATGAGCTTGATTGTCAAGATTTTTTAGGTCTTGTCAAGCGTCAAGATAAAATATAGTTAGTCAAGCTAAAACACTTGTTCAGGTTTTAAAGTTTATTTTTAATTTTTATAATTTTAAAAGTGTAATATTAAAAAACTGTATCGTCAATTGTTTAACCACCAAACCCCAACACTGATTCTTATATTTTTTCCCTAAACCCATAATTCATTTTAATTGTTAACTTAAAAAGTACCAACACTTGCATTAGTTTTGTTATTTGAGATAAGATCGTGTTTGGACATTAGTGCAATCTTTCGGGTTGAACGATTTTTTTTATATAAAAAAGTTTTCTTTATGCAAATAAATTGAAATACATAAGTATAAATTTGATGAGTTATGTGAACAAAACGTATTATATAAAAAAAATTATTTAATTATACAAAATTATAATAAAAGTATAATTATATATAAATTTAATTTATAATAAAATATAAATTTATAATTAAATTATAAAAGTATAAAAAATTGCAAACATTGTCATGTCCTAACATGATCAGAATATTTTTATGTCTTTCGTTTTGATCTTATTCACCTCCCTCCCATTCATTACACTATTTACTTTGGTTTGGCAGCTCCCCTAAATTGGTTTCTTATTTAGTTTTAATTACGTACTCGACTGAATCGGAAGCTTTAACACGTCTCTCGTCCGTAAGCATTATAAAAATAGTGAAAGTGTTTTAATTGTTTAAAAAAATGGTTATCCATGTAAATAAAATGTGAAATTTGAAATAAATTTATTGAAAAAGCAAAAAAAATATCTTAATTACTAGAAAAAATAATAAGAATATATAATTAAAGAAAATTGTAAAGTAAAAGTGTTGTTAATTTTAAAGATTTCTTTTATTTTCTTTGGTTTGAAAAATGCCAGAAATACCTATAATGTGTTTGTTATTTCTCTATTTTTGCATATAACGAAAACAAACAAAGTGAAGAGAGAATGAGTGTAGCTTAAAATTGATCCAGTAATAAAGATTCTCTAAAAAATATTGTTGCATCAAAGTGTTGTTCTTTTGTAAATTTTTGTTTAATTCTTTGTTTTTATTACTCTGCATTTCTAATAAATATTCTCTATTGAGAAGGATTTGTAATTGTAATAAAATAAATATTAAGCAGGTTTCGAAAAAAGTATTACGAAAACGTATTTAATAATACAGCCATTTTGCAATATAATATTAATATATTAATTATTTAATAATCGGTAATCGGTTCGTGTGTTTAAAAATATTAAATTTTATATACAAAATTTGCATAATTACATACATGAAAAAAATATAGAAAAAGGTGAGTAAATATTACTATTTATCAGGTCTACTATAAGGTCTAAATTACTTTGGCCAGGCACGGATCCAAGGGGGATGTTTGTGATTATCAGTTGATTTATAGTTTTTTAGATAAGATTTTTAATAAAAAAATCAATAATGAAGCAATTTTATGAACATTTATATGAATTTTGTAATGAACTTGAAAGCTTTAAAACCCCGATACTTCGTTAGTTTTATATATCGGAATATATTATGATGGTAAATGAGCAGGGACCGTAATAATTATTCCTTTTTTCATTAAAGTCAGATGATAAAAGTTATTTTTGATTTTTATTTTTTCGAGCAAAAATAAAAAATTATTTTTTGATTGCATTTATAGTAATTAAATGTGCTAAAGTCCCAAAACTTATTTAACAAATTGTGAAAAGCAATCTGATGTAGGCGTGTCCCTATCCGGATTTCATTCCTGCCTAAGGAAATCCTCAGGGGACTTTGTTATTAGAATTTCTAGAGATATTTGTTATGTTAAATCACAAACTCAATGAGAATTTCTTGTCCTCGTCTAGGAGCGAGATTCAAAATTTAAAATATCAAAGAAAAAACAAAAACAACAACAAAAAATTGTCACAATTGGCTTTTTAGTTTTTCGGGCAAAAATAAAAGTTATTTTTGATTTTTATTTTTTCGAGCAAAATAAAAGTTATTCTTTGATTTTTATTTTTTCGAGCAAAAATAAAAATTATTTTTGATTTTTATTTTTTCGAACAAAAATAAAAGTTATTTTTTTATTTTTTCGAGCAAAAATAAAAGTTATTTTTTGATTTTTATTTTTTCGAGCAAGTATAGAAGTAATTTTTTTGGTTTTTATTTTTTTTTACCAAAAATAAAAGTTATTAGCTTTATTATTATGATTTTTCAGTGATGATAGATATACAGCAATTATTTTGCAATGTTATTTTTTGTGATAACTGTATTAATATATATTATTATACATTTTTTAAGTATCGAAATACAAGACAAACATCTATATTTGTACGAGCAGTGCGCCAATTTTTGGAAACTAAAATCGTCATTTTTAAAACAAGAATTCTTCAAAAAAATCGTCAGTATCGTCAGTATTATTACTGTTTATAAAACTCGAAAATATTACAAAAGGCAACCATAAAATTTATATATTTCGTTCATACAAATATAACTACGTTATTTGTTATTTAGTCGTTATAAAAATAAAAATTTATAACTTATGGAATTTGAACTCAAAAAATGTAAATAAATATCAAAAATAACTTTTATTTTTGCTCGAAAACATAAAAATCAAAAAATAACTTTTATTGTTGCTCAAAAAATAAAAATCAAAAAATAACTTTTACTTCTGCCCGAAAAAATAAAAATCAAAAAATAATTTTTATTTTTGCTCGAAAAATAAAATCAGAAGTAACTTTTATTTTTGCTCAAAAAATAAAAATCAAAAAATAAATTTTATTTTTGCTCGAAAAAATAAAAATCAGAAAATATTTTTTATTTTTACTCAAAAAAATAAAAATCAAAAAATAACTTATTCTTGCTAAAAAAAAAATAAAAATCAAAATTTTAAAAAGCAATGCATTTTATTATGGACTAGTTCATAAGGATCAAAATGGTTATACTTGAAACAGTTTTCCGACATTTACTTCTAGTTGCTTTTTTTGTTTAAAAATTTGAAAATAACTGTTATTTTCGGTCCCTGTAAATGAGTTATTTTTTCAGGACTTTTTTTCAATAAATTAGTTTATCCGTTTTAAGGGATGTTTTTGGATTTCACGTTTCAGATTTCTATCTTAATGGAGTTCAATAGGCTATTAAAGGTGAAATTTATTTCTTTAAAAGCCCATTTATACCAAGATTTTATAAAAAGCGCAAAAAATATATTCAATAAATTAACCCATATAGGGATCGGTTGAAATAGACATCACAAGATTACGTGTGAAATTTTAAACAGATCGCACTTCAATTATTTAAAAAAATATAGTTTAGCGAAAAAAATGTTCAACATTTTAAATTAAACAAATATATTTTTTATGAAATATGTTTTATCTGATCATAGGAATTTACATAAAAAATATTGTCTTTCTAGGATGTTTGTAGCAGTCTAAAATCTTTTATATATATATATATATATATATAATTAAAAACCTAAAATTTTTCAATAATTGTAAATTTTATTGATATTATAGCATAATTTATTATTTTTTTTAATATTTTTGAGTAAAGTGATTCCCAAGGATCGATATTAAATATATATAAATTTGTATGCAATGTGTTTTGAGCGATTTATTTCCAGTATATTTTTCAATAAATACTTTTCGGAAAATGGTAAATTTATTTGGGTTTTTTACCATTTGCGTTCTATTTATTGCTCTACTTTTGTTTTGTATTATCTGTTAAGAGTAGAATTAACCCATGCTGACCGGAGGTCAAAAATTACCCGCAGAATAATGCAGTCGACTAAATTCAAAAAAGTTTCCAAATTTGATGAAAGTAAATATGTTTATTTTATAATTGTATGCATTAAAGGGTTAAATAATGCATATAAATAAATTTGCAAATTTACAGATAGGCTGAATAGTTAATATATCAATATTGTGGAAAAAAATTGTTGGACCATTTTTCACCTCTGGTCAACATGGATTAATTCTACTCTTAACTAGGGTTGCCACTTGGCCTGGAATGAGCTTGATTGTCAAGATTTTTTATGTCTTTTCAAGATGAAATATATTTTGTGAAGCTAAACAGAGAAACAAGATGACCCTAAATTGTCGGCGGCGGCGGCGCAACCGCTTTAGCTACGGCGGCGGCGTTTAGGTTAAAGAACCGGCAGCGGCTGAATTGTCGGCTTTAAATGCTTTTTTAACTGTTGTTTTCTTGACGATTTTTAGATAAAATCTAGTGATATATCGCTATATTTTTCATCAGATCTATTTTCTTGTTAGTAATCAAAAAAAAAAAAAAACATTTAAAAGCATTTGCACACGTTATTAATTATAAAGATTTAATTAAATTGGGTTAGCTAATTGTTAACAAAACAAATAAAAGTTCATGTATATAAAAACTCATTAAATTTATTTAAAAAAAAAAATATTTCATTTTTTTTTTTTATTTGATATAATACATTTACTGCATGTCAAAGCAGCCAATGGGTTTTCAGCAAAGCTTAGGAGTTTTGTTCCTTCTAGTTCCCGAAATGTAAAAATCAAATATTTTCAGAAAAATCTGCGAATTTTCCCTTACATTGTGCATGCATCTTTATAAGTATTTGAGGTATATGCATAACTAAGGCATCATATGAAAGGAATACAATTATGCAACGTGATTTTCATTTTCAAAAGGTTACAGTTAATTTTTAAGATTAAAAATTTTGGAAAGCTATATTTTGAAAATGCGACATACATACATAAAGTAAAAATCTAAATTGTTTTGCTTTTTTTCGTTTATTTTTAATTTTTTCTTCTTTCTGTGAATTTTTGTTATTTTTAACACGTTTTACAACCAAACACGATTGATTAAAATGTTAACAAAAATTGGTCTATTACGCTCTAATAAAAAATTGGCGGACAAATAAAAATTCGGCAATAAAAAACCGGCTCACAATTTAAGCCGAAGCGAGCCAATTAAAACAACGGCGATTGAAAATTGAAAAAAATTGGCGGCGGCTGCGCGCAGCTGATTTGCGCCGATCGGCTTGTATCGTCAATTGTTTAACCACCAAACCCCAACACTGATTCTTATATTTTTTCCCAAAATCCATAATTCATATTAATCGTTAACTTAAAAAGTACCAACACTTGAAATTTAGCTGTTTTATACGTTTGAGTAATATTATTTGTCGAGATATTTGTTTTAAATCAAGCTCATTTGAGCTTAGTGTCAAGCTGGCTGGGTTTTGGGATGTGACAAGCCTATATTCAATCCTAACTGTGTAATTCTTAATTTAATAAAGTACTTACCACCAACACAACTCGTAAACTATATTCTGAAATATTTTGTTTTTCTGGAGCAATTTTATGTTGTATACCCTTCCATATAATGCTCATGGGCACATAGAATTGTAAAGTGAATGTAAAGAATATAGCAATAGCAATCATTAATTTAACAGATTGAGCCAATCTAAAATATATATAAAAAAAAAATCAAAATTAACAAAAAAAAACTATATTAATAAAATTTTGATTTTACTTACTTATCTTCCACTGGTAAATTTAAGGTAATACTACCCTGAGTTGTAGGACCATATTTCAAATAACCAAAGAAACCCACCAAGGTATACAAAGTAATGACAACACCCATACCAATATTCAAAACCGATGGACAACCAATAAAGTTTTTGAGGGGTTTTCATATCATTTTCCAAAGACATAACTACACCAATACCTTCCAAAGCAAAGATGACAGTACCGAAGAATAATGGCCATTGTGTGAAATCTGCAACACCAACACGTTCACTGGGTGATGGTGTATCGGTGAATATATACGTGAAGGTTATAATTATACCCACAAACATTAGCAAATTGGCCACCATCGAAAAGGGTGTCAAGAATTTTAAATTCTCACCAAACACATAAATATCAATGGTATGGTTATGATGACAATCCATAAACGTATACCCAATTCACTTCCATCGTCCATATAGTAATCCACAACTTGTTTGACATTTGTTCCCACAAATACCAAATAAATACAACAGCAACCGATTAAATCGATTACCAAAAATGTATTCACCACGAAACGTATAAAACGCGACCAGCGCTGGTAAACCGGGTGGACCATCTAGAAATGCCTGTTCCGCTACATCAGCAAACCCCATCATTGGGATTTTACGCCTCCTACACAGGATATGAGCACATTTCACTAAAATGTGTACACAATAAGTGCAAACGGCACCGACTAAGAATGTGGCTACAAGACCAAACCATAAACCAGCATTCAAGAAGGCCATGGGCATGGCCAAAATACCGGAACCCAAAGAACCTTTCAGTAAATGAATTAAGGTTTCGGTGTCACTAAAAAGAAAAAGAAAGTTTAAAAATTGTACAAAGCATTTAGGTATGATATTTTAGCTTAAAATCAGACTTTTGTATGCCTAATTCCCTATCAACAGTGGCGGATCCAGCTCAATGAAATTTTTTGGAAATTTGTGAAAATCTTTCTGTAAGCATGATTGGCAACTGAATGGAATAACGGGTTTAGTAAATATTTATGTTTGTTTGGGTTTTGGTATTCGCAATGGTATTTTATTCGGAATCGGTATTACCGGAATATCGCTATTATTGAATGAATTTACAAAAACACAAAAATCGTTTTTAATCATAAAAAAGTTAAAATTTATTAATTTTTTTTACAAAACTAAACAGTTCGAGGCTACTCACAAAATCATTCGGGGCTAAAACTTTTAATTTAAGCGTAATTTAAATGTTAAAATTCTAACATTTTCAAATTCAAACTTCTATATCAGGGCTGGTAAAACTATGACACGAGTGTCACTAGTGGCACGCTGCGTTATTTTGGGTGGCACTCGGAGTTTTCTTAATTATTAAAAAACAAAAAAATACATATATATTTTATTAGAAAACCAGAAACGATTCTGTTAAAGCAATTATTAGAGATTTAAATATTTATCATCAACACAAAAATGTGTGCTTTAAACCGGTTATTGTAACATTTTGTATAATCACATTTGAAATTTTTTTAAAAAGTGTCAAAAAGTACTCTTCTTTTTTCAGAATTACGATTGATAATGAAAAAACATTTTTAAGAAATCAAGCTACCACAAGTTTTAAATATTAGATGTTCGAAAAATAAATACACCATTTCCAATTGTATTTCAGATTTATTAATTGCATTTCGGAAATTATCAATTAAATTTCAAATTATAATTACGCACAAAAAAAGTCTATAAAGTCAGCAACATTTTTGCTGGGAGTTTTATCATTTGAATGCCTTGCTCGAAGCGGAAAATAAAACGTTGGAAACTCTTATACAATAACTTTATTTTATTATTTTTGATTACAGTTCGATCAAAGAGTATATACATATAGAGAAGCTACCGTTCACAGCGTTTTTATGCTTACCAACTGAACTCGGGAGAGGTAATGAAAACCTTTTTTTTTTGCAGTAACATGTTGATAAAAAATTTATTTTGCATATATTTTCTTATTTTCTATTAAAATTTAATATATTTTAATTTTATCTTGCTTATTTTATCGTTAAAAATTGAAATAAATAAAAATTTTATTAAATTATTATTCAGAAACTTCATAAACATTAATTTAATTTATTTTAATTTTCTGCAACATGTTTTCATTTGCTCGATGCGAGTTTACGAACAAATAAAAAAAAGGGAAGATTAAGGGAAATTGAGGTGGATAGATTTGTTATAAAAAACCTAAAATCAACTGTTATTTTTAAAATTCGCATGCCGTTTTTCGTGCCAAATTTTTAATTTAAATTTTAGCAAAGAGTCTAGGGAGGCAACACAATTTTGAATGCGCAAAACTATTTAATGTAACCAGGATTTAAAATTACAAACCCTGTTCTTTTAAAGCTATTTTGTATCTTATTACATTTTTTATATTTTAATCGGTTTAATGATCCCCGCACCCCATCCCTGGATCAACGCCTGCTTATCAATAAATCTCAAAGTCTGAAGAAGTTTTCGTAAAGTAACCTTAATCTTAACTTAAAAAATTCACTCAAAAAAGTTTATCGGTAGACAGTTAAAACAAAGATAAATACCGTTAAAAAGGCGGCAAAGGTGTTAACTAACTAGGGTATTGAAATTACTGGGGTTTGGTTTTGTTCGAATAAACAATAAATTGAGTAAGTTTTACAATTTCTCGAGTTACTCGATTAATTTCAATAATTCCATTTCATTAACATTTCCTTAAAAGTGCAAAATAACACACAAAATATAAAAATCAGTAGTTCCAAAATGTTTTTTTTTTTATCAAAGTTAAAAAAAACGACCAAAATTTTTCTGGAATACCACAGATTACAATCAAAAAATAATCTGAATTTGGTAAGCGGCGACTGCATTTGTATTCTTCCAAGAAATTTTGCATTCAATAAAGCAGTTGACTGTATACTTTTGAAGCGGTAAATAATGCATTCAATGAATCAGTAAAAAATGCATACAATGAAGCATTAATATTGTTAATACGCAAAAAAAAACGCTTCTCATTTCCTACGAAGGCATGTATTTATTACATTTTGGATCACATGAAGGAAGCGCTTTTCACCTGCTAAAAAGAGACATACCAAGAATGATATCACGAACAAAAATCATGACTTCTGGAATTATTTCGGAAGCGATTGGTAATTAAATAATGTCATTCAGAACTGCTTCTGGGTAATCAATATTTTTTGCTGGGTATGATCTTTCATCTGACACCCATATTGGCATTATTTAATGAGTATAACTATTTAAATAGTTGGTTTCAAAATTTAACTTTAAAAATCTGTTTCAAAGGACGTATGATGTCCTAAAGAAAATTTGAGTACGCAGTTTAACTATATGTGGTCTCCTGTTTAATACGCATATCGATTTTCTCATATGAGGCAAAAAATATTGAAATTTTAAATTAAGCACAATTTTTCAATTTCATTATCCTTATCTTGTAAAACACTGTTTAAAGAAAAGGATTTGTTCGTTAAAATGACATCAAGTTTTTAATTTTCTGTTGACGTGTTCAAAAGTTATGATAATTAAAACGTTGTATATTTCTTACAATTTTGTTAAAAAACCCCACAACTTTGAGCAGCAACTAAACGCGACCTATAAACAGTTTTGAAAAAATAAAAAACACGTAAAAGAATGTTTATAAAAGTTTTACTTAAATCAGATGAAGTAAAGTTAAAAATGTTGTTTTTTGTGCTCATTATTTTTAAAATGCCCACTTTCAATTAGTATAACAAAAAGGTAGTTTTTATTTTTTAAAATGGGAAAAATGAAATGGAAGTAATTATTAAAAATAAAATGGAAGTAATTATTAAATACATAGTCGGATTTAAAAAATGAATATCTAATTTAAAAGCCTATTTTGTCGTCTTTTGTCTAAGATACGAGAATAAGAATATAAATTCTTTAAAAAAACGATAAACAAGCTTAAAAATGTCCTTATATATATATATAATCCTTTAAATTCCTAGGAGGAACATAGGGCAAATATCTCAAAATCCACCTCTTTTTATAATCTTTTTTTTTTTGTTGAAGGTCGATCAGTATGTCCTCTGGATTAACAAAAAATTAATTTTACTCCTATTTTATTTAATGAAAAATAAGAATGATATGGATTTTTTTAAAGAGTTCATAATTCACTGTATTTTTAAATTTATTTTATGATATTTTTTTTTTTTCAAATTTAAAACTTTGTTAAAATTTTGGAAACTTGTGTTCTTTTAAAATGAATATAATTTTAGTAATATCGAAAAAACTCGATATTAAAAATAGGAAATATTGTTTTGTCATACATATAAAAGTTTCATGCAAATCGGAAAGGTTGGAGCTTATGACTAAAAGAAAATTAAAAATTGTAAAAACTGTGTTTTTAAAAAAAATAAAATTGGAGTTCATAAAAAAATTTTAAAACAAAATTTTATATATTAATAGTTGCAAAAGAGAGGATTCGTTTTACTTCCTCCAAATTTTTTCTACACGAAATAAATATTCGAATATGGATCACAGCATAACAAAAAAGTTTGGAATGTTTCACAATAGAATTTGTTTATGTGGTTTCGGATCTTAGAACAGTGCCCCATATTTTTCTCCATACTGGTAAGCATATTTTTTGATTTTTCCTATATAAATAAGCAGGGCAGCGAAACAATTCAATGTCATTTTGTTGCCAATTATTTGATTCGGGAAAGTATTTGGTCAAAATTGACTGATGCTTACTGACTACAAACACGCATTTGCATAAATTCGCTGTCCTGGTAAAGAATAATGAACGAAAAGTACCTATTTATCATTACAATGTATGGGGTGATAAATACAAATTATTTCTACACTAAGCTGTCTTCTCGGAAATCGATATAGCGCATAAAAACGAATTTCCTTCCAATTGACATAAAATTTGGATAAGTGATAAAGCTGACAAAATAGATAATAATGAGCACATTTATAGCTTCCCAATTTCACGTTTAAGGGTTAAAATTTGGGGTAAAAAATAACCGAGTTTTCTATTACTTCCGTTTTTTTCAAACTTCTTCAAAAGCAAAGCAATATAAAGGGTCCGCCATCTAACGTTTTTTTTTTTCAACTAGTGCTTATTTCGTGAATGGTAACACTTAGCTCATGTCTGATTTGACAGATAATTAGTTTTATCCTTCCGCTGAACGAATATGGTTGTGTATACGCTTGAACAACGCTGGGAAATATTGCGACATTACTTTGAAAATCATGCCATTTTTTCTTCGAAAATGAGCAAGGAGTGGCCGTTACAGTCAATGGCGATCGTTATCGGGCCATGTTGAACGAATTTTTGTTCACCAAAATTGAAGGGGAGGATATTGGCAACATTTGGTTCAACAGGACGGCGCTACGTGCCACACAGCCGAAACTACACTCGATGTTTTGCGCGCTGTTTTTGAAGATCGCATTATCAGCCGCAGAGCTGATGTCGTTTGGCCACCTCGGAGCTGCGATTTGACACCGTTGGACTATTATTTGTGGGGTGCCGTCAAAGATAAGTTTTACGCCAACAAGCCAGAGACAATTGACGCTTTAAAGGACAATATTCGCAAAGCCATTGGTGAAATACAGCTGCACACAATCGACAATGTGCTTAAAAATTGGACCGATCGTGTAGGCTACTGTATTGCCAGCCATTAACCGGAACGATTGTACTTCAAATAAAAAAAGAAATTTGAGGACATATTCAGTAGTTTTTTTTTATAGCATTTTCAAAAAAAAAAGTTATTTGGCGGACCCTTTACAAATTTGGGATAAAATTAAACGTATTTGGATGACCTTACCATTGGTATACAAGAAAGAGTAAAAGTCATTACCCAGGTATGTTCCCTACCAATTGTTTTATTACCTTTGTCTTTCCTATCTTATATACGAATTTCATCGAAATCTGGAGGAGCAATCCAACTGAGTTCCATTGAATTTATATAAATGATAACATCCCAATTTGTGCATAATTCTACTTAAATGGTAATTATAATTTGTTTTTATTTACATTTTACTAAATATTTATTAAGTCTATTTTTAAAAATAATAAATTAATTTTGGCAAAACAAAATAAAAATTAACTTAAGACAAATATTTGCATAACAAATGGTTTTTTTTTTTTAAATAAGAATAACAAAAAAAAAAAAAGAAAAATAATGAAAAACTAAATGTAAGCGCCACATTAAAATGTTTTCACATTTGATAAAAAATTGTAAATCAAATAACAACAAAAATTTCATTTCCTGACTCTTTTTGGTAAATAAATTTATGAAATAAAAAATTTAATTTAAATAAATTTAAATATATTTGTTTCTATAAATCATTTTCAATGTCACATTTAATAAAATTGTTACAAATAAATTGATTATTAAATAAAATTGAACAAATTATATTTCAATGAAAAAATTATATATAAAGAATGGTTACGAAAAAATGTTTACATATTGTATGCATCATAACTTTATGAAGTAAGATGCTACAAACAAGATTTATACATGAGTTTAACCACAAAACTTTAAACAGTTCTAAAATTAGAAATTATTTACAATTCCTTGCGAGATTAAGCGAATTTTCGCATTTTTTGACTATTATAGAATTAGCGCACTATAGTTTTATAGTTGTTTTTTTTTTCAATGTAAATCTGAGAATTAATATTTCTATTGTCATATTTCGTTACCTTTAATATTTTGTCACGAATTTCAATTATTTGAACTCAGCATTTTGGGTTTGTTGTAATTCTGGGTGGTTTTAAGTGTACAACTGTGTATGAACCTATTCATAGTATTTTTTCAAAATCTTTATCTTTTTTGTTGCAATAGCGAATCAAGGCGAAATTAATTAATAATAATACACTCACAATATTTTAACAGTAATGGATTGTAGTTTATTTAAAAAGTAGTTAGTGAACTTTGTTTTTTTAAGGAAACTACAGAGAAATATTTTTTTATTTGATCCAAAAAGTCAATGATAGTAAAAATAAAAGAAAAGCTGTTGTTTTTAATAATATGGTAATGAATTTTTGATAGTTAAAATAAAATAAAATAAAATCGTTTATTTTTACGGATTTGGGAGTTTTTTTAATATTTTTTTATTTTATGTTTGGTAGTAAAAATAAAATAAAATCTTTATTTACATAATTTTATTTATATAATTTTTTAATAGTTAAAAATAAATGAAAAAACATTTGATTTAAAAGAAAAGTAATTAGACCAGTTTTGAACTAGTATTTTTAAAGTACATAAATATTACTTTGATTTTAACCACAAAATATTGTGAGTGTACTGTAATAAAGCATTACTTACTTAGAAAAAAAAATAATGTGTTGCCAACATTCTGAATTTAAATTATTGTCTGTCCTACTTGGGTGGCGTATAAGCCGACTCTTCAAATCAACCATTACTACAGTTTCATTGTCAGGGTCAGATTTCATTTTATTAATTTTCTAAAATTGTTGTCTCTTTATATCTAGTTCAGAATGTCCTTTAAAACAATACTCCATAAACTTAGTGGAAATCTGCTTTTACGAAGACTTCATGAGTATCAAAATTGCACCTCTAAAACTGGTCACCTCGCTTGCTGATTAAACTTTATGTCGTTTTGTAGCCTTAGTAAATAAAAGTGATCTAAATTTTCATTTAAATATAAGTTTTGCCAATTTTTAATCGTTATAATAATTTCTTTTGAATATTTCACTGCCAAGGTGGAAAATATTGATTTTGAATCCTTTTTCCGTCTCGTCTCTGGCTTACAGACAAAAATCCACTTTATAGCCAACCTTTTGGGGTTTTCGAGATTTAACTAAACTATTCTAACAGATTTATAACACAACATTTAGTTCTTTCTGTTCTACCGTTATACCGTTCTATTTTCACTAAAACTAACTACTGAATTTTGTTTAAAATGTGTTCAAAAACTATTTGGTTATCTTTAGTCTAAAAATCGATAAATCGCTTTATTTCTATTGTAATTGCAAATTTTTAGATTTTTATGCTTAATCTGATGTATAAGTCTTGATTATAAATTTTCATTTCACAAAGTTGTGATGAAAACAAAATGTAAACATTTTTTCGTAAGCATTCTTTAATTTTATAAAAGAAAATCAATTAAATTTATTAAAGCAGTGCACTATCAAGAAGAAATCAAAATGAAATCATGTATGGAAAACTTTAAAATTGTAAGACTATAAAATACATGTGAAATGAATTGTGGCGACATCATCAAACAAAACGCTGTATATATAATTGAAGGCAAACATTAGAATTTACCTTCGAAAATGGTCTCTCATGCACTTTTAGAGAATATGTAATAAAAATTTTTTTTTTTTTTTTGGCAACAAATTCAAGATCAAGGTCTTTTCTTTTAACCACATTTTTCTCTGACGATTTGCTTTTATTTCATTAGCGTTTTAGTGCCAAGTGGAAAATTTCCGCTTAGAAAAATTTTAAATAAAAACAATTATTGCACTTCTGTGGGGGATGACCATTTTATTTTGTTCGCATTCAAATGAAAATTTGATGCTACATTTAAGATAAAATTAAAAAAAAATATTATAGTGGAGAGTAGACATATTTAATGAAATTTAAAATGTAAATATTTTTTAACTACAATATGCCTAATATTTTTGCTACAGTGCGCCCCTGTATGCTAGTTGGTCGCGTGCTGGCTTATCAGTGCGGGGGTCGTGGGTTCGATTCCCACCAGAGGCACTGGTCTGTTTTCGCTACAATGCACCGAAAGCCATAGCAGCTAGTGCTCGGTTAGGGTAATACGATAATTTGTAATTATACAATTATTAACAAATAAAATAAAAAAAAAAAAAAAAATGTTTTGCTACAGCCATCTAAAATACAAGGTCCACACTCTAATTAATTTTAATTAATAAATTTAACCAACTTAAAGTATTTAGATAACTGTACACTAAAGATATTATGTAGGTAAAGACGACAGCAATTGTAGTCAAAAACTAATGAAATTTCACTTAAAGAAAGGACGACTAACATTTCATTAAATTGAACTAACATTTCTCATTTGTTTTTACTGTTCAAAAAATTACTAAAAATTGTAGTAAAAATAAACCACATGTGTTAGTAAAAAAGAAACTAACATTTACTTTTTTTATTTTTTAAATAACAAAAATCAACTGTAAAAATGAATGTAAAATCATAAAACAGTCATTTGATGTGGTTTGTTTTTTTAAATGAACTACAGGTTTAGCAAAAAATTAAATTTATTCAACAAATGACTGACATTTACATTAAAATAAAGAAACTGTATTACAATCCAAACAACCATATATTTTTAATGCAGAAGTTCCCTGAGTGTCCTTCTGCTATATTGAAATTTACACCAAGCATGTAAATTAAATAATTACATACATTATGAGCAATTTAATACTCACAACATATTTATGTGTATTTACATTGACAGTATGTATACAATTTTCAGAAACTGTTTTAAAGTTACAGAGCTTAAAAATAAAAATGTGACATACAGCCAATAAAATGGAAAAACAAATATTTTTATAATTTTTATAAATAAAGAGATAATAAAATAACATCAACATGCCTTAGATTCTGAGATTTTTTACTATAGACACTAGGGTAGGGCGATTTGAGCATCTTAATGGGCGATTCGCGTTTCTTATTCGTGGGATTGTACTGAGCAAAAAAGTCCACTGGACCATACGTCTACGATGAAAATCGAGCTTCCAGATTTTGACTTTTTAGCCGTATTTTGTGAAAGTAACAAAGTGTGGGATGGACATATCTCAGGAAGTAGGAGGATCTTATCCAAGATTATGGTATCAATCTCTTTTTTGGAAGATTCTCTAGCAGATTAATGCATCAATCATATTTTTGGGTGGGGTTTAAGGGGTTAATTTTTAATTTCAAAATAGGGTTTTTTTTGCCGTATTTTGTGAAAGTAACAATGTGTGGATAGAAATATCTCAGGAAGTAGGAGGAGCTTATCCAAATTATGGTATCAATCTCTTCTTTGGAAGATTCTCTAGCAGATTAATGCATCAATCATATGTGTGGGTGGGGTTTAAGGGGTCTATACGTCTACGATTTTCACCGTAGACGTATGGTCAAGTGGACTTTTTTGCTCAGTACAAATCCAAGAATCAGAAACGCGAAGCGCCCATTAAGATTTGTTTCCTTCCATACTAATCGCTCCACCCTAATAGACACATTAGACTCTGAGAAGCTTTTTGTCCAAAAATGTTATCAGATTTAAATAGAAATCTCAACTTTTTGGGTCCTTTTCTTACAGAAAGTCTATAGTTCTGATGACATTATCCTATAGACAAAATCTTAAATCCTAGGTACTTTTTCCTAGAGGAACTCTTTTAGCTTTTTTCAATAGCAAAAGTCTCAAATATTTCCATGATATTTTTTTGTTTAAAAAACTTACAATCTAAAGACTTTTTATTTAAAAACTCTCTAATATGTATATAAAGAAAAGTCTCGAGCTCTGGCAACTTTTATTTATAGAAAACATCTACGATTCTGAACATTTTTTAACCCATTTTTGGAGTTGGGCATTATGGTTCGCTGCTCATTTCATTATTGAACTAGTTGAACGCAAACTGGAAATTATCATTTAAAAATGAACTAGATCAATGCCCAATAGATCAGAATTTTTTTGTATGACGAAACACTTTTTTTTGAAAAATTTCATTTTATTGTTCAGATTCTTTTACCACTATAATTAATATTTAGAAAAAAAATATGATCATTTTAAGCAGTTTTTGTGCATCGTCATTTTAAACTAATTTGTAGTATTTTTAAATTTTACTAATTTGTTTTCTATTACACACAGAGAAATAAAGTGCCAACCGATTTGAAAAGTGTATTCTAATGGAATCAACTTATAAATTCAGTTAGTACAACGATATTTACATTAGATTTCTGAATATTTTGGGTGTTGCAACTAAAATATTTAGACAAAAAATATGATAATTTTGAGCAGTTTTTGTCCATCGTCATTTTAAACTAATTTTTAGTATTTTTAAATTTTACTACTTTGTTTTCTGTTCATGTTGTATGAGAGAAAAGCCAAAACTTGTATGTACTAAAATAATAATTTAAATGTACTAAAACAAATTCTAACCTCTGTCTGATTTAAGCCAAAATAGCTTTTAAAAACAACTTAGATTGGAATTACTTACGATGTGGGATGCTCGACCTTCCGGTGCTCAAAAGGATTATAATTAACATCTTCCGAATCATCTGCACTGCCACCTTTTTTCCTTGATATCACTAAAGGCAGCGTAGAGCCTGCCGCTTGTTGAACCGGGACATCGGCCATATCCGAACGTATGAATCTATCCGAAGAAGTATACATTTCAAACATTGATGTTGAAGATTCATTTTCAATATTTCTATACATTTGAATTTTATATAAATTCTTTACACTACTATTATCAAATACCGATAACCGATTAGTATATATATTATAATTTATATTTAATGTTAGTTATAGTTTTTGTATAATTTTTCTATATAATTTAATTTTTATTTTTTTTTTAACGATAAACCGTTTTTATTTGAAATAATTTTAAGTATAATTGTTTTAAGTAAAAGTAATAAATTGTTAAAACATACTTTGTTTGATTTACAGACGCGTAATTCCTTGAGCCGTTATGCTTCTCGTTATCACAGCCCGCCGTAACTGTCGGTATTTTCTGAAAATAGATTTGAAAAACGTTCAAATTAAAAAAAAATCAAAATCAATTTCGGTGTTTTTTTTGGTTTTTATTTTTATTTAAGTGAGAACAAATAGAAGATACATAAATATATAATAGAATTTAAATTAATTTCTATAGTAAAAAGTACAAAAAAAAAAACAAAAAAATTGTACACAGGCACGCACTTGCACATCATCTCCGCAAACAAAAAACAACAACATTTTTTCAATTAAAAAATGTTGTATTTGCATGCTCTTCAACCGCGAAACGAGAAATATTATTTACGATTTCGTTTCGGCATTTATGCAAAATTTCAAATTTATATTTTGACATATCAAATTTGTTGTTTAAGTTGAAAATTGCGTATCGTTCATAAAACAAGCGTTAATTGTTTTGTATATTTTTGAATAAAAAGTTAATTGAAAATTTATTTATTTTATTTTTTATTATTTAATAAGAAAAAGTTGTTTCTTTATAAAATTTTATAAATATTTATTGATTTCGCAGGATTTTATTTCGTTACTGATTACTTATTTTTGTTTATTTATTGTTAAAAATTTGAAATTGTCACTAATCAAAATGTTAGCGTAAAATAAACATTACTTTTTTTTAAACGGACTCGGTCAATCTAAGTCATAACGAAATTTTTAAATATATGGAGTTATGAATTTATTTAAGTTTTATTTATCTAACCTTGCTAAAGAGATCGACTTTGAAATTTTAAAATAAAACACCTTTAAAATTTTAAGGTAAAAGAAAAGTCATAAAATCTTACACAGAAAAAATTATCAACCTAAAATATCTAATTAAAGCTTTGATTTGAATTAAATTTGTTTCTAAACAAATATTTCGTTAAATCAATTAATATTTTAATTGACTTTTAAATACATAAATACATACTTTATTTTAGACGTAATTCTTAAATTATTTTTTCATACACTGGACGCTCAAATAGAAAATTTGCAGTATAAAATACCAAATGAATTCGAAGTTTACAAACAAAACAATCACACACACAAACATACAAACAGACGTAGCATAAATAAAAACACACATACCAACGTATCGTTAACACACATTTTTGTGAGTATATTTTTTTTTTAGAAGATATTTATAACTTTTTTTCCTTTTTAATTTTCAATAAAAGTTTTAATTGATATTATCATTGCCGTGATAGGTACAAAATCAATTAAAATATTAATTGATTTAACAAATTTTTTAATTGAAACCCGTTTTCAGTTTTTTCTGTGTACATTTGTAATATCAAAACTTCTCGATTAAAAATAGCTTATATTACTCTATTTTGAACACAAATCAATCGCAAAAATTTGCTTTCAAATGAAAAAAAAAAATCCTTAGACAAATAACATAAAGTGTTCTAATGTTTAAAAATTTAATATTTTATATAAAAGCTGGTCACATTATCAACTATAGTTAAGGCGGAAACATAATGCCTTTTAAATGAAATAATTGCATTTCTGAATTTTTGTATCATACCATAACCTGACTTAAGGCTCTAAAGCCTCATAAGCGAATTATGTTTCGACCTTTATTCTAAAATAGGTACACTCACAAGAACTTTTTAATAAAAAATCAACAGTTATTTAAAAGTTTAATCGGTAAAGTTGTTTCAATGGAATATACAGTTAAATTAACAAAAAAATATATTTTTTAACGTTCTGTCTGTTATTCAATAAACAAAATAAACAAAAAAAACGGACTTTCCGTAGTAGTTAAAATATTCAGTTAACATTTTCTATTTAAAACAAAAAGTTGTTATATTGAGTATTGAAAGAAACGAAACCAATCTATTGTTTTTATGGATTTTGTCAATTAATTTTTCAACAGTTAAAAATAAACTAAAGAATACAATTGTTTTAAACGAAAAGTCAGTAGTCCTGTTTTTAACTGATTTTCAGTTAATTTAATGTGTATATTCAGTAGTCTTTACGGAAAATATGTTGTGAGTGTAGCTCTTAGAAATAATAGCTTTTATATTTCAAAGTTGTTATATTTTTAAGGACTATTTTTAAAAACATTTAAATATTAGCAATCTAAAAAGATTTTTCTCGATTTAAAAACATCCTTGAATATTTCAGAGTTTTTCTTTTCGGCCTCAGAATCTGACAAGGGAAATCTACTAACCCGAAGCGGATCCCAAAATCCTAATCAGCTTTGAATATGTTCATTTAGAATATTATATAGTTCTCACTGCCCGTAGTTTAATAAAAAAAGTTTTCAGTTGAGTTAAAAATAAAGGAACATGCATTTATTTTGAAACAAGATATTTTTTTTTAAGTTTTTTATAAATTTGTTCAAAATAATTTACTAAAATTTTTTGATCCTTTCAGTTTCATTTATTTAAAGTTTCATACAAATTCCACCACAAAACCGTAATATTGTCATTTCCCAGCAAAAAATAACCTGGATTATTTAAGCAGTAACTACATTTGCATACTTCCAAAATAACGCTTCAACGTCCTGCATACATTAAAACGATTAGGGAAAGCATTCTGTTGTGATTCCCTTAATGCCTTCTTTGAAGCAGTGAATAATGCTTACAATGAAGCAGTAAAGAATGCATATCATGAGGCATTAATGTTATCAATGCACAAAAAAGCTCATTTTATTGCATAAGAAGGCATAAATTTATGGCTTTTTAGAGCACATGAAATAATCGCTTTTCACCTGGTTAAATTCCAAGTGGGACATCGAGAACAAAAATCATGCCTTATGGATATGTTTTGGAAGCGCTTCGTAATTAAATAATGCCTTCCGGAAGCGCTTCTGGGTAAGCACTATTATTTGCTGGGTTAGTTGTTTCCGTTACTGTTATTATAAG
Source organism: Delia radicum (assembly GCA_021234595.1). Classification (NCBI taxonomy): domain Eukaryota; kingdom Metazoa; phylum Arthropoda; class Insecta; order Diptera; family Anthomyiidae; genus Delia; species Delia radicum. The sequence continues at coordinate 69,227,873 of CM037853.1, forward strand.
TTTAAATTATTTTTTTTTCAAAAAAAAATATTCAAAAAACTCGTATCTGTTTTTTTTATTAAAATGGTTTGTTTATATGCAAAATTATTTTAATTAAAATTACAAGAAATGTAAAAACAATAAAACTGAAATAATTTCAAATAACTGCCTCGAACATTTGTTCTTACTGATTTATATATAGTTAAAATTTGAACATCTTTTTTTAACTTACAATTCTTTTGTTCTTACGCATTTGTTAGTTATTTAAACAATATTTAAAAATTAAGGGTCCGCCATCTAACGTTTTTTTTTTCAACTAGTGCTTATTTCGTGAATGGTAACACTTAGCTCATGTCTGATTTGACAGATAATTAGTTTTATCCTTCCGCTGAACGAATATGGTTGTGTATACGCTTGAACAACGCTGGGAAATATTGCGAGATTACTTTGAAAATCATGGTAATGTTGCAGAATGTGTGCGAAAATTGCGTACGGATTTTGATTTTCGCATTATCAGCCGCAGAGCTGATGTCGTTTGGCCACCTCGAAGCTGCGATTTGACACCGTTGGACTATTATTTGTGGGGTGCCGTCAAAGATAAGTGTTACGCCAACAAGCCAGAGACAATTGACGCTTTAAAGGACAATATTCGTGAAATACAGCTGCACACAATGTGCTTAAAAATTGGACCGATCGTGTAGGCTACTGCATGGCCAGCCGAGGCAGCCATTTGAATGAAATTATTTTCCATTATTAACCGGAAGGATTGTACTTTTAAATAAAAAAAGAAATTTGAGAAAATATTCAGTAGTTTTTTTTTATAGCATTTTCAAAAAAAAAAATGTTATTTGGCGGACCCTTTAAATAACCAGAAACATTTGATTTAAATTAAAATTAAGTAGACCGTATTTTAAGTGATATATTATTAACGTTAACTTACATTTTCAGTTAATTTAAACGACAAACTAATTTGTGTGTATTTAAGCTAAATTTTAGTTCATTGAAAGTAACAAATTAAGCTGCCAAAATCAGTAAAAAAAACTGCTAAATATTAGCAGTAAAAAAATGTGAAATTTTTAAAGTCTGCGGTCTGACACTACATAAAAGTAACAATTTATGTAATTAAGAACTAAAATATTCGGCTGAAGTTTATATTAAAAAATATTTTTTTTCTATTATCGATTAAGGGGACAGAGACCGCTTGGTCATTTTATTTTTAGATCCATAAAATGTGGTTCCCTAAAATAGCAAATTAACCAATTGAAAACTAAAATAGCAAATTTAGCTAGTCAAAAAACGAAAATTTTCTCACCAAATAAACTTTATTAAAATGAATCTTTCAAAATTTTGGTCATTAAATGGATAAATGAATTATTTTTGTTCGATTGGAGATAAATTTCTCACATGTTTTAAATGATAAGAAACTTGATAACATTTTGTGAGTAAATTATAGAAAACAACATTTTAAAATTGGATAAAAATTGTAAATTTTTAAAATTTAAATTTTTCATGAATTTTGTAAAATAGTCCAAATGGAGACAAATCTTCAAAGTTGGAAGTGATGAGTATACATGAGACATTGTTACAGTGCGTTTCAAATAACCTGCATTTCCTGTTTTATACTCAGAACAAATTTTTTTTTATAAAATAAGTAAGGAATTTCTAATTTAATGTTGTTAATGAAAAAAACTACAAAAAGAAGTACAGAGGTAATAAAACGTACTTTTGCGTACTTCTTTAGGTGTTATTCAGACAAAAGTACGTCTTGCAAGCCATATTGTATAAGTGTCCTGTAGCAAATGGCGTGAATCAATTCCAAATATCTCAATGTTTCTTGAAATTTTAACGATTTTACCATGTCCTACCATTTAATGTTTAATTTAATCGAGGCGTATCTTCCTTGCAATTGAAAACTCTGATTTCGCTAAAATTTATGGATATAGCAAAAAACACGATTGATCAGAATTGAAAAACACGATTGAACCAGTCAAATGTATAGATGGTAAAACAGCAGAGTACATTTTTTTTTTGTTTTAAGATTTTTCTTATGTATCATATGAAAGGTATTTGGATCTATCTCGTAGTATACAAGACATGCTCTTTCATAATCAAATACAGTGGCGTACGGTTATAACGAATTCGCGGGGACCGAACGAATTAGTTCGTTATAACCGGAGTTCACTTTAAGCAACCTAAAAATTTTCCAAAAAATTATTAAAATTTCAGGATTTTTTCTTAAATTCATCTAATTTTACAATTTTTGTTTGTAATTCTAATGTTGTTCTGTTATCACTCGATTTAAACTTTGACCTTCCTGAAACCTTGTGTTTTAGCCTAATTGGGAATCAACAGTTTTATTTTCTGGATTTCCTTACCCCTATATACAAATATGTCTATATGAACATATTAAAATGGGTGACCATCAATTTTGTGTCCTTTATTAAATAACAAAATTTCAGAGAAATAGCGGCTTTCATTTGTGAGAAGCTCTTTGTAAGGCATTTTAGGACATATTCTAACAAGTACTATTTCATATGAAAACATTTTTAGGAGCCTTTTTTAAAAAAGTCATTAGTACAAAAATACGAAGTACCTTTTATTACTCTTTTTATTAAAAAAAAAAAGTACTTTTCATAAAAAAAATACCTTTTTATTAATAAATGAAGTAATTTCCAATGAAATAAGACCCAAGAAAAATTAAATAAGTTCCAAACCGAAAATTTTCTTGGAAACTATTTTTAGACTCATTATTTTTGACTTTAGTTAGTACATATATAACTTCTTATTTTTTGTAAACTGTAAAGTAATGACATTTTGTGCAAGCTATTCATTTATGTTTTTATCTATTAAGTATAACATGTCGAGAGAGATCAGAGATAACTCAGCTTGTTGACTGACCATCTGGGATCACGGTGGGCACATTTTATATAAAAAAAAATTTTTCAATGAAAAAATTATTTTTTTTTCAATTTTTTTTTTATTTCTATACTCATTATTTTTGTCCATACTAGTAAGCATACGCCCCAGTGTAGAAAAGCATTAGATTGTGGATATATGAACATGCTTGGTAGTGGCAACTACTTGCAATTGTCATTACAAATCTTATTACTTTTTTATATGGTGATATCGCACAAAATAATAACACTTCATTACTAAAAAAAATCTACGAAAATTCGTAAAATATATCTTTACCTATATGCTTACTAGTATGGACAAAAAAAAAAATGAGTTTAAAAATAAATTTTCAAAACAATTAAGTTTTTTAAATTACATAATTTTAGTGCAATTATTTTTTAATAAAATGTGCCCACACGGGACTCAAACCTGGGACCTCATGTTTTTAGTTATTAGGTAGTCATTTTTATTTATATTGGAGTTATTTTATTCAAATAAATTGAAGGTTATTTCATAATGAAATGTAATGGAAATGTTTATTTCATTGGGAGCTATTTGACTGCGCCATTTGAGTGAAAATATGTGAAGTAAATTACCATTCGTATTGACCATCCTCGAATTTAATGAAATTTACCACATAAATGACCTTTGATCCTTTCAGCGGAAAATTGATATGCATATAATTTTAAACAGCTCATTTTAACCTTGAAAATCAGTTTATATCTTGTATAGTTTAAAAGTTGTCGTCCATTTTTAACGATACTTTAGTCAATTTTCATGAAATCTTATTTCTTATTTTGCAATTTTCATGAAATCTTATTTCTGAAACCAAAATGATCCGGGCTCTGAAGTTTATGTTTCCTCGAGTTCTTTTTTTAAGTACCTTTTCATTTTAAATGGACCTTAGATTATAAAAGTACTTTTTATTAAAAAGTACATTATTATTAACAAAGGACCTTCGCTTAAAAAATAGGTTTTATTAAAAAATACCTATATTTAAAATATCTTCGATTAAAGTAATTAAATTTTTAAAAAAATGTACCATTTAATAGCAAAGTACCAACAAACAGTAAAATGTGTGTTGATTTATTATCCTATGTTTAAGTACTTTTGTTGCTAAGTGTTGTAGTTCTACTTATCCTGCGATTATCAGTCGATTATTATTGATTAATTGGTCAATATTTAAAAACAAAAATTACCTTAATGCGTTCATTGTTTACAAGCTCTTATTTTGTTATTAAATTGTTTATGAATAAAATTGTATAATTTTTAACGATTGATCATTTTCATTTTAGTGGTAGTATTCTTTATTTGTACGTCATTAAAATTGTATATATGTATGTAAAGGGTCCGCCATCTAACGTTTTTTTTTTTCTCAACTAGTGCTTATTTCGTGAATGGTAACACTTAGCGCATGTCTGATTTGACAGATAAATAGTTTTTTCCTTCCGCTGAACAAATACGGTTGTGTATACGCTTGAACAACGCTGGGAAATATTGAGACATTACTTTGAAAATCATGGTAATGTTGCAGAATGTGTCCGAGAATTCAAATCAGCCGCAGAGCTGATGTCGTTTGGCCACCTCGGAGCTGCGATTTGACACCGTTGGACTATTATTTGTAGGGTACCGTCAAAGATAAGTGTTACGCCAACAAGCCAGAGACAATTGACGCTTTAAAGGACAATATTCGTGAAGCCATTGGTGAAATACAGCTGCACACAATCGATAATTCGATAATGTGTTTAAAAATTGGACCGATCGTGTAGGCTACTGCATGGCCAGCCGAGGCAGCCATTTGAATGAAATTATTTTCCATTATTAACCGGAAGGATTGTACTTTCAAATAAAAAAAGAAATTTGAGAAAATATTCAGTAGTTTTTTTTATAGCATTTTCAAAAAAAAAAAGTTATTTGGTGGACCCTTTATTTTAACTTAAAAATATTTAAATATTTGGGGCAGCTACAACGTCATTAATTGATAAACAAATATAAACAATTTATTGCAATTTTTTTGAAAACAGATAAAAAAATTTGAAATTCAATCAAAGTAGACATCTGCTTAAATTATTCTCAAGTTCATATAAGCAAAGAAAATCAATTCCCAGATAAATTCTTTGTAAGAGAAATCAAAATGTTTTAAAGACGGAAATTGCGTGAGTGTTGCTAAAAAAAAACATTTAAAAAAAAAATGCACGAGACTTTTTAAAATGCATTAAATTTGTAATGTCGTAATGCATATTAATAGATACAGTTTTAAGGGCAAACATTTGTAATATTGAAATATATTGTGTTATAGTTTAATTTTGCCAATGGTTACTCAAGTACTTAAATATTTATTTTAAATTTTAAACATAAAAAAATTTGATTATTTCTTTAAATTTAAATGAAAAAATAAAATTTTCAATTATTAACGGTTAGTTTAAAAAGTATTAATGGTTACTTTAAAAAGTATTAACGGTTACTTTAAAAAGTAACCAGATTATAATATTCATTTGAATACAAACAATTTAGTTTTAAAAGAGTTTAAGTTGTAAACATCGAAACATAACATTTTTCAAAGTTTTTATAATAAAGCGTAACCGATATAACAAAAAGTAACCAGGTTAAAAGTATTCGGTAAACTTTATTTTGTTTCTAAAGCAACATTAAAATTTTATTGTTTTTGTTTAGGTTTTGAACACAAATTAATTTCCACAATAAATTAAATTTATTTTATTACGTTTTTCTTAACGTTTAGCAAAATAACCTTGAAAAACCTCGAAAATCTCAATTGCGTTTAATTAAAAATCATATATGAGCTATTTCAAAAATGTTCGACAACTTTTGAAACTGGCTTTAGATGCCTCTAATTTCTCAAGGTTTTATGAATTGGGATAAACGCCGGACAGGGTTAGGTAGACAATACTAGAAAACTAGAATATGCAAAGCATCACTTTGAAAAGACTTCACTTAAAGAATTTATTGCCATTTGAAAGGCGAAAAATTAAAAAATTAATTTACAAGAGTTTTTCGTTTATTTTATTTTTTTTTTTTTGCTCATAGTTTTTAACTTGCAGATCCAAACCCATACAAAATGGAGTCACTAGACTTATGACCAGAGATGGCAATTTGGCACAAAATGCCAACATTTTGTTCATGGTGCTTTTGTAATTTGTCGTTATTGCTTTTGGTGCTTTTTAACCAATTTTGTTTTACAAACCAGTACTTTGTTCAAAAAGCCCTACAACTGCTATTAAAACTCCAATTGTATACAGTCTTAAGAAAATTTCAAAAAAATTTCACTTTTTTGTTACATTTTAAATCCATGAAGCATTTTAATTGATTCGAAAAATAAATTTTGTTTGTGGAGCTTGACAGATATCATTGCAAAAACAAATACAAAAAATGTGGATGAATAAACTGTTTTATGGCCAACTTGAGTTAATTTCTATAACTTTGTGAACAAATTTCAAAAAAAAAGATGCCTGGTGCATTTTTAAGTACGTGGGTTTCTTTTATGCGTTTTTTAGTAAATTGTATAGCCTAATGACGCCCTCTAGTGGTGGTATAATTAATTGAAAGGGTTTATATTTTTTTAAAAATTAGATTTTTATGTATTAACAAGTCAAATATCCTGATTGTTTTCGCACTATTTTTAAGATTTTTTTTTTTTTTTTTTTTAATTTTGGCATTTGTAGAAATTTTTTGAAAATTGTTTTTTTATTGCCTAATAAGTTTAGGCATAACTTTTTCCTCTTACCAACCCAGCCAGAAACATACGTATGGCAAAGCGATGGCACAGTGCTTTCAACGGTTGGCAGAGCGTTGAAGATTTAAGTGCTTTGCCAACCCTAAAATGATAACACCGGGCAGTGCTTGACGTTCATTTTTTACAGCGCTGTCATAGCACTGGGTTAACGAAATTGCCAACGGTGGCGAAACACAGGCAAAACCAAATAATGTAAGGTCTAAAAATAGATTTTCCAAAATAAAATTAAAAATAGTTTATTTAAAATTTTTTTGGTCCCGCCGGGACTCTAACCCTGGCCGCCAGGTTGGCAGCCGAGAGCTCTACCCACTGAACTAACGAGACACATAATACTTGATAGCTTAAAATGATAACAGCTGGCTAATCGTTGGTTGTGCTACTTTGCCAGCACTGGCATGACGTTTGTTGGAAATAATTTAAAGTACTTTACCAGTGCTTCATTTTTCTGACCATCGACAATTTCTGGCTGGGAAGTTATAGCTAATTTCCAAAAATTTACATTTTTGTGCTTTTACATAAAAAGATAAGGCAATTTTTGTTTTTCGAAAAATGGGAAATTAAGCGACAACGAGCCTAAACTTCAACATATATTGATTAAACTTAAAAGCTTTGCTGAGACTACTTAATATAAGCTTTTTGCCAAATTTCATAAAAATCGGTGCATACGTTTTGAAGTTAAGGCGATGTCCTTTACAGTTATCCTGTACGTCCATGGATCAAAATTAAGGCTCTAAGCTTCAATCTTACTTTGTGTTTAGTATCAACAACTTAAATGTTTTTTCAAGATTTTTGAAAATTTGTGTTCATTTCAAAATATTTATTTTTTGAAATTTTCTGAAATTTTAATTTGGACGCTTTCTCGCTTCCAAACCGTGCCATGCACACACAAACTTACTTCTCAAAATATTTTGTAAATTTAGTTTTCTATTGAAATAGCTTATTATAAAAACCTCTTTTGGCGCACTTATGTCCAATTTAAAATACCCCGGGGCTAAACAATTTTGAAAACATTTTGACTCAAAGTGCCGAAAATTTTTGAAGTTCCTCATATATTTTAACAACCACAGCATAGCAAAAAAAAAATTCAATCAATAAACGTTTTTGCCAAAAATAAATTTGATTACATATAAACAAAGTAAATATTTTGTAAAAGTTTTTCTTTCAAAATCGATTTAAAATTCTTTGTTATTTTATCACTAACACTTAAACCTTGTGCTGACATATTAATTTGTACTCCAGCTGCTCCAGATGATGGAGCTGGTGGTGGTTTGCCTTGTTTTAAGGACATTTTCAATTGATGTCGTCTTAAAGCTGCCGATGATAAACGTGTTTCCCGGGCCCGATTTAGAGGTAGTGGTGTATTTGTAACACTATGTTTTCGTATCGCATCCGTAAATAATTGCAATTCGCAATCTTCGACTATTTGAGGTTTGATTTTTATTGGTGGTATTGGAGGTTTTGAGGAGTTCAGCTTGAAGGATTTTTATAAGGTGAAAGATTGATAAGAACTGAAAACTCAGCGACATACGCGATGCTTTAAAAACTTTTTTATCCAGTATTGGATGATTTTTAAAAACTATCCGCTGTTTTAGTATATGAGATGTTGATGTTGTGATAACCGAAAGATCAACGGGTTGTACAGACAGCAAACAACAACAAAAAATTCAAAAGTTTTTCTATTTAGATCAAAGCAATTTGCAACAAAAACAAATTTACAACAAAATTATTATTTAATTTTGCTTGTTTATAAATATTATTATTATTATTATTAATTTAGTTTAGTTTAGTTTTTGCAAAATCTCTTGTATTTGAAAATTATTTTGATTTTATTTTTCTTGTTTAGTCTAGCGTTTAGAAGAACTTGTCTTCCGGATCTACTGACCTCAACTGATCATTTGATGAGAGTGTAAAATTTGAAATCACTACTGAGTATGTAAATAGTCGAGGAGACAAAATAATAATTGTTTTTTGTACAAAAAGCAAAAAAAAAAAACAAATAATTGAAATTTGTCCACCTCTGTGTTAGATTTACTATTTTATTTTTTGGGGGTTTTTATATTAAAGACGTCAACGATGTCTATTTATCTACTACATAGGTGGTGATCAACACTTTTTTTGTACAATTTGCATAAATTTTATTTAATTTAAAATTTAAATAAAAAACCCATTTTGGCAATTTATCTGCAGTAATTGAATATTTTGTATAATGTATTTCATATTTAGAATTCGTATCGCTAATAGTTCAGTCAGTTACTTTTTTATACCTCGAGTTGATATTAAAGTTGATATAGAACTCCTCAAAATTAAAAAAAAAAAATATGTTTAAACATAATTTGAAGGACTTTTGCTGCTGAATTTTATGCCAAAATTTTGTTAATGCATTTTTTTGGGAATGATTCGATTAATAACTCATTTAATAAAAGGGAGAATAATGAAAGATGTGTTTTCATTCATAAGTTCAAATGCCCCTATTTAAATGCAAAATCGGGTGCCATCTTGCAGCCATGAGTACTCTTCTAAGAATAAAATTTACATTTTGTTTCATGTTGTTCATAAACTCAAAAATAAAAAAAAAAACAAAAACAACAAAAATCTTTGTTTTTTTTGTTTTTCAAAAAAAAAAAAAAAACGGTAAAAACTAAAAATTAACCCCATTCAGGGACTTCATTTTTTAGTCCTCTACAGACCAAAAAAATCAGATCGAAAATCAGAAATGTGAAATATAAAAAAAAAAAAAAATAATCTAAATTGGGTAAACTCTCAAATTTGCTGTTCATAGCTCCGGAAGTTTGGGCTGGGTAATTCAGGGCGAAGAATAAGACTTTCTCCGTCCAAGTGGGAATTTCCAAAAATTCCGTTTTAGCTCATGTATGTATTCACGGTAGGAGGAACTTACAACCAAATTCCAAGTTCCCAACTTCAGAAAACTGTCCCTCTTTTGTACCTCAAATTTGACTGCGTTTCTGGCAAAAACTCCAAAAACTACCTTGTCTCTGAATAAGCACTTACACTAATATAAAATTTAATTTTTATACACCCAGAAAATAATCTCGGTAGTAGCAACTGTATTTGTATTTGTTAATCTAATCTAATCTAGGTTTTTTTCGAACTTTGGCGATTTAAAAAAGAAATGTTTTTTTATTTGGGCGTTTTTTTTTTTTTTAATTGTTTTTTTATTTCGGGGCTTTTAAAAAAAAATTGTGTTTTTTATTTTGGCGTTTTTTTTGTAATTGTTTTTTTATTTCGGCGTTTTTTTTTAACTTTTTTAATTTTTACGATTTTTTTAGTTTTGTCATTTTTTAAAGTTTTTTTTGCAATATTTAAAAGTTTTAATAGTATCTACAAAAAAATTTGTTTGAGATTCAATTAAATGTTTTATATGTATAATTAAAATCTTAACTAAAAATAAAATCAATTAAATAGTTACAAATTATTTTAATTGATATTAATACAATTTCCTTAATTGGGCAGAATTCAATTAAACTTTTAATTGAATTAGCTAATATTTTAATTGAAACTCGATTTTAGTTTTTTCTGTGTAGTGTTAACAATCATTCAATTGAAACCATGGCTGGTAACCAATTCGATACGGTTATCGGTAACGGTAACGCTATTTTCTTTTATTTCGGTAACGGTATTTTAGGGGTAGCTATAATTTAGTTATTTCGGTAACGATTTTTAGCGTTAACGATATTTTGCTTATTTCGGTATCGGTATTTTATTGGTACCGATATTTTCGTTTATTTCGGTAACGTTATTTTAGGGATAACGGGTTTTTATATTATTTAGATAACGGTATTTTAAGTATAATGCCATTTCAATTATTTCGGCAAAGGTATCTTAACGATAACGGAATTTTTTTATTTCGGTAACGTTATTTTACCGTTATCCGTAAAATATTTCAATTATTTCGGTAACAGTATTTCAGATATAACGATTGTGCGTCCCGGTAGGCTATCAGTGCGGGGGTCGTGGGTTCGATTCCCACCAGAGGCACTGGTCTGTTTCCGCTACAACGCGCGCCGAAGGCCATAGTATCTAGTGCTCGGTTAGGGTAATAGTATATAATTTGTAATTATATGATTATTAATTAATAAAATAAAAAAAAGATATAACGAGCGTCAGTTGAAAGAATTTAGAATTGATAATGGTATTTTAACGGTATTGCCTGACATCATACATTAAAGCAACAGAAATCCTGTCTCGGCAATAGGCTACTAACATGCCCATTTTCTGGGCGTGGTTAAAACGGTTTTGGTACACCTACAAGGGCTTTAACTTTTCATTACTTCCATAGAAATATTCTCGTCTAAGAAGCGGGAGCCTGTTACTCTTTTTAATATTAAAAAATCCCGCCTGAGAGGTATACAGCATGTTATTAAGGCATGTTAGGACCATAAAGGAGTAGACTTTTTCCCTTTTAAGGTTGTTTTGAACCACATTACCACGTTGTTTTGAACCACATACAAAAAGTGTGCTCATGAATTTTAATTTACAGTTTCTAGCCAAATGGATTTGGGCAGGATACCAAGAGGAAGACTTTTATTCGAGTTCAAGATCATTATAAATAAAAAATATTAATACAGGTTAATTATTACCCAAAATTTTTATCATTTACCGCTTATTTTTAATTGTCTTAAAATAACATTATAATTATGAATCACTAGACAACTACATAATTTAGAATATTAAACCACACTTAACTACAACAACCTTCTATGTTGCATCAGTCGAAAAATAAGACACAGCGGAGAAAATCTTCCGAAAATACCAAAGCGATTGGTTCAATAGTTTAAAAAATAATTAGGCAACAAAATTGACGTTATAGCTATGAAACACCGTGTATTTAAATATCACAAATGTAGCTTAATAACATTTCAGCAGCTTTTCACTAATATTGAACTAAACTATTTACTTTTAACGTTTAATTTCAACAAAATATTTCCTTAATTTTACAAATTTATTTACGAACTTATTGTTTTGAGTGTATTTTAAGCTTAATTTCATAGAAACAATTTAAACTACAGAAGAGTTAAACAAAGTAATGATTTAAATGTGTATTTTACAAGCTTTAATAGAATAATCACTACCACTTGCTATTTATTATCATCATAATACAGTGATTATCACACATAACAACATGATAAACAAATTTTCGAAAACAAACTCAACGCAAAAATTGAATTGTTTTTCAGAAAATTACAATAGAAATTTGCCAAAAAAAAAAATTAAATTAAGAAAAACAAACAGTTTAAAAATACCAACATAATATCTTTGACATTCTTTCAAAATTTAACGTAATTAATTGGCATCAAATGCATATTTATCATATTCTATTAAAAATAAAACGAACAAAGTCTAAATTAAATTAACCCAATATCTATATTTAGTATGCATTACTATGCATCAGCGTCATTGGCAGGGACAGGAACTTTATGTACTAAAAAAGTGTGTTTTAGACGCCTATAATGTGCATTAAAATCTTAAAATATGCACTAAAAACTAAACAAATATGCACTTATTTTTTTTCTCAATTTTAATAAAAACATCTTTTTGTTTTTATCAGAAATCAGAACAAAAAAAAAAAAAATAATCAAGTTTTAATTCAGTCTCAGTTGACCAGAAGGGATCCAAGCTACACAATCCCTGTTAAGTGTCCTGTTACATTTTATATGGAAATTGGGGTTCATGTGAAACAGTTTCTAGCGTTTTTTAAATGCGTATTTTTCAATATAAATATTTAAAATTTTGTGTTAATTCTAAAAAAACTAGTGCAGATATGAATATTAAGAAACACAAGTTATTTTTAAAATTTAGAATGGTTGAGGTTAAGGAGAAGAATAAACGTTTTTCTCTAAAAATTATAAACACTATTAATTTTCAAAGACTAGTTTCTGCCTATTCTTAATGAACAAATTTAAATTGCTTAAAAACATTAAAAATAATTAATTTTAAGTGCCTTTGAGCGTGTTTTGTTATATTGCTTCGAAACTATCAAAATGCCGGTTCAGTTTTTAAAAAGCTGAGTTCGTAGACAGTGCTTGGTGAAATATAAAATAAATTTTAAAGTAATTTTTTACGACAAAGTAAGAAAAATGCAATAAAAATATACATTTAAAGCGAAATAAATAAAAATATGCAATAAAAATATGCATTTAAAGCCAAATAAGTAAAAATATGCATTTAAAGAAAAATATGCAAAAATATGCATTTATAGCAGAAGATGCAAAAATATCTACTAACAAATTTATGCCATTTGAACTAAGAGTTCAGGAAAAAAAACATGCACTTGCATGAACTTCCGGTCCTTGGTCATTAACCATTTTTCTCAATTTATTTAAATATATACACAGGAAAATAAAATGTTTAATTTTATTATAAAATTATTTGTGTTGTATTAACATTTATCACATGCTCAAAAAGGGTTTGGGGTGATTAGAGTGAAATACATTGTTAAGGGCAAACGAATTTATTTATTTTAGAAGAAAAGTATCCGGAAAAAAATTGCGACATTTTTTATTAAAATTATTCTCAACTTTGTACACAAATTTATTGTTACAAAAAAATTAGTAAACATTTTTGCTAAGACTACTAAAAATTAGTTAAAATTGACGTTGCACATAAAACTAATAAATTTAACAGATTTTTTTGCTAAATATTAGTAAGATAAGAATAGCAAAAATAAATCTGTTGAATCTACAAATATTTAGTTATATTTGAGCAAAATTTTAGTTAATTGAAAGTAAAATCAGAAATAAATTTCTAAATATTAGTACGCAAAAAACTACTATATCAAAAAAAAAAAAAAAAGTCAATTTGTTGTAGGTTACGCAAATGGAAAGCTGAAATAAAATTTTATGAAATTTAGATATATGTTTAACAAAATTTGTATTGGATGAAGGTCGGCGCGTGACCTGGCTGAAATAATAGGCATTTCAAAAAGTGCTATGCATCGCATATTAACCGAAAATTTGAAGATGAGAAAGATGTGCTCTAGATGGGTGCCGCGTTTGATCACATATAACAAAAACAGCGTCGTGAAAATGTTTCAAAAGAGCGTTTGGCGATGTTTCACCGCAATCAAGCCGAGTTTTGAGTCAATTCGTAACCATGGATGAGACTTGGGTCCACTACTTCACAACTGAGACAAAGGCACATTAAAAGCAGTAGACTGGATTGGGGGAGTCGTGTCAAAAGAAAGCGAAGACAGTGTCATCTACAGGCAAGGTCATGGCGTCTGTTTTTTAAGATGCGCTTGGGATCATTTTTATTATCTTCTAAAAGGAAAAATAATTAACGGCGAGTAACTTATTGTAGAGTCTGAGAGATGAAATTAACGAAAAAATACCACATTTAAATAAAAAGAAAGTGTTGTTTAATCAAGGAAATGAATCAGCTCAGTGATAACAGATTTATAAAAAGGGTATCGAAGCTCTTGAATATCGCTCTGAAAAGTGTATCTAGCTAAATAGAGATTATGTTGAGAAATAAAGAACATTTTTCTCAAATTTGTTGTGTTTTCTTTGTTAGGTCGGCTAATTTTGTGGCCGAACTCGTACATTTAATTGTTTGGATTTAACCGAATTTTTTTTAGGAATATTCAAATTTATAGCTGCCACCCTAATGTTTAAATCAAATGATCGTAAAAATCAAAAAAAACATGCACGATTCTCATGAACATCTGAAATTATAATATCATCTGTTTTTTTTTTTTGTTGCTATTTTGTGATTTTATTCAATTGAGGAAATTTACAATTTTGCAAGAGGTAAAAAAAAACTAAAATCAGATCAGTATGATATTTTCAATGACAATTTATCATCGTTATCACTTGTAAAATACAACAAAGTATTTTCATGTAATACAAGTTACTAGTTTTTCAAATTCTAAACACTTTTTCAAAAGCAAATATAAATTTGCAAATTCTAATTAAACAAGTGTTTTGCCTGCACGTTTATCTAATGTTTGTTTTCTTGCATTATAAAATAATGTCCGTTTTAATTAATATACATTCATAAATATTTTGAAATTTTCACTTAAAATACTGTTCTGTTTTTGTCTATATATATCACACGTGGGCAAATGCGGCCCCAAAACGAATTTCGTGCCGCCCTTTATTAATGTCAAAACAAAAAAACAAAAAAATTAAAAAAATACTTTGAATAAAATTAACAATACAAAATTATTGCTTTTACCTAAATAATATTGTATGGCCCTCCGAAAATTCTTTAAATTTCGTATTCGGCCCGAGAAACTTTATTGTGCCCACCCTTGATATATATATGTACACTTGTTTAAATGCCAACAATGGCGTAGAAGTGATATTTGCTGGTATGTTTTATAAATAAGTATACGTTTTATCTTAATATTTGTGCATTTTTAAGTCAAATACTGTGACTGACAACCTTGACATTTTTATAAGATAGTGGTGATGTAAATATATTTAAGAATAGTTACAAGTGGAAAAATCTTATTAATGCATTTCTAACATTAGATCTTCCAATTTTCTTTATATTAATAAAAAATATATGCTATAATAAACGATAATCGCTTTTTGTTTTTGGAATTTTGAAAAATCACGATATTATTTAAATTTAAATTTATTCGAAAATTTAAAAAATTAAATTTAGAAAAAAATATATTTTTGTCAATTGTTGTTTGATTACTACGAATTCCAATAGCATTTAATTTCTATGATTGTCCTTTTTCATAACAATGCGCTCATTATATATAAAAAATGTGCGCCCCGGTAGGCTAGTTGGTAGCGTGTTGTCTTATCAGTGCGGGGGTCGTGGGTTCGATTCCCAACAGAGGCACTGGTCTATTCGTTTAGGGTAATAGCATATAATTTGTAATTATATGATTATTAATAAATAAAAAAAATATATATATATATTAGAGTTCGTTTTCAAATTTTTTTTTATTTTGATTTCTGGATATTATCACTTTTTTAGAAGGTTTTTGTATCAATAAAAATAATGGCGTATTTTTTTTTTTATTCCAACTCCTTCCCGTGCCTATAGGCGACCAAATTCAGTTGGTACTACTGAATGTTGGCTGTCGCCCCCAAATTAGATTGGTCAACTAAATTTCAATTGCAGAATTTTCGGTTATTTCATTCCAAATTATTAAAGTGTTCCATCCCAATTTCGATGTCCCAACCGAATTTGTTTGTTGTATTTACCAAAATAGCTTTTACAATTCGGCTGGCACTTTACTTTTCGGTATGCAGGGACTTTGCATTTAGACGCATATTTCTTGCAAATTTTAAGATTTTTGTTGCATATTTGGCATTTAGCTAAAATTAAAGGTGAGAATATTTTTAAATACATTTTGTATGAAATGCAGAAATTCACTGAAATCTGGCGATATTTTGAGTTTCACATAAATTGTAAGGGAAAATTTTTAGCTTTAACTTTAATTGTGAACCTCCTATTTTGCATACTTTTTTAAAAATACAAATTAATGTAAAATTACCTGATTATAAACCGAAATCTTAATTACACGGTGTAACAAAATAGAAAAAATTAATACAGTTTTGAAATAACGGACACTCGAATTAAAAAGTTAGTAAAGTCAGCAATCAGGAGGGTGCTTGCAAAAAAATTGCTAATGTCAGATTTTTAGCAACAAAATTAGTAGATTCAGCAGAAGGTTTGCTAACACTTAGTAGATTAGAAATTAAAAAACCCTTGCTAAAAATTAATAAAAATTTTTGCTGAATATTAGTAGACTGAAAAAAACTCAAAAAATTTGTAGAAAAATTATTCTTTAGTTAATGTATTTCCTGAAAATCATAAAACATATTTTTGTAATTCTGTTTAAAATAATTTACAATACGTTACAAAATATAAAAATTTTCATACTCCCAAATTGACGATTTGAATTAATGTAATATCTAAAAACAATAGAAATAATTATATATAACATAAACGAAATTACCTTTGAACTACTTACATCAATTATAGTCTAAATGATGCTATCTTTTAAAGGAACGCAAATGCAGCAGAGAATTATAGAAACCAAACGAAAAAATAACAAAATATAACACATACAACCCTTTTTGCAATAAGAAAAAGGAAACAGAAAAATCTACCTAAGATGTATGTCTTTGTCTTTCGCTTTAGTCTGTCTACTTATTGCATATTTGTTTGCAATTTGACCACACAAGATTAGTAATATATATAAACATTTAGTTTACAAATACACATTTAATCTTTATTAAATTTAAATATTTTATTTTGTCTTTTATTTAATTAATAGATTTATAGATTAAGTTGTTTTAATCCACAATTTTGTTTTATGTATGAAAAACAGATACAAAAATCTTCCATGGTTGATTTTTTTATATTATGTCTTACTAGAGCTGTATTTTTATAATAGTATAATAGTATAATTTTCCTCGTCACTACTACATCGTGACATGCCGCGACATCTAATTCATTCTGCGTATATTTTCAGTCTGTTTGATGTGCTAATCAACACAATTTTTTTAGCAAAATAAATTAGTAAAACATTTAGTAAAATATTAGAAAGACAATAGTTCAAGTTAAGTGCTGAATAAGTATAACTAAAATTTTAGTTTTAGTTTAATTTAAGCAAAAAATTTGCTGAAAAATAGTATACCTGGTTTACAAGATGTTTTACTAATCTTTTTTAGAAACTTATTTTTTGAGTGTAGTGTATGTAGTTGTGTGGCCGCGATGAGTAGAAGCGTTACAATTTTCAGAAATACTGTTCAGATTTATTAAACCAAGGAACCAATTGACCAATGAATAGTGAATGAATAACAAAAAATAAAAAATTCATACAACTTGTTTAATAAATGGAAATGAGCAAAATGAACTATTAACAGTGTTGCCAGAACTTGGCAAATTTAGCCAAAAATGGCAAATTTAGTCAAAAAATGGCTAAATTTGTGTTAAGCAATTTTATATAAAAAACACCCATTTTTTTCAAAAAACTAATATAATTTAATAAGTTCTACAGTTAAATCATAAAATTAGAGACATATTGATTCTATATGCAATTATTTTGTTTCTATATTCAGTTATTATGTTTATCAGCACATTAAGAAAAGTATCTGCATGATATCAATGATTTTATGCATTAGATCTATGAAATCATTACTGGAACTCGTCCATTGAAACCTTTTATTAAATTAATGCAGTTTTTTCATAAAATTGTATGAAAACTTTATTTTTATTTATTAAAAATTTCATACGACTAATGATAAAGATTCATAAAAAACAGTTTCATTAAAACTATGAAGCTTTGTCATAAAGTTTAAGAAACTTTTTATTCACATTGTGAGGAAAAACTTCATCAGTTAAGTGAAAAAAATTCATTAAAACTCGTCCAAAAAATTTTTTTCTCTGCAAAACCTTTAAATTTTATGATTGTTTTTCCAGTTTTTAAAAATAAGTAAACAGTTGCGTAATTAAACTGACTTCTTATTTCGAGTGTAAAAAAATAAAACATTTTTTTTTATTTTCAACTGGGTCTTTAAAACAATCAGTTTATTCAACTTAATGTTTAGCATCATTGTTTATAAACAAACCTGATAAAGGTAGCACGTTTTGTGTCTATACATTTCATGATATATATACAAGAATTGATGATAACGAGCTACTGTGACGCCTTTGTATTGTAAAAATTAAAAATCTCCACCAGACATTAACGCTATGCAATAAAGATTAATAAACAAACAAAAAAATAATAATATTACTACAAATACACAATTTTAATTTCTTACGAACATTTCATATATATTATTTAACAGAAATTACGTTAAATTATCTGCTGATATTGACAGATTTATAGCAATTATTTATGAATACGTGTATTGTTGCTGTAATTTTGTCTTGGGTGTAGTAGATAGTTGTAATGACTTAAAAAGTAATGTTTGTTATTCTGAGTATTTTTTCTCAAAATAACTATTTAATTGTTTGTATGAAAATAATAACTTTTAGATTTTATTTTGCTAATTTCAACAGAAGCGTAGGTAAGATTTTTCTAAAAATATTTAAGCTGAAATTCATATACGATGGAAATACTTGTTGAAACTCTTTCCGAACTCTATGCTGCATATTGAACTAGTACACCCAGGTAATAGACTCGTTAGTAGCAACCGTATTTGTAGCCAATCGATTGGTTTGGTTGTAGCTATAGAAATTTTTGGTAGTTATCACTGAATTTCTGTTGGGGCATTCGAAATTCTATTGTCGTAAGAGATTTTCTGTTGTTTTAATCGAATGACTGTTGTCACAACCGAAAGATTCGGTCGCAGCAACCGAAGCATTCGATTGGCAACAAATACGGTTGTTTCTACCGAGTGTGTTTTCTGGGTGTATATATTACAGAACTAACCAAAGATATATGCCATTTATGTTCTGACGCGTCAAAAGTGACAAAATATTTCCACCTATGACGACGCCTTTTAAAAGTTACAAGTTTAATTCGTGAGTATCTTCTTTAATGACAAATTCTGTTTTATTTTTTTGTTATTTTTGAATAAATTAATAAGACCAAATTTTATGTTTTTCATATAAAATCAAAATCTGAAGTATTAATTTTTTCTTTTTTCTAAAAACTAACTTTTCCAAGTTACTTTTATAAAAAGCAAGTATTGGTATTTTGTACAGTAACACCATAGCTTCATTTTGAATAAAGGAATCGGTCCTCGACCAGATCAGAGTTAAAGTGTAATTTGTCATCTAATGATCCTTTCGTGATTTTTGTTAATATTTTTCAGATACGTTGCTGCCTTTTTTTACCTTATAATTTCCGCATGATAAATTTTTTTGTTTAAAACAATTTTTTTACAACGCAATAAGTTTATTGATATTAAAAAAAAATATATATTGCATTATATTTAGAAATTCTTTAATTAACATTTCATTTGAAATGTATGATCTTGTTTAGAATCTAACACCTGGTTTAATAAACTGTTATAAAATGGTTTGGCAAATATACCGGATATACAAAATGGCGCCCAATATGGTATGGAACACGTGCTTTTAGTACCCTATAGCGTGATATAGGGTATCTTAAGTTCAGGCAATCATTTACTACACTTAAGAAATTGCGGCCAGGCAACAACCCCTTAATAGTAACCATAATTTAAATGTCAATCTTATCAGTAATGAAAATAGAGAAATTACACATTTTTCTGAAAAAAACTCTTCAACTCTTAACTGTGTAATGTATGATGAAATACAATTAGTTCTAATTATAAGCGTCATACTTTTCACTTTTATTTATTTAACAATATGTTTGTAAATAATTGTGTTTTAACTAGACGCCACGCGATATTTTTTTTGCAAAAACATTTACTTTTTTCATGTAATAATATTTATGGTGTCTATTTTAAAATATGACAAAAATAAAACTGTTCCATAAATACTGTTGAAAATGCAATAATATTTTTTAACAAAATGTTATCTTTATAATTTGCATTTAATAAGAGAAAAAAAAATAATTTAAATATTTAGATATTATAAAATTTACAATAATTTAATATTTTTTTTCACAACTTCTCAATAAAAAAATCAAGTGCCAAAAATTCTGATTAATTAGTGACATGAAATTTATAAAATTTTAATTAGTTAAAACTATATTATCCAGCTTTAATAATAAAGCAGAATTTATCAATTTTTAATAATAAAACAGAATTTATCAAATATTATATACTGAGATAACTCAGAATATACAGCATTTCACTAGCAAACTGGTGAACTGTAGTCAGGAAACGAGCACATGCAGGAAACGAGCACATTTTAGTTAAAATAATTTAACAATTAAATTATTTTTAACAGGCGCGGATCTCAGGGGAGGAAATATGGGACATTTCCTATCCCAAAATTAAATTTTTCAATTCAAAAATGTGAAACATATTTAAAAAGTTAATCAAAAATACTATGACTTCCCTCCCCCAAAACATTTTCCTTGATCCGAGCCTGTTTTTAAATATATTACTGGGCTCATTACTTTTGGGTAAATGCCTAAGTATAACTCATTATTTTGCTAGTCCTCCCTATATAGGTACAGTGTGCACTCGCGATAATATAAACTAATTAAAATCAAGCCAGTTCACTTTTGCAAGATTGTTCATATTTGCGAATGGCATCTAATTTACCTTTAAAAAGGTTTTTCCAATAAAAATAAAAGTTTCTTATGTTAAATTTTTTATTTATTGTTTATTGGATTAAAAAAAAACAATTAATTTTTGAAAAAGAAACAAAATTTAAAAGTTATTTTGCGAAAAATACGTTAAAAATACAAAAATAAGCTGTTCATATTTTAAAGCTTTGGCACTAAGTTCATATTGGAAGAAAAAAAATGTTCATATTTTGGGGTGTTCATATATTAGGGTGTTCATATTTTCGCGATTGCACTGTATATGGATTTATATATCAACAGTATCAAATGAAAGGAATTTCAATGAAGCATCAAACGGTGCATAAAGACATGCTTGAGTTTCAAAAACTTTTTTTTCTCATTTGCAGTTTTTGAAATATCGTGGTTTTTATATTTACGTCTTTCACCCCGTGGCATAACAATAAAAGATAAAGGCTTTAAAGAGAAATATGGTTTTTTATTTGACTTTATATGGTTTTCTATTAATTTTTTTTGTATGAACTTCTGTCATTTTGTTTTTGAAAACGAGAGAACATTTTTTAATAAGTCTACCAGGTATTGTTTTGCCCTGATTCACCCCATTTTTCATATTTTTAGCTTAAGACAAAAAATGATTAAAAAAATGTGAAATTTTTAAAATATTTTTTAGACTTTTTATATGCGAATAAAAATTTGTCTTTCTGAAATGCGTAATCTAGAATTTTTTAGCAAAAATTGCAGTTAATTTTAGACAAATTTATTGTTATTTGGAATTTACCAAATTTCGGGTAAATACAGCAACAATTTTGTTAATATTACAGTTTTTTTTTGTTGTAGTTTTTAGTCTACAAATATTAAGTAAAAGTTAATTTTAGCAGAATAAATTTCTATTTTCAATTAAAAAAAAAATCAACTCGAACATAACTAAAACTTTGTCAAGTTAACAATTTGATTTTTGCTGTTCTTACTCCATTAATAATCTGCTAATTGTGCGTCACGGTAGGCTAGTTGGTAGCGTGTTTGTCGTTAGTTCGATTCCCTCCAGAGGCAATGTTCTATTTTCACTACAACATGCCGAAAGCCATAGTAGCTAGTGCTCCGTTGGGGTAATAAGATATAAATTGTAATAAGATTATTAATTAATAAAAAAAAAAATCTGCTAGTTTTAGCAGTTTATTCATCAACGTCTTTTATAACTTATTTTTGGTATCTTTTTTCTGCTATTTTTACAGGTTTAATTCTATGAGTGTACTAATTTTTAGTACAAAATCATTTTTTAGTCAAAAGTTAAGCTAGTAGCAATAATTGTTACTCATTGTCTTTTTCTACAGTTGACAGAAAAGTTATTATTTTTTTTTTTTAATTAAACATTTTTAAAGTATAAAGTATAAAAAATGCCAAAGGGTAGTAATAATAACACTCATAGAAATAAGACTGTAAAAATAGCAGAAAAAGATACTAAAAATTAGTAAAAAATTACTTTGTAGATAAAACTGCAAAAAATTAACATAAAGTTAAAATGAGAACAGCAAAATAAATCTGTTAACTTTACAAAATTTTAGTCATATTCGAGTTGAAGTTTAGTTATTTACTCTGCTAAAATTAGAAAAATATTTTACTAAATATTTGTAGACTTTAAATAGAAAACTGTTTGCTATATTTACCTTAAATTTAGTAGAATGCTAATTTTTGCTATAAAAAATTCTAGATTGCTGATTTCAGAAGGGCAGATTTTTATTCGCATTAAAAATGAATCAAAAAAAATTTTAAAAATTTCGCTCCTTTTTTTGTGTACTAATATTTAGCAAATTTGTTGCAGATTTTAGCAGTTTAATTTGTTACTTTAAATTAATCAAAATTTAGCATAACTATAACTAAAAATTGGTAGATTCAACAGATTTATTTTTTTATCTTACCAAAATTTGTTTAAAAAAATATGCTAATTTTAGCAGTTTTTTTCTGCAAAGTAATTTTTAACTAATTTTTAGTCGTTTTAGCAAAACATTTTACTAGATTTTTTATCACTGTGTTAACTGGTCCCAGGTTAAGAACCCTTATCTGTAGGCAAAAGAGTGTTGCTACCTTGTTGACCAACAAAAATAGCTAATATCGGGTTTTTTATCATTTTAAAATTTAGAAACATTTTATTTTAAGCGTTAAAAATGTATTGCTTTGAATTTAGTTTTTCTTTTTTAATTAAAGAACTTGTTGTGAAGATTACCAACCCCTTTCAAGGCATTTGGACTTCATTTGTCTTTTCCATTGGCAAAAAATCACACCAGGTTATTGCAGAAATGGAAAATTTTGATTTTCAATTCGCGATAACTTACGCAATTTTAGAGATTACCCACAAGAGTATTATTTTTATGTATTTATTTTTGGCCATTACAAGCAGATTACAGAAATGTTTCATTTTGAAAATCGGTTGATAAATATAAAATTAGCAAGTTTTAAAACTGTTTGAATACCCTAGGTGTCCTATTTGGAGTCTTATTGATCAGCCCTTCTTTAAAATTGAAGTTTGAAATTAGAGTGGTTGTGGCTGTCTTAAGTTTCATGGCAATGCGATCAGCCATTAAGAAATGTCTGAATTACTTTTAAAATATTTGTGAAACACTGGACTGGTGTATGATATTCTACTTTTCTGGTTTTTTAATTATTTTCCTTTACATTATTAATATAATATCAACTAACAAAGTGTAGACATGTACTGACTCTAATCAAAATGCATGCTCTTTGAGCCGATATAGGTAGGTGTAAAACATTTTATTAAAATATTTAGTATTAATATTTGTTACCTGCAGCATTCGGAGTAAAGCAGTAAAAGCCATTTTATTGGAAGGACGTTATATTGTCATTAGATTTTAAAATGGACAAAATTTTAATTAAAATAGCTGTTCTCCTTATGCCAATAAAGGTCAGTGTGCCAAATTTCAGCTTGCAGAAAAGCAAAAAAGGAAATTTTCTTGAGGGAGGACCGTTATGTATGTATGCACTGGTCTGAAAATTGTACAGACATAATAAATGATAAACACATGACTTCTAGACCTAGTTCTAAAATAATCGCAACAATAATTGATAAAAAATAGAAAGATGACGAAAAATTACGCTCTAGAGTACACGAATAAAATCCGGTAGCTATCTATGGAACTGAAGATGTTAAACTACTAACAAAGACATTACCAAATTATTTCCAAAAATTTTCTGATATATCTAAGGGTGAGTAGACAGGCATCGCACTTAAAAATATTTTCTGATATGACGCGTCAACATGTGACCATCATATTACTTTTAAGCAAAGAGTATATACAAATAGATAGACTACACTTCCCACTCCTCTCAGCAACAAAAAACGGAATTCGGGAAAGCGAATAAATACATTTTTTCCACTAAAACACAACATGTTGATAAAAAATTGTTGCTTAAAGCACTCACTTTTATTTTGTTATTTTATTTTTAAATATATTTCATTTCATCTTGCTGATTTTATCATTAATATTTGAAATTATCAAAAATTTTATTAAATTTTTATTTAAAAACATGATAAAAACTAATTTAAACCTTTCTGCAACATGTTTTCATTTGCACGGTGCGAGTTTACGACCAAATAAAAAGAGAGCAGATTGAGCTACACTGAGTAGTATGGAAACCCACTGTTTTAAGTCTATGCATTAAATTAATTAATATACAAAATGATTCATTTAGGTGAAAAAGTGCTAATTTTGTTTTTTTTATTATTTCTATAATCAGCAAAAAAAGAAAAGCAAATAAATAGTCTTGTGGTTTTAAGTATAGATGTTAAAAATTCGGAGAAATGTTTGCACTCGCAATATGCCAATATTAACAATTCCGAATGAAAATAAATGAAATGATATAACAAAAAAAATTCTAATTATTTGTTTAAGGAAACAAGAGAGAAATATATATTTTTTTCATTGCAAAATACTGATTGCATTGTATAAAATAAAACTCGGTTAAGACTGGCGTACAATTTATTTTACATATTTTAATAATCAACCCAATACTTAAAATGACTTAAAACAATTTCAAAATTGTGCAATCTTTTCTTTTGAAGAACAAATTTTGTGTGTTTAGTTTAAAAAATGTGCAATATTATGAAAAAAATTGCGAACTTTTCGTAACATTTTATGAAATTTTGTTTCTGAAACGCATTGCGGTTTAACGGATGTTTTTATATGAAAATCGATTAACAGAAAAACTCGTGTCATCCAAAATCGTCTTAAGCAAGTTTTAATGTAGTTTACTTCATTACACTTACATAGAGCCTTAAAGAATTAATTTTAATTTTAATTAATTCCCCTAACCTCGAATTACATTTCCACTTGAATCGATAGAATTCAGTGGTTGTGATTTATTCATGCACTCATAGAAATAAGCCTGTAAAAACGGCAGAAAAAGCTACTAAAAATTGGTAAAAAATTACGTTGCAGAAAAAACTGCTAAGATTAGCAGATTTATTTTCTAAATATTAATAAACTAAGAACAGCAAAAAATAAATATGTTTAGTTTACAAATATTTTGTTATATTAGTTAATTGAAAATAGAATTTACTTTACTAAAATTTGCAATTACATTTACTAAATATTTGTAGACTAAAAACAGCAAACAAAACCAGTAATGTCAAAAAATATTTACCTTAAATTTAGTAGAATACAGTATATTTTGCTAAAATCAACAGAAATTTTTGCTAAAAAATTGTAAATTGATGATTTCAGAAGGGCATATTAATATACGCATTAAAAAAAATCTGAAAACAAACTTTAAAAATTGTGTAAAATTTCTTTGTTGTCTACTAATACTAAGCAAATTTTTTTTTACTGAAATTAGCAGATTTATTTGTAATTTTGATAAAAAATTCGCATTAAAAAAATTCTGGAAACAAACTTAAAAAAACTATTTCATAATTTCTTTGTTGGCTACTAATATTAAGCAAAATGTTTTTTTCTGATTTTAGCAGATTTATTTGTAATTTTCAATTAACTAGAATTTAGCTTAAATATAACTAAATATTTGTAGATTCAACATATTTATTTTTGCTACTCTCATCTTACTGAAATCTGCTAATTTTCGCAGCTTTCTCTGCAACATAATTTTTAACTAATTTTTAGTAGTTTTGACAGAAAATTTTACTAATTTTTTTCTTTTAAAGGGTCCGCCATCTAACTTTTTTTTTCAACTAGTGCTTATTTCGTGAATGGTAACACTTAGCTCATGTCTGATTTGACAGATAATTAGTTTTATCCTTCCGCTGAACGAATATGGTCCGTATGTTCGTTATCTTGTGAAAAAAGTGAAAGAAACTGGCATCGTCATCGATAAACCAAAGCGTGAAAAGCCAAAAACAGTGCGTACACCCGAGAATATTGCTGCTGTGGCAGAAAGTGTGCGTGAAGCGCCATCGACATCAATTCACCGTCGTTCTCAACAATTGAACATTTCGGAGACATCATTGAGACGAATTTTGCATAAAGACCTTGGTATGACGCCATACAAAGTCCAGGTTCAGGAGTTCAAAAAAAAGTTATTTGGCGGACCCTTTAGTATATGACTTTCATTTATTTAATATACTTTTAGGAAAATCAATACAGTTTTATGTTAGATTTAAAAATTTGGAATAGTAAAAAAATCTTATTCATTAAATTTAGAGAATTTTTAACTTTTTTGGTGAATGAATAAATCGATTGATACACAGAAAAAACAGTTTGCACCAACAATGGAATTTGTAAACACCCACGTTTTAAGCTCAATTTATTTTAATTTTTATTTGAAAAGCTGTAGTTTTTCATAAAAAAACTTGTTTAAAATCAAGAATTCAAAATTATAAAACGTCAAGAACAAAAAAAGGGTGTTTATATTTAGAAATCATCATTGTTGGTGCCAATTCAAAAAACTTTTTTTTTGTATTTACAAAAGTGATTTATGACACTTATTTAATATTACAAAAAGGATTTTGTAATTTATTTCTGTGTACAAATTTAACAGAAGAAATTGAAAGGACCTACGCTTATAGAAATAAACCTGTAAAAATAGCTGAAAAAGCTACCAAAAATGTGTAAAAAATTAATTCACAGAAAAACCTGCTAACATTAACATTTAATTTTGTTAAGTTTTCAAAATTTTTGTTATATTCTAGTTAATTTGCAGTTAGTTGAAAATAGCAATTTACTCTGCTAAAGTTAGCACACACTTTTACTAAATATTTGTTCACCTTAAACAGCAAATGTTTGTCGACTAATACGAGTATTTAGAAAGTTTTTTGCTGATTTTAGCAGATTAATTTGTTTCTTTCAATTAACTAAAATATAGCTCAAATATAACTAAATATTTCTAGATTCAACATATTAATTTTTGCTTTTTTAATGTTACTAATATTTAGCAAACAAATCTGCTAATTTTAGCAGTTTTTTTTTGCAACGTATTGTTAAACTATTTTTTAGTATTTTTGGCAAAAATTTTACAAATTTTTTTCTATCAGTTTACCGATACTTTATCAAATAATTTTGAACACAAAAATATATTAGCAGCACTGGCTACAATTGCCCAAAAAATTTCATTAAGAAAATCTGTTTCACATAAAATTTGATTTATTAAAAGTTTAATTGAATCAATTAATTTTACAATTAATTATTAAAAAAATCAATTAAAGATTTAATAGTATCAATTTAAAATTTAATTAAAAATTACAACTAATTTCAAAATGTATGGATACATTTTTTTTAGTACTGGGTCCGCCAAATAACTTTTTTTTTTTGAAAATGCTATAAAAAAAAACTACTGAATATTTTCTCAAATTTCTTTTTTTATTTGAAAGTACAATCCTTCCGGTTAATAATGGAAAATAATGTCATTCAAATGGCTACCTTGGCTGGCCATGCACTAGCCTACACGATCGGTCCAATTTTTAAGCACATTATCGATTGTGTGCAGCTGTATTTCACCAATGGCTTCACGAATATTGTCCTTTAAAGCGTCACTTGTCTCTGGCTTGTTGGCGTAACACTTATCTTTGACGGCACCCCACAAATAATAGTCTAACGGTGTCAAATCGCAGCTCCGAGGTGGCCAAACGACATCAGCTCTGCGGCTGATAATGCGATCTTCAAAAACAGGGCGCAAAACATCGAGTGTAGCTTCGGCTGTGTGGCACGTAGCGCCGTCCTGTTGAAACCAAATGTTGCCAATATCCTCCTCTTCAATTTTTGTGAACAAAAATTCGTTCAACATGGCCCGATAACGATCGCCATTGACTGTAACGGCCACTCCTTGCTCATTACCATGATTTTCAAAGTAATGTCGCAATATTTCCTAGCGTTGTTCAAGCGTATTCACAACCATATTCGTTCAGCGGAAGGATAAAACTAATTATCTGTCAAATCAGACATGAGCTAAGTGTTACCATTTACGAAATAAGCACTAGTTGAAAAAAAAAAACGTTAGATGGCGGACCCTTTATTAAAATATTAGTATAAAGATCACATGAAATTAAATTTAAGAAAAGTGAAGTCAATAAGATATATTGTAGGATAATAAATAACTAAATCCTTAACATTTTTCATCAAGTTTTATTGTTTTATTTTCAGAATTTTTGTTTTTAAGTTTTCAACTAAATTTTTCAATTAATATGATAAAGATTTTAATTGAAATTTTTAAAGATAATAGTAAGGTTTAATGTTAATCTACAAATTTTATTTGAGGTGTTTTTCATTTAGTTAAATATCATGATCATTTCATTTTTAAGTAGTTGAAAAAGCATTATTTGTTTGTAATAACAGAGAAAATACAGAAAGCTGTTACTAGACACCAGCCTGAATGGAATGCATTTTCCTTTTTGATTTATGATTAAAATTTTAATTGAACTTTCGATAAAAGTTTAATTTAATTTTTAATAAATATGAAGAAAGGTTTAATTGGAACTAATTGTAATAAATTTTTATTTGTGTTTACAAATATTTTAATTGAAACCCAATTTTATGAATGTGTATGAAATTGGAACTTTCTCTAAAACTTTATTGAACTAAGTTTTTTTTTTTGGGTTAATATGTTCCAAATATATTTGATCTACTTGTTTTCAATGTAACACCCATTATAATAAAATACTCGTGACATTTAAATTTCACCATATTGCAATACAAAGCTTAGCATTTACATAGTAAGTATCAAATAAACTAAAAGTGCATATATTATTTCGTTGAAAAAAAAAAAATAGATAAGATAAATTTGTTTATGCATAAAAAAAAAATCAAAATTCTTTATTTTTAATATGATTTTATTTTTGTGTATCAACTGATAGCACAAATATTTACAATAAAATTAATAAATGCGCTAATTTGAGTGGAAAATTTTCATTTGTAATAAAATTCACCATAATGCAATTTTTTTTTTTTAATGTCATTGTGTTAAAGTTGAAAGTCATTATTTAAATAAAAATATATTATAGAGCAATTCATATGAAAACGATCAAAATTGGCAAATTTTTGGACGACCCCTCTCCGATTTTAAAATAAATAGTCTCAATCGATTGCCCAGCAAAAAATAATGTACCTACATATTTTTTTTTTTTTATAGTGACTGGTTTAGTGGTGGTGTGCACCACTGTCATGTGACAAAATTGAAGAATTCTTCATAAGGGACCTCATTGAAAGTTGTTTAAAAAAAAACTACTAAAGCGATCGCAACGAGTGATAGCTCGTTGGAAAGGTATTGAATCAGGCTTTAATTGAAAAAAAATTTCCTAATTTTTCTAAGAAATTTACCTTTTTTCCCATAAAAATTAAATTTTCCCATGAAAATTAAATTTTCCGATGTTCCACAAAAGCTCCTAAACTTTCCGGCTAATTTTATTTTTTTTGGATTCCTCATAATTTTTGCTTTAAGAATCAGCAATAAAAAAATGGGCCCGACTCCTTGTTTGGACAGGAGAAGAGCATTTAAGAGACCACCTTGTTCTCATTGTTTTTATATTTTTTATAATTGAATTATTTTTAATTATTTAACAAGAAAAATTAGGAAAATTTTATTTTTCAATTAAAGCCTGATTCAATACCTTTCCAACGAGCTATCACTCGTTGCAATCGCTTTAGTAGTTTTTTAAAACAACAACTTTCAATGAGGTCCCTTATGAAGAATTCTTCAATTTTGTCACATGACAGTGGTGCACACCACCACTAAACCAGCCACTATAAAAAAAAAAATATATGTAGGTACATTATTTTTTGCTGAGCAATCGATTGAGACTATTTATTTTAAAATCGGAGAGGGGTCGTCCAAAAGGTGATCGCTTTCATATGGAATTGCTCTATAATTATTTATTGAAATAAATAATAATTGAATTAATAATTTCTTTTATAATAACAGCAAATGGTGTAAATAAGAAATATATGTCACGAGTTTATTAAGCCAATTAACTTCTGGGTATAAAAAAACAGTGTTTGGTCAAGACAGTCATAGAAAAAAATTGCACGTGATTTAACTAGATCTTTTTCAAAACATAATATACGAATATTCAGTATTAATTATAAAATAATTTTATGCACAGTTTACGATTAATATGCAAATACTGAGGAAATAACCGCCTAAGTACTTTGCACTGCACTCAAAAAAAAAAAGTTTGTACAAAAGTCTGTTAATAGGGTTCAACCCACCTCACAAGGAACCCACTCAGATTTTAATGAAACTTGGAAATTGTTGATATTAGACGTGTATTTTTTATATGAGTAATTTCAAGTTTAGGGGTCAAAAATTACCCAATTCGATGAATTTTTAATATATTTCTTATATAAGTTATAAAACTATTGGCAAATTAGGCATTAAACGAAAGGTATTTTAAAAACGCATCCGCTGGTATACAAAACATGTCCGAACATTTGTGTTATTAAAAAACAAAAATTTCGAATATGACATTTGTATGGGAAGTTGTTGTTTATTTAATTTTATGAGTTTTTTAATTTTTATAATCTTTCGGCTTTAAGAGTACTTTTCCCGAGGAGCTTTTATAGCCCATATTTTAATTATGACAACCCTGGGCCCACTGCATTGGCAATATTGAAATCAAAATTTTTGTTTTTTCTAGTACTTTAATACAGCGTACAAAAAAATCTGAATTTCTTAAATTATATAAAAAGAGTTTTACTTTTTAGAAATTAGTTAAAAATGACTTTGCAGAAAAATCTGCTGAAATTTAGCAGAATTTTTTGCAAAATGTTTGTTAGATAAGAACATCAAAAATAAAACTGTTAAATTTACAAACTTTTAGTAATGTTTGAGTTGAATTTTAGTGAATTAGTAATAGCAAATTATTGTGCTAAAATCAGCAAAAACTTTTGATGAATATTTGTAGAAAAAAAAAAACAGCAAACAAAACCCGTAATATAACCAATTTGTTTCGGGTTTTCATTTTAAATTTAGTTGATTGCAAATAATAGTATATTTTACCAAAATTAACAAATATATTTTATAAAAAACTGTTGGCTACTGCTTTTAGAAGGTTTGGTTTTTATTCATATAAAAAAAACTTTAAAAAATTTGGAAATTTTACATTTTTGTAATTTTTTTTGTCTGCTGATATCTATCAAACTGTTTTGTTGATTTTATCAGGTTAATATGTTACTTTCAATTAACTAAAATTAAGCTTAAATATTTCTGAAATTTTGATAATTCAACAGGTTTATTTTTGGTATTTTTACTTTTACTAATATTTAGCAAAAAGCTGCTTATTTGAACAAGTTTTGTGGAACGTCATGTTAAAACCAATTTTTAGTAGTTTTACAAAATGTTTTCGAATTTCTTCTTTTAAGTGTACTTTACTTTTTGTTATTTTATCACTTTTGTCTCTAACTGATTTTGTTTTTTTCGCTGCATGTCTCTTAAATTAATAAAAAAAATATCATAAATACGAAATGTTCTACTAACACAATATAAATACGTTCTAACATTACTATAAATTACTACACTCTTAGAAATAAAGCTGTAAAAATAGCAAAACAATATAATAAAAATTTGTTAAAATTACGTTTGCAGAAAAAACTGTTAAAATTTGCTGATTTTTCTTTCCGCTAAATATTAGTAAGATAAGGACAGCACAGATAATGCTGTTAAATGTACAAAACTTTAGTTAAATTCGAGTTGAACTTTAGTTAGTTGAAAATAGCAATTTATTTTGAAAAAATCAGCAAAATCTTTGCTAACGTTTTGTAGTTAGACAAATAAAAAGCAAACAAAAACTGTAATATCAGCAACACATTTGCTATATTTACCTTAAATTTAGTTGACTGCAAATATCAGTATTTTTTTAATTTTTAAAGTTTTTTTTAAAAAATTTTGTTCGTTTTCGACATCACATTAGGACAGGTTAACGCCATCAAAAAAAAAAAAAAATCTTCCATATCTCACAAATTTGAGTGTTTTAAGTAAAAAAAATATATTTCAGTAATCAATTTCAAAAATTTTTAAAATGTGTGCTCGAATTTCTCGGTGAAATAATAATTGATCTGGGGCATTATTTATTACTGGGCTAGTTTTCAACCGATTTTGTGTTTTTATACCTTTTTGAAAACATTATTGTATCTTGATTTCGATTAATTTACCTTCTTTAGTAAAAACTTTTACGACATTTAAAACATTTGATAAAATCTAAAAAAAAGTGACAAAATCTAAAAGAAAGTGACTTTTTTCGTATTCCGCTTTCTAAACTTTAGGGCTGTTTCGGGTCGGGAAGGCATAGTCCGATTGAGCTAAAACTTTCACAATATTATTTTTACACTAAATGACACAATCCTGACCTGAGCACCTTCAAATTTAAAAAAAAAATTTGCTCGAATACACTTCATTTTCGTTTTGAAGCATATAAAGTTCACTATGAACCTAATCCCTTATATTCTGGTCCACTTCCAATACAATTAAATATAAAGAAGAATGTACAAAATTTTAAGAGTGCAATTCCACCTTAATAATAAGTTCTTTAACAAAATTGTTTATCGTTGCCTAATTTAGGCGATATGAGCCAAAATATTTTAGGACGCATTTTGGAAACTAAAGCATATAAAAGAGAAGTTTTGGACTAAATCACATAAAAGAGAATTTATTTATCTTACCAAGATATAAGCACACTCGAAAAACTATTTTTTTTCTCTAACTATTTAAGAAGATATTGCGATTTTCGCGAAAGCGAAATTAGGCGAATAAATATCAAAACTTCAATTTATATTGTTCACACTTCAACGCTTTGCTATTAAAACTTAATACCTTCTTTCTGCAAAATTTCATAAAAATCTGTCTTTTAGTATATAAGTTAAGTTTATAAGTTTAGTTTATAAGTTAAGACGATGTCCTTTAGAGGAATCCTGATAAAATCCTGTGAGTCCTTGGGCTAAAGTAAGGACTTATTATTAAAGATAAAGCTTCAATCTTACTTATATTTTGTATA
This sequence comes from Delia radicum, assembly GCA_021234595.1. Taxonomy (NCBI): domain Eukaryota; kingdom Metazoa; phylum Arthropoda; class Insecta; order Diptera; family Anthomyiidae; genus Delia; species Delia radicum. The sequence goes on from CM037853.1 coordinate 69,261,056, forward strand.
AAGATTTTTTTGTCAACTTAAATTGGTTTTTTAGATTTGTGAATCCCCATTTTTTTTTTTTCAAAAATAATTAATTTTTAAAATGTTACGAAATTTTGATTTTGAAGTTTTCTCGCTTCCAAACCGTGGACGGCACACGAAAAATTTCTTCGCTAAATATTTAGCTAAAATGTTAAGTTTTCTTTGATCTTCTTTTATTTTATTATTTTAGTTTAAACAAGCTTAAGATCATTTATTTAAAAATTATTTATTTCCAATATTTCGTCTCCACATTGGGTGACTTCTTCAGGGAACAAATATTGCAATTTAAAAAATGAGTTTTAATAATTATAATTATAAAGTATTATGTATATAAGTTTTTTAATTATTAAAACTAGTTTTTCGAATTGTAATATTTGTTCCCTGAAGAAGTCACCCAATGTGGAGACGAAATATTGGAAATAAATAATTATTAAATAAATGATCTTAAGCTCGTTTAAACTAAAAAGAATAATATTTAGCAAATTTACTTTTCTATCAGAATATATTAATTTCTAAGTATAAAACGCTCATTTGACGTATTTGTGGTAAATTTTATGAAGACTACCCTGAGGCAGCATTACTCGTTAGAGGGTTAACGAATAGAGCATCTGTTAGAAAAAAACAATTCATTTACATATTATTACATAAAAATCTCTTGAAATATTTTCATTACAAACTAATTTCGTGAAAAACAAGAATTTCTTTTCAACTACTTAGTTCTTTCTTGTATTACCAGAAACTTATTAAAACTTAAACACCTTTAAATAAAATGTATACAGTGGGTTTTTTGTATGTCTAAAAGACGCTGACGCAGTAGGTAGTTAAACCTTTGAATGCGATAATGCGGTATACAGTGATTTAAAAAGAATTTTGTTCAACGATATGAATCAGGGATGGAACTTGCAAATTTTCGAAGTGATGCCAAATTGCATGGATGGTAACCGATTCGAGGCGGGTATCGTTTATTTCGGTAACGGCATTTTAGGGGAAACGATATTTCAGTTAGTTCGGTAATGATATTTTTAATGATAACGGTATTTTAGAGATAATGGTATTTAAGTTATTTCGGTTACAGTAACTTTTATAAGTAGCGGTACAGTTTACTGACCTGATTTGTTTGCGTTAATTCCGTTTTATGTTCCGTCTAGAAATTTAAGATATATTGATATTTTTAATGTTTCACCTCATCATACTAACTATGCTTTTAATAGTACTCTTACCAGAACTTTTATTAATTTAAATGCTATTAACTTGAACTTACAGAAAAAGCTTAAACAACATACAGAATTTTGCACATCAAGGGAAAACTTTAAATTATTTCTTACATCAGCATTAAAATAATTTGTAATTATGCATTGGGAATGGATTCATTTATTTAATGAATATTTTCATTAGATAAATAAAAATTCAATAATATTGTTAAATTTTTCATTATCATTTTTAATGATATTTTCATAATTTCATAAAAAAAAATTTATTAAATCATTGAAAATTTCCAATTTTTAATATGCAAAAAAAATTGATTAGTATAATTTTTTGATTTATTTCCCATATATGTATGTAACATATTTTGGCTTAAAAAAAATATCGCTGAAGTTTAATATTACAAATGACATGCATTTTTTTGTTAAAAAGTATTAACTAAAACTTTAAAAAAATGTACTTGAGGCGGTCTCATAAAATTTAGCGCATAAATTGCTGAAGTGAAATGACTACAAATTTCTTAAAAAATGTTCTTAAGTCGACATAAGTGCTTTTGTTAAATGTCAACAGATTTTTTTAATTTAAAAAGTATATTATAAAGAAATAAATTTTTGTTTTGTAATAAAAAGTAATGATAATTCGTTAAACACATGATAACGTTTATGCTAAAATTAATGAGAACGCTATGCTAAAATTAATGAAAAAAATATATACATATACTTTATGAAAATTTCATTGGGTCAATGAAACCATTCATTAAAATTTAATTAAAGAAACATATTTCATTGATTCAATTAAACATTTCTTTAGGAACTATTTTATGAACAAATTCATTGTATTAATACTGCGTATAAATTTTTATCAGTGTATATATTAATGTTAGCCCCGGTTCACACACGGCAATTTTACTTGCGCAAGTTTTCTTCAATTCTCCTTTGAACTTGCTTTTGTGTTCACACAGGAAAAGTTTGTTTCAGCAATTTTCGTTTTGAAACTTCGTGTTAAAAATTGCGGATGACAAAACAAAACGGAATTGGAGTACGGGCAAGTCTGTACCACCTTCCATTCTCTTTTACTCCATCTTCTATAAACTCAAGACTTGCGCAAGTAAAATTGCTGTGTGTGAACCGAGAATTATATACTTTTCTAGCTGTAATCATAGTCTGTAAGGAATCTTTGTTTCCACAGACAGAAATATATGAAATGAAGTAAGATATTGGTACTTTAGTTATATTGGTAATGGTAAATTATTTCGGCAACGGTAAATTTGTGATAACGATAGCCAGTTGAAAGGGTTTTGAGTCGATAACGATATTCCATCGGTATTACTCTGCTAAATTGTTATCAAACATAATTTATTTAATACACAACTTTAAAGATTTTGAAACTTTTTTCAAATATTAAGCAAAACTTTCTTCGTAATTTTTCTTAAAATAATTATATATTTTTTTTTTTTTTTTGCTAATTTTCAATAAACATACAAAATTGTTATCGTGATAGATACTGCATTAACCAAAATCCTAAACTATCCATCCCTGCTAAGAATGCTATCTTTTTATATGCACGCCAACAAATTAATGCTGATGTTTAAATAAAATACCAATATCCATTAACAAATAACAAAATAATGCTTTATATTTTTGTGTGTGCGTGTATCTGTGTGTCTTGTTGCAATGGAAAATTCCACTGGCGAAAATAATTCAACATTTTGTTATGTTTTATGAGTAATACCTTACATGGTAACATTATCGTTTAAAGCAATGAATTTTAAAAATTTTATGATTGTGTGTTTGAGAGTACTTATTATATATTCGATATTTTTGAATGAAATTTTGAAAAAACAAAAAATATATTGTTCTAAGGAAAATCAAATAAGTATTTGAAGAGTTTAATAATAAATATATAATTGTACCAAATGAAACCAGTTGTAAACCCTTAGTTAGACAAGACAACTAAAGATAACTAAAGATAAGACTAATCTTAGTTTCAAAAATTCTGCATCTGCAGATATGGTCCAAAATGTGTTCTATTTTAAAATGTATAGTAAGAATCGCCCCCAAAAATGTTTTTTTTTAAGATTTGACGGTATTTATTAAATAAGAGATGAAAAAAATTATATCGATTATACGGATTTAAATCGTTTCTGGGCAATATATTTACATTTTCGGGCTTTTCTTTATCTTTAAGATGAAGTGATGTCAGTAGTTTTCATTAACCTTGAAACTACGATTTTTATAGAAAATTCTATTTGATAATGAATTTATATAATTTTGGATGTGCTGTCATATTGGATTAAGTCAATTCTTAGAGTTTGGGGAGAAATGGTACCAAATATTTTCTAGATCTTTAAAATCCCACTCACACGATTTTTAAGTCGTTCAATAGACACATCTTACATAGTAATTAGTTGACTAAATTATAGGCCACCTAAATTGTCAACTTACTCATTGGTTAATTTCATTTCTTCGAAAGACATTTTGTTTTGAAGTGATACATTATGGGGGAAAGTGGTAATAAAAAAGTACCAGAAATGAACAAAATTTACGAATCAAAAGAAAGAAACAGGAAAAAAATATAAAATTAAGATGCCGACCGATTATTAACCAAATATTTTCACTACGGGTGCTTTTTGGTCCTTTTGAAGATATCGCGGTGAAGTATTGCTTTAATAACCGCATTGACCCAAAAGCGTTTTCGTATTCCAAAATGAGTCTAAATTTTAGTTTGGGCTCTTTTCGGCATTATCGGCTGAGGCCGATTTAATTTAATTTGGTCTTCGGCTTTTTCCCGGAAAAAATTAATTCGGTCGGACACGAGAAAATAGCAAATGGAAAATCAATACAAGTATATAGAAAAGAAAAAAATAATATTCCTCCGAATTTTCTGAGTAACAATGGACACAGGTGAAAAAGCTGGCTGTAATGTTTGTATAACATAACAGGCAGCTCTCAGGCATGTGTTGCATTTTACCGTATTCGTAGAATTTAATTTAAGGACATCTTGTCCGTCATTCTGTTTAAAATCTTTCAAAAAAAATCATACAAAGGTTCATCTTTGGAAGAGTAAATTTATTTCACATTCAATAATTAAATGTAAATAAAATTTGAAGTGTGACATTAAAATTATGTGCAATGAAAATAGCATCCCTTTTCTTATTTTAACATCCTTTGTGGCTTCTACCAAATATTTTTGACCTATGGATGACTTTGTTGTTTTTGGTGCATTTTCGTAGCATGTCTCTTAAAGAAAATAAAAAAATTTACATTTACAAAATACTGTACAAGCACAACAAAAATACGCTAATTAATTTTTTATTAAAACTTCCGCTAAAATACTATTAAAAGTTCACCCTAAATTAAACATATTCACAAATATTCGCATAACTAAAACAATTTACAATTCTTTACAGAGTCTAATTTCCGCTAATACAATTTTAAAAAGTTTTGACTTAAATGCACACTTTTTCTTGGTTTTATGGTGTCGTTGCAAAACAATAACAACAACAAACACTTTTAAAAAATTTCGGATTTTTGTAAACGGTAAGAATTTTATTCACAATTTTAATAAAACATATTGATTACATAAAAATATTTAAAAAATGAAAAAAACTAAATTTTCATAATATTCGATAAAGTGGACGTTTGATATATTTTCTTATTTTTTCATCGATTTTTTCCATCTTTAGTCTTTTTTAAATGGTTTACGCAATACATTAACTGTTCCCGTCTACTTTTGAAAAATTTCATGTTTTACAAAAAAATATCGTTTGTTTACCGCAATTAAAAAAGTTAGCATTACATATAATAACCCCTTAAGCAGTTTTAGACGATTCATAAAACATTTTAATACACAAATTTAAAGTGTTTTTTTTTTTTTAATTTAGGTCCACTTTAGAGTGCATGTCCCTCCGCTAATGTTGACCCTTTATACAACTTTTATATAACTTTTTTATTTTATATATATCATATTCTTGTGTCAACAAGAAAAGGATGTATGGAAAAAATGCTCAAGGAATTGGCCTAAAAGCTGATGTATTTGGATTGGAAATACTCCACTGACAAGGGGAGTATCCCGATAGGTTCTCTCCGATCTTAATGAAATTTGGATATGTGATAAAGAAAAAAAAAAAAGAGGCACATATATTTTTTGCGGCACAATCTCATGTTTAGGTGTTAAATCAGGGGTACAAATTACCTCATGTTTCTTTTTTTTTTGGCTTACCTTGAATTATTTCAGCGAAATTTAAGAAAAATGGGGCAGTAAATTAAAGAGCTTTCGAAGACTCATTAAGTGTTATACGAAAGATGTCCGATATATTTCAAGTATTTTAGTTATTTAAAAAAGTGTGTAATATTAAAAATGGCGTTTTGTTAAAGAATTTTTTTTTTGTCAATTTTTTGGTATTTGGAGACAATTTGTACAAATTTCGTGATTGAAAACATATTTGTTGATCTGTATTAATTAGATTTTGAGTAAAAAATTTAAGCAACAATCCATAGTTCAGGTGTAAAGTTAAATAATCAGCCGCCGAAGTTTTTCCGATTTAACACGATTGCTCGGTGGCCTATTATTGAATTCGTTGCTTATCTAAGAACCTTTCTTTTAATTTGACACTGAAAATTGCATTTATTAAGCCCAATAAACAATTTTAAATTTGTCAAACTTTAAAATACCGAATACCAACAAAAAGCATTTTGTGGCCGAAGTCTTCTGTCGGACACTAAGAATTATAGTTGGATTAAGCTAAAAAACATGTATACTAATATCTCTACAATTTATTCGAGGGGTTTCTAAGCTTCTTCCGACATTCGTAATTGTTCGGCTCTTATGCGACTTTTTCCGAAGAACTTTTTAGTCTTTGTTTTAAATATTCTAAATAAATCGCAACTCTAACACACTACATGTGCAATATTAGTATCAACATTTTTTCGCGAGCACAGCATAGCTGAGTTCAAAAAAATTTCGATTTAATTTTTTTCAGACATATTTCCATACAAAAATATAATAAGTTTGACGCCATCTTTAAGCCCTTAAGCATGAAGAATGAAAATACGTGTCCCTTATATTTTTTTTTGGGAGACACACCTTTTTAATTTTTTTTTTTTATTTAGCCCAAAAACCAGATGTGGGCTCAAATTAGCGAACACTCCTTACTATTTAATAAAAGATACTTTTTCATAAATATAACTTTTTTTATTGAAATTTACTTTTTTATTAAAAGGTAATTTTTTCAATAAAATATACTTTTTTAATAAAATGTACTTTTTTCATGAAATTAGTAAAAGTTGGCACCTTTTGTTAAAGTGAATCGAGACTTTCGAAATCATTCAGTCAAATATAAAAATTCTGCTTATAAAATTTTCCCTAACACTGTCGTTAGCATCGTTTCTTAAGTTTATTGATTTCCTTTTTGCACGTTTGTGTTAATAAAAATATCTACCCCTAAAGCAAACATTTTTAAAACACTGTGCCAGGTTTAAAAGGTAAATGTTGTATAATTAAATTACATATTTACTAAAGTTTGTTTTATGACTAAAAAAAAAAATATATTTAAAGAGGGTGATTCTTATTGTAAATTTGTTACTGTTGTTATAACAACTATAAAAATTATTAAAATCTATTACTAATTTGTTAATAAATTGTTAAATATTGAACAGATAAAACGTTTATCTTAAAAGTAGCGTAAGTCAGTTAACATACAAATAAATTTTGTAAGAAATTGTATCGAACTTAAAAGAAATTTGTTTAATTAAAGACGGAAATAGAATAAATATTAATTATTAAGTTTAAAAATAAATTACACAATAATAATATGCAAAATTGGAGAAATGACATTCAAATTCGTCCATATATCTTGAATTAAAAATACAACTGACTTATGCCTTTTTCAAAATAAACGTTTCATGTATTAAATTAAACTTACAGTATATTCTGTGGGTGCCAAAGGCGTACGGGAATCACTTTTATGAAAACTCATAATGCCGGCTTAAAATTAATATTCCGTTGAGATTCTTCGTTGAATGTATAACAATTTATCCTTTTAAAGTAATCCTTAATAGCAAAATCTGGTAAGACCGCTATCCAATTAGTATATGTAAATGGGAGAAAGCACAGGAAGAACTGAGTTTTCAACTATAGATTGAAGTCCAGAAACTTCCAAACAGTGGATGATTTATTTTCAATGAATATATTCGTTTTTTTATAAAACTACGTTTTAAAACTATTCGTTTAATTATAACAAAATGAAATTGAAGTAAACTTAAATAAAATTTTTTACTCAATTTCTTTTTGTTAAAATACAGCTAAATTTTGATTTTAAATATTAATTTTATTCGAATTTTTAATTTATATTCAAAAAAAAGAAAATAACTGATCGCTTTTTTAAAATAATTTGATTTTGGAAAATAAAGAAAAGAGACAACCGCACTGTTTGCAATACAAAGCAATAATGCCAACATTGCCATTTCATTACACGACCGTATCCCTCACATCACTAACAATCGTCGAACACTCTACGTACAAAGTAAATTGTATTACGAATAATATTCATGGAAATTTGTGTATGCGTTTTACAATAAACGACACAGACTGTTGGTAATATTGTAAACAAAGAGTAGAGTTTGAAATAGAACAGGGATTCTCAATCCGCGGATAGTGAGCCATCGAATTTATAGTAAAAGTAATGACAGGGCTTCTAATCAGGTTCCATGAAATTAATTCCAAAAAATATATCTTCTTTCGCTTTATTTCCAAAGTTTTATTAAAAAAAAAAAAACAGAATTCGTTACTACTCCAATTACAATTAACTCACATCATTAATTTGTTTCATAAATTCGCATCATTTAAATATGTATATATAATTCAGTGTTGCCGTACTTTTGTTATAAATCCCACAGTTATTAAATATTCAGCATATTTAAGGAAGCTAAAGGTGTGTATCTGACATATCAAAATCACATAGCAGGGAAAGTCTTTTGATTTAAATCTTTAATTTTTTAATCTAATATTATTTTAAAATTATCAAATACATAGTAAAAATTAAATTATACTAGATTTTGTTTTAAAACTAATTAATTTTACCATAAAAACACTTAAATATGTGAATTTAGGCAGTCCGTAATACCAAATATTGCGAAGTAATGCAAGGGCATAGAGTTTAACTTATTACCAGGTAACAAGTTCCGTAATACCTACATATTACCGAGGTTTTACTGGTATATTTGAAAATTTCACGAAATATTAGTGATTTTATTCTTTTTTCTACGAGTTTATAGTTTTTTGTTTATTTTTTTTGATTTTAAACTCAAAAAGTATTTTGTTGGGCGAAATTTATCAGCAAATCAGTGAAAATTTTCTTCACAAAATTGATGAACAGTTTCTTAAAATTAAATACATTAAATACATTTTATGAAGCCAGTTTTGTACTGAAACTTCTTCATTGGGTACATGCACTTTTTATTAATATAGTATTTTTTATACAATTTAATGAAAACTTGCATTAACTTAATGAAGAGTTGCAATGGTCGAATTCCAGCGCAATTTCATTGCATAGAATCGTGTCTCTGTTTTGAATTGGGCGTTAAATATTAAATATAATACCTTTCTTAATTTATGTAAAATTTCAGTATTTTTTTTTTGTGTTCGTGTCTTGTTTCAAAAAAATAACAGTCTTAGTTTGGTAAATGTATAACATATCAATGAAAATTATTCAAGTTCGGGTCCATACTCCATATTTCTAGAAAATTCCCGAAATAGATCTATCAACTTATTCCTGAAAGTGGTCAATTAATAAAATTGACAACAAAAACTCTATAGATTATTTGTTAGGACAATATTCTAATAAAGAAATATTGAGTATGGCCTCGAACTTGAATAATTTTCAATTTCTTTGCACAATTAAATTTCGAAAAAACATAATTTTTATTTTATTTTTATTGAAATACTACTACGATTAAAAAAAATCATTATGTCAGGGTTGTTATATGACAATTTTAAAAAATGGTAAAAACCACGATATTTTATCAAAAAATTTTAAAAATCGGTTTATTTTAAAAAATTGAAATTTCATTTATTTAAATTTTTATTATTATTACAATATTATTATTTCTTTATTCTTTATTGCATCTATGGATGCAATGAATCATTGCAGACTAGCAACCTAATATTAAATTATATACATATATAACAACAATTTATTTTAACAAGTTTTAAATTCATTAGTAGAAGTACTTAAATCTAACTCATAAGGGGATTCTTCCGATGTGTTCTATCCGTTCTTAAAGAAATTTGGATATGTGACAAGGAAAAAACAAATAAGGGACACATATTTGTTTAGCGGCCCCATCTCACGTTTAAGGGCTAAAAGGTCGGGCCAACATTAATTCATTTTTGTATGGAAACATGTCTTAAACTAGTGCAATTCAGATGTTTTTCAACGCAGTTTTGGTGTACTCGAGAAAACAAAAATTTTGATACCAATATTGGCTATGTAGTGTGATAAGGATGCCATTTACTTAAAATATAGGTTAAAAAGATTTTGAGAAAACGTTGCATAAAAGACAAACAGTAACGAATATAGGAAAAAGCTCAGACACGCCCACAAATAAATTTAATAGGCAATCAATTATAATTCTTTAGAAAAACTTACTTAAATCAATTTTTTTTTAATAACAAAAATCCCTGTAAGCTATCGGGCATATTTCGTATGCCAGTTAATTTGTCTCTGAAATCTCTTTCATTTGGTACCAAATATGTCTGCAATTTTTTGAAACAATTCATAATAAGCAGAAAAACAAAAAAAATTGGGTAATTTTTGATCCCAATTTTTTACCCATAAAAATGAGATTGGGCTGCTAAAAAAATAACTGTGCCTTATTTCATTTCCTTATCACATATCCAAATTTCATTAAGATCTCATAGAACCCATCCGGAGACTCCCCTTATTAGTACAACTTAAAAAATATCTTCAAACGTCTAGGATTCATATTCGCTCAAAGTTTGAGCTTCGAGCGTGGTTGAGGTTAACAAAAAACAAAACTTCTTAATGATGCATTGTTCTAAATATTTCCAAAGTTTGATAGAAAACCAGTAAATCTTTGACGTGTCGTTAATGAGTTAAGAATGATATGATAACATTACTTATAAATCAATATTAATTTAAAACTCAAAAGACAATTAAAGAAATAATTAATGATAATTCATTCGATTCTCTGATTAATAAATATCAAAATTGACTTCATTTGGTTTATAAATATTCAATAATATACACAGAGAAAAACTTTGACATTTGTGAACTGAAATTTGGTTATTACACGGAGAGAATTTTCTTGAACAAGTTTTAAAGGAAATTTTCACTAAACTAATGAAGTTTTCTTCACAATGTCAATGAACATTTTTATATACTTTATGAAAAAGCTCCATCATTTTCATGAAACTATTCATTTAAAGAAAAGTTTTAATGGAAAATTCCTGTCACACTTTATATATATAATGCATAAATTTATGGATATCATGCAGAAAATTCTCTCAGAGTACGTCTGAAATCGGTTGGAGCAACTTAATAATGGTTTCCACAAGAAAATAAGTTAAGTTGCAGCACCCAAAATATTCAGAAATCGAATTTGAATATGTTTGAATTATACGAATTTATTGGTTGTAAACACCAAAGTATACTTTTGCATTCGGTTGGTACTATATTTTTCTGTGTGTATGAAATGCTAAAAGTTTGAGTATCACTGGCCATAGTACATACACAATGTATTCTAAAATACAGTCGTTTCCAATAGTATGTGAAGTCTACAACACCCCTCTAAAATGATGATAGTAACGTATGGATAAATAATGTTTGCTGTTGGTAGTGCTGTTTGGTTTTTTTTTTTTTGTTTAAAGTGTTTTTGTGTTTTTTCGTTTTATTTTTGTATTTGTGTGCGTTTGCTTTGTGTTTTATATATTTCTTTTGTTTTTTTGTTTGTATTTGCTTGCTTTTCAGCCCCTATTAACCCTTAGCGCCCTTATCTTACATTTTAGAGACTGACGCCAGTTATTAGTGTGTTTTAATGAGTAAATACCTCATTTTCAAATACTCTTAGCCGTTTTTCTATAGTACCCAGCAAAACCACATATTACCAAATCATGGGTAAAGTAATGTATAGCCATAGGGCTTCATGCATTACTTTACACGTTACTTCACTGATGAATTTTACAGGCGATGAGCCTCAAAGTAACTCATTACCTTGTAGGGGGTTAAGTATCTGGTTACTTATATCGTTACATGGTGGGAAAAAGTAATGTGTCTATAAATAGATTTTCATAAAAAAATGCATAAACATTTTTTTTACAGATATTTTTTTTTAATTAAATAAATAACTTTTTTTTTTATTACATGGTCATGCTGGGATTCGAACCTGGGGTCTCTGGTATTTAACAATTAGTTAGGCGAGAACTCTATCAACTGAGCTATTGATACATACAATATTTTATTGCTTAAAATGTAGATGAGTTGTTGTGCTTCGTGTTTTCGTTCGTGATATCAAAAATATACACCTTACCATTATGCTTACAAACAATCACAAAGTAATGTGTCTATAAATAGGTTTCTAAAATATATATTAATAATTACTTTACGTTTATAATTCATGTATTATGTAATTGATGATCGGTAAGTCATTATGTTATGTTTTGAAATAATGTAAAATGTAATGAGGTCTCATAACAAGGTAATCCATGAGTATTCAATTATCGGTTACTCATTACTTCTTGTTGGAAAATAATTATACAGGTAAGGAGTACACAGTACAAGGTAATGCATTACTTTATCGCACCCATTACCAAAGTTTTGCTGGGTAAGGCAACTATTTTTTAGACTGGTTCTTAAGATATTTATAACTCAAATTTTATAAAATATACTTTTTTTTTAATTTTTTTAACAATCACTTCATTGTTTTTTTACATTTCTCTGTAAATGCATAGCATTAGTTTGCAATGAGTGTACTAATACATCAAGTAGAATTTTCTTATCTAATATTTTTAGTTCCGTAGTTTGACACGATAAAAAAAAGTTTTAAAGGAATTTATAATTTAATTCACATTTTTTTTATACTGTATTATAATAACTAATACCTGTATTATATTCATTATAAGTTTGGTTAAAGACACTGTCATACTAAACCATATTATGTTTTAATATCAGGGACGTAGCCAGGAATTTAGTTGAGTGGTGGGGAGTGGGCATAATGGGAAATGAATTTGAAAAAAGTAAAATTTTAAAAATAATTGAATAAATTACAGATCCATTCCTCATGTCTGATTTTTAAACGAAATTTAATGTATATCCTTAATAAATCGCTAAAATCCGCAACATTTGCATATATTTGAAATTTCTGCTATAACAAATTTAAAAATTGTGGGATACAAACGAAATGTATCTCAACTTTTGCATAATTTTATTCCCCGTTGATAACCGTTATCAAATCCGCTGTCACTTCTTTATTTTGTTTGGTATAAAACAATTTAATTGCAAAATAGAGCCTTTTTAGTTCTAATACAAGATCTTCAAAAATGCACCAATCGTATTGGTCTTTTATGGAGATGAATGCGGATATTTTGCTTCATCGACATGCAACTTTATAATATTCAAGAAATACAATTAAAGTGCCGTTAAAGGAAAAAGAAAATAACATAATTTTATAGACAAATTTATTAACTTTTTTTTAGCTAAAAACACATGTGTAAAGTAGTATAAAATTTATTACCAATATTAGGAATTTTACAAAAAACAAATGGTTTGGAATAAGAAATTAACCCTCTATCGGGCAAGGCTGTCTCAGGAGCAGTCTTCATAAAATTTACCACAATTGCGTCAAATGAGCGTTTTATAATTATAAATTAATATATTCCGATAGAAAATTAAATTTGCTAAATATTTTGTGAATAAGTTGTTCATGTGCTGTCCCCGGTTTGGAAGCGAGAAAGCTTCAAAATCAAAATTTGGCAAAATTTAAAAAACTAATTATTTTTGAAAAAAAAGAAGAATGTTGATGAAGGCCGTTGCGGGCTAGAAAGTTAACTCCATTCATGCAGGTGTCAAATAACTTTTTTCTAATTGTTTTTTCTGTTAATTAAAGTAAATTATCACAAATAAAATTATAATTTTTCTGTTAATATAGAAAAATATTTATGATCTTTAACCGAACTAACCAACAACTCACACACAATTTGTATAGATCAACAATAAAAATTCACTAAAAAAAATAGTTTTCAAAATTCTAAAAACCCAATTTAAGTTGACTAAAAACTCTTTTTAATAAAATATAAGTAAGATCAAAGCTTTTTCTTTAAAAAGAAGTCCTTACTTTGGTCCAAGGACTCACAGGATTTTATCAGGATTCCTCTAAAGGACATCATCTTAACTTATAAATTGAAGGACTTTTATGAAATTTTGCAGAAAGAAGACATTAAGTATTAATAGCAAAGCGTTAAAGTTTTAACAATATAAACGTGTAGTGCGAGTGCGTGTGGCATTAGAAATCAGTTTATCTATACCACGGTCAATGATTGCACAGAAAATTTCATATAGACGCAATCAAACAAATAAAACATAACAAATATTACATTATTAAAAAAAAAAAAAATCAAAAAACAGGGTCACTGACGAAGTTTCAATACCAGAAACTACTCAGTCTGATTCAGAAAAAATTGAATATTTGCAATGTAGTTATGATTTTTAGAAAATACACTCATTCTTCTCTACCACGCCTTTCACAATTAAATTAAATAAAATTGCATATTAATTATAGTATTAATTGCAATTGTCTGAAAAAGACGTTACAAATTCAAACTCAAATATAAATTGAAGTTTAGATACTTTTTCGCCTAATTTCGCTTTTTCCAAAAAGCAAAAATCGCGATATCTTTTTCAATAGGAGCAGAAAAAAATAGTTTTTCTTGGTAAGAGAAATATTTTTGTTCAAAACATCTCTATATGCTTTAGTTTCCAAAATGCACCCTAAAATATTTTGGCTCATATCGCCTAAATTAGGCAACGATAAACAATTTTATTGAAAAACTTTTTATATGTTTTTCGAGTACAGCACATGGTATGAATTTCGTTGCAAAACATCGTTTGCCAGTTAGAGGGTTAAGGTCGGTAACTGGTTACTTTGCTATTGCAAACCCGATTATTTTAACAAGGGCATTTCCATCGAGGTAACTACTTACCACGGTAACATGTTACTCCTCACTTCAGGCGCGGTTCCGTGGGTTGGTGGGGGGCGTTGGAGGGAATGGGAACTTTAGTGTTACTAACGGACAGTCAGTAATACCATCAGTTGCGAAGTAATACATGGGTAAGGAGTTTAACTTATTGCCAGGTAACATGTTCCGTAATACCAATATATTACCGAGGTTTTGCTTGGTATGTCTTGTTAAGAATACAAGACTTTGTAATTTTTTTTTTAAATATTTTAATGATGGGCACTTGTACACTCATAGGAAAAAGTTTGTAGAAAAATTAGCAAAGCCGTTAATAATCCAACTTAGCATGTTTTAAACAAATCTTTTGTTCAAATTGACATTTAAGTTACAAATTTTGCTATTTTGACTTTTGACTAAAGTCTAAAAATATTACTTTGATCATCAAAACCAGCAGAGGTCGTTGTAATGCTATATTTGCGTTTCAGTATTTCAGTATTAAATTGAGAAGTGGAGTGAAAATAACTATTTCAAAACATTTATTAAAAACTAATTCAAAATAAAACTATAAAAAATATTCAAGAGTTTAAACCAGGCACGTAGCTAGGAATTTGTTTCGGGGGGGGCTTTTCGATTTTTTATTTTGATTATATATTTTTTTTTTTGCACACTAGAGTAACAGCTTTTGTTTTTTTTTTTTTTGCTAAATTTTTGCTAAATTTTTACCTACACGTGATGGGCAATCATGTATTAATAATAGAAATCGCATAAAGTGCATTTCGTTAAAATGCATTTTTTCATTTTTTACTTATTGTGTTCATTATTTTGCGAATTTTTATGTCTATGTCGCGAAACAACGCTTTAATCTGTTTGGTCACAATCCGCGGAACACGTCAAATTTGAAAACGTTTGTGTACTTTAAGTCGGATATGCATCGTTATTGTCTAATTACGTTAAATTTTTAGCTAAATATTAATTTTTAGTTTAATTAAATAAAAAAAGGATTATGAGGAAAACTTTTTGAGAACCGCGAAAAATAAAATTACTTTATATTTTTATGTGCTAGTATACGTCTAGGGTATCTAAAAATTAATAAATATAAAAAAAGTTTCAACTTCTAATAACCCGATTAAAATTAATATGATGCTTTATATAATCATACGAAATTTAATATGAGTCTTAATACAGTTTTATCCGAGAAATGGGCATAATAATTAAATAACATCCGAATAATGACGCGATACAATTTAATACGATTTTATATAACGGTATAAATTTATATCTATCCAGTTTTTGATTTTAAAACGTCATGAAAATTCGAAATATCTATTAATCCTTTTAGACTGTAGCCGCTTGCAAAAGGTTTACAACTTTATAATTTGTAACAAATTCCATAGCATTTGGAAATTTTATTTATAATAAAATTGTGTTTTTTTAAATATGATATAATATCAAAATATATATTATTTTGCAATGTCTAGATATATAAATATAACGTAATTATTAATTGGATTAGTTTCAGCGTATTCTAAATACAATATACAATTATACGCAACTATATATGACATCATATTGAATTTTTTACACGAAATTAATTTTATATATGAATTTATATAATTATGTCCGGTTAAATGCACTGGCAGACAAAACCTTATAAGTGTATATACAATAATGTATTATTTTATGCAAAAGTTTTAACTCGGGAAATTAAAGATTTATAACCGTCCAAAAAACAAATTAAAAGCAAATATCCTACATAATTTGCCTGACACTTACAAGGAAGCTTTTCCGATGGGTTCCCTTTGAAATTAATGAAATTCGGATAGGTGATAAAGCAGCAAAAATATCTGGAAAACGTATCTATTTTTAAAATTGGTGGTGAAATTTAACACATCTTTGTATGAAAATATGTTTAAAGTTCAGGAAATTTAGACTTATTTAAAAACAGCGTGAAAATGCTCAAGAAAACACACATTTTGAAAACCATTTTGACACTATGTCGTGGACCCGGCTGCCACTTACTTGAATTATTTTAACAAATTATTCACTATTTTTTTCCCCTTTTTCATATATTTTACAAGCAAGCGTGATTGTAGTCTGAAAGAAATAATAATAAAGAAAAAATTGGAAAATTTAAAAATATACCTGACATCGCCTAGGTCTTATTGAAACTAAATTATGTATTTCCAATTCACTTTGATTTATATTTTGGACAATTTCAAACGCTTTTCAAATTGTCTTTAATCTATTTTTTAAATAAAAACCCTTTGAAATGTCTTAAAAAAAACTACATCGTTATAACACAAAGACTGGTTTAACTGCTTGATTTTAAAATGTCGCATTTCGAGGAGCGCCGATAGAAATTTGTTTACATTTAGTCCAAAAAGAAGTTGAGAAAATTTGAGTCACATTGGACCACGTTAACACATTATGCATATCGATCAAAGTTTGAGGCTTAAATTTGTTTAAAAAAATTAAAAAAATATATGAGATATCGTAATATATATCGTAAAAAAAATACTGAAAACTATGTTACCAGATGCGTGCGTAGCAAACCAAATTTACCAAAAAGACTGCACTGTAAGTAAAGTAACGACTTTTACGGCACAAGTAAACTTAATTTTGAGTCTTAGTGGTATCTCCATTTTCAAAGATTATGTCAAAATACACAGAAAAAATCATTGTCAAAAAAATTTCAATTAAACTTTTGTTTGATTTCAAATTCTTACTTTCAATTAACTGTTTGATTAAAACTGAATTTGGTATAAAAAAAAATTTCAGTTTTTATAACGTATAATAGCAACATTGAAACAAATGCAAAAATTTTAACAAGTCGCCAAAATTAAAAAAATCAGTAGAAAATCCGCGTTTCTTTAATTTCGGTGATTTTTTTTAATTTTTTTTTTTTAAATTTTGGCGTTTATTTTGGGAGTTTTTTAAATTTCTGCAATTTTGAGGATTGTTTTTTAAATTTTGGCAATTTTTTTTTTCAAATTTTGCGATTTTTTCAAATGGTCTCGATTTTTTTAAATTTTTGCGATTTTTTTACAATTTTGGTGATTTTTTTAAAATTTTGTAATTTTCCCCAATAGTAAACAATATTCAATTAAATTTTTAATAGATGTGAATAAAACTATATGTAATTGAAAATAATATTAATTAAATAGATACAAATTATTTTAGTTGTTACTACAATTGCATCAACACGACCGAATTCAGTTAAACTTTTGCTGAATCAACAAATATTTTAATCAAAACTCAATTTTAGTTTTTTCTGTGTAGGCATATTTAATTTTTTAGTTTGCATTGTCTCAAACAACTTTTTGATTATATTTTAAGTCAAAGACTTCGAAATCTCTTATGAAATGATTTTATTTATTGCTTTATGTCGAAAATCAACTCTAACAATGATACCCGCCCATTTGCAGGCGATGTTTTCTAACGAAATTTTAAGATTCGAACCATAAAAACTATTTCCTAGTTGATCCAAGTCAAAAATAAATATTTTCGTATTAAATTTATAAATAACATTGTTACTTTCTAACGAATTGTATTAAGTTTTTAAATTTGTCAAATCATTTCGGGGGGGGCTCTAGCCCCCAAGCCCCCCCCCCCCCTAGCTACGTGCCTGGTTTAAACTAAAAAAGAAAAAGGGAACGATTTTTTTCTTTTAACAGATATTGAAAGCTTTTGAAAAGTCAGTGCTTATTTAATTAAATATATTATCTTCATTTTTTAGATTTCGCTTGAGTCTTTGACAGACAGCATTCCGATGTACATACAAATTGAACAAAAGAAATAAACAACTCAGTATTTTATTAATCTTATAAATACAGAGCTGCATTTTAGCTCTTATTATTTATAATCAATATTTTCACTAATAGATTGCGCTTAGTTTTATGCAAACAACTAAAAATTTAACTAAAATTTAGTAGATTTTTTGCTGTTTATATTTTACTAATAATTAGCAAAATGATTCTTCTAATTTTACTGCTTTTTGCAACGTCTGCAACGTAGTTTTTAACTAATTTTTAGCTTTTTCTGCTATTTTTAAATAAAGAACATTTCTACACATTTGTTGAGATAGTAAAGATGCTGTAGTAAAGGGTGTCCCAAGAAGAACGCAATTTTTAAATCTGGCAACATTCGAGGTGTCATTGTTTGACATTTGAACAATTGTTATTGTTTGCTAGTAGAAGGTACGAGGTTAGTAAAAATGGAGCGCTACACGAATGAACAACGCATTCTCTTTGTGAAATTGTTTTACCAAAATGGTGAAAGTTTTGCGACTACAGTTCGCAAAAATCATCTTCAGTGACGAGGCCCATTTTCATCTTGATGGCTTCGTCAATAGGCAGAATTATCGCATTTGGGGTGAGGAAAATCCTCGAGTGATTCACGAGAAGCAAATGCATCCTCAACGTGTCACTGTGTGGTGTGGTTTTTGGGCTGGAGGAATCATTGGACCTTTTTTATGAAAATGAGGCAGGTCAAGCGCAAACAGTTAATGGTGTTCGGTATCGTGAAATGATAACCAGTTTTTTCTTGCCTAGAATTGAAGAAATGAATGTGGAGGGCTTGTGGTTCCAACAAGACGGCGCCACATGTCATACAGCCAGGGAAACAATTCAATTGCTGCATCAGTCATTTCCCAGTCGTGTTATTTCTCGTTTTGGAGATCAGAATTGGCCGCCTAGATCGTGCGATTTAACACCATTAGATTTTTTTCTTTGGGGATTTTTGAAGTCGATGGTTTACGCGAATAAGCCGACGACGACTCAAGCCTTAAAAGAGGAAATTGGACGCTGCATTAATGAAATACCGCAGCATTCATGCAAAACGGTCATTGAAAATTTCATTAAAAGATGCGTGCATGCCAGCAAAGCCGCGGCGGTCATCTGCACGATATATTGTTCCATACATAACCTCATTCTGTCTACTTTACGATATAATAAAGTTTCACGATTTTTTTTTTTTTAAATATCTGTGTTTTATTTAAAATTTAAAAATTGCGCTCTTCTTGGGACACCCTTTAAAAACAAAGTGTATATTTTAAGCACGTTATGTTTACAAGAAATATGAACCATCAAACCTTATGACAGTGCTGACATACATATTTGAGCATACAACTTTTTCGCAGCAGTTATCATTTACTTACGTTTTAAGCTATCAAGTATTATATGAATCGGTCAGTTTTATAATTTTATTTTGGAAAACAAATTTTTAGACCACCCATTTCATGGTTTTACCAACATTTTTCCAACGTGAGAAATTTTGTTTCCCCGGAACTTGTCCGTCACTTTTTGAACAGACGGACCTTTTGTGTAATGTTGTTATCACTTTATGATTGGGAAAGCACTTGTTGCCAGTACTTGTTGTCAGCACTTGTAGCACTTGCTAAAGTGCCTTGCGGTGCTCCGTTTGTCTTTTTCTGACTGGGATGACATAATCGAATTTACATATATTTGACAACAGATAATATAAGATAACATTAGTCGTCATTAGGAAACCCCCAAAAAATTGATTAATATCTTATCAGAAAAAGTTTTGATTAATTTGATTTATAAGATTATGTATAATTTTCAATAGAAATTTATTGCAATATCAAAAAATATAATTTTTTTTTGTATAGAAAAACAGAATTAATACTGTACCGTATTCCTAAAATCACTTTAAAAGGCTTACAAAAATGGTAATTACCTGCTATTATTAATTTACATTTCTCGATTTAGAGAACAAAAAATTATCCGGCTCAGTAAAAAAAATATAATTTTGTCCCTACAAAATTAATCACTCTAAAACTGTTACCAAAGTGAACGTTTTTTTTTTATTATTGTACATTAGACCGAATTACATTGTATGGGGGAAAAAAGTGCGTTTTTGTCCACTCCTCAAAATGTACTTTCGTTTGTTTTATGATGATTCCAAAAATATTTCTTGTCTATCATTAAGATCCCGTGAGCTGGACCGTTTTTAAAAATGTATTTTTTTTTTTTAAGTTTTTCAATAGGTTTTGTAGTTTATGTAAAGACAAAGTGTACATTATTAGCTTCATATAAAATGTTTTATTTATGGCGCGTCTAACAGTGTATAAAACTTGCCAATGCATGTCCAACATATCCTTTTCTCAGTGATCGTCTGTTAAAAAGAAGGACGTTTAAGTATTTTGTACGGAGATTTTTGTGATATAAATGTCAGATTGACATATTTTAATCTGTAGACGATTTTAGTAAATACGTGTTTTTTTTTTGTTTTTAATTTCAACCAATACTCAGGGGATGCCCCATACTCATGCAGTGCATTGTATTGATCAGGAAAATAGGCTATGGGAAGGAGGAAAGAGGGAGTAGTGTTTGTGGACATTTGATTTAAATTTTTTTAAATTGTAGGTAACAGGGAAGACTTCTGCGGGAAGTTTGTTCCACATACGAATCGTTTGACTAAAAAACGAATTTCCTCTGTAATGCGTTGTGCGAAACACAGGACAATCAACTACAAACGGATGTGCTCTACTAGATAAGCGAGTACTACGAATAAAAACTCGGGCTCGAGGAATAAGTTCACTTATCTCAGATGAGCACCTCCCAGGGTAATATCGATAGAAAAGTGTCTCACAACCCACATTCCGACGATGCTCCAATGAATCAATAGAGTTGGATACACTCCTGTCATTGATAAGCTTCACCGCCCTCCCCTGAACACGGTCCAGAAGCTTCAGAATAGACAGTGGAGCACCTACCCATATATGAGAGTTGTATTCCATTGTTGGCCGGATATAGCTGGTATAAATAGTAAGGAGATCGGATGGAGTGAAGTAAGTCTTGCACCGTTTTAGAAAACCGAGATACTTGAATGCCTCTTTCGACACTTGAAATACACAGAAAAAATTATGGGTCAAAAATATCTAATTAATCGATTGTTTGAATATCAATGGCAATTTAAACAATTTTTTTAATTGATTCAATTAAAAAATTTATTGAATTTTCTAATATATACATACAGTGTTGACAACATGTAACTAAAATTTTTAAAAATTTGGCAAACTATTTTTTTTTTTATTTTATTTATATTAAATAATCAAACAAAGGTTTAATTATATTAATATATTATTTAATTTGTAAATAAAAAGAAAAAAATCGCAAATGATTAACTTTTAATAAGTTGAATAGTTTACCGATTTCAAATACTCGCAAAATCGTTGTTATTTTACTAGAGTTTGCAACACTCATTTTGTTGAGATATTCGTGTACGCACGAAAACTTAATTTAGTTTCGTGTTTTATCTGTGGTAATAAAAGTGCACATGTGGATTTAAATAAACCGTATCTATCGAAAAAGGACAATTAAACTATTATTTTTCTAAATAATTAAATTTTCAATAAGTATAAGTGTCATTAAACTATCATTTTAAAGTTGTGTGTGATTTTTTTTTAAGAAAGCAATTCAATTACAAGAAAAATTTCAAGACAAGTCAAGCAAAACAAAAATTTTGTCTTTACTTTTATTTGCTTTCTTATAATACATTTTTATATTAAAAAGCTTTAATTTTATTATAAATAAAATGTCAATTGAATTTACAAACCTACATTTCTTTTTTATTTAATGGGGGGCATATAACAAAAATAAAAAATACTAGTTTTCAATTAAACTACCATTGTTTTCTCCTCCAGTTTCAATTAAAGTTTTAATCAATTTAACTAAACTTTTCAATTGAGGTTGTAAAGAAAAACAATAACTCTTTTAATTGATATTATTATTATTATTTTAATTGAAAAAGTTTTAATAAACTGTCTGCTAATTTTTTTAGTTAATACTATCATTTCAGTGGTAGGTGCAAAATCAATTAAAATATTAATTGATTCAATAAAATTTTTAATTGAAACCCGTTTTTAGTTTTTTCTGTGTACGTGCTTATTCCAACGGACATCACACTGTATTCTCATGCCCAGAACATCAAGAGTGTCCGATTCACCGCCCTCCCCTGAATTTGGTGAGAAAACTATATTCTAGTCAGTTTAATTCTGTGGTTTTCTAGAATAACCGCGGATCTCCGTTTTTCTTGATTTTGAGTTATTGATGCCACAATACTTTATTTTTAATGCTCAATACATGGGCCTAATTTTTTTTTTTAAATATTGACCATTTCCGATTTTTTTTACCAAAAAACAACTTAACTTCAAGATTTACTAAAATTATTTTCAGCACTAACGACGGATGTCTACATGCGTTTGGTTGCTTGAAAATTATTTTCTTTAATAAAAACATACAAGCATATCCGTTGTTTTGTCTGAAAACATTTTGCAAATGTTTTTTGGTATGTGTTCTGTTAATAACCACGCATAACTTCTTGCTTGTTTTTTTCTGACTTATTTTTCAAAAAGTGTTTTCATTACGCTGTTCTTTTCTCATCCCAAGTCCCGTTACGTTGTTGTTAACGAAAAAAACACTTCGAATTGATGAGTTGGGTGGTAAGTTTCGATAGAAGTTTGTGACAGTTTCATTTTAAACGTAGTGATTAATGCAGTAATAGAGTGTCGATAAATAAAAAATGCATTTGAATAAAGGTGAAAAAAAGCAAATAAAGTTACGCTAAAAAAAGTGATATTTGTATAGACTTTTTGTCTGATCGATGTAAAATATATTCTAATTTATTTTGTGAAGGTATTCCACCAACAACAAAAGAAAAATAATGACAGAAATTGAAGTTGACAATGAGGCAACGGGATCACTAAATATGTGCGGTAAGATAGCATGATTACATATATTTGTTTTCTTTCAAAAAATCTTTTATTTTTATTTTGAAGATGAAGATGAAGAAAATTCTACTTCTTCTACTTATGATAACCATATTAATGAGGGCACAAGAACATCATTGAAGCAACAGCTGTCCGAAAATAAAATTAAAAGAAATTCGGGAATGCAGTACACATCATTAAAAAGTGGAAAAAATATATCTGAGCGTCGCGGCAATGAACTATCTCATTGTAGATTAAAGTGCAAAGATAAAATATGCGATGCGGACCGTTTATTCCTATTTAAACAATATTGGGACTTGGGTAAATATTCCTTTCGCGTTGCTTACATGTTTAAACAAATTGAGCACTCTTTTACAAATTCCAAACAAAATCTAATTTCTAACAAAAATATTCGTAACAACGTATTTAAATATCGTATTTTCATCAGAGAAACTACTGTATTAGTTTGTAGAAAATGTTTTCTTGATGTATATGGTGAGACTGAATCATTTTTGAGCAATATACAACAAAAAATTGTGAAAAAACATGATTTAGAGGATAAACGAGGAAAATCTTTGCATCACAAAAACAAAATATCTCAACATATGAAGAACAATATAATTGCACATATAAAGTCCTTTCCTTCCTATGAATCTCATTACTCAAGAGCTCATACAAGTCAAAAATATTTAGCCGAAAACTTAAACTTGTCAAAAATGTATGAAATATATAGAGAGAAAACTGACAATTGTGTTTCTTTTGCTTCATACAGAAGAATATTTAAAACTCAAAAATTAAAGTTTAAGAGACCAAGTTTAGATACATGCTCTAAATGCGACCAATTCTCAATTTCCATAAAACATGCAAAATCTGATGAGATAAAAACTCAGTTAATTCACGATCGTGATAAACATCATGAGATATCCGAAATTGCATACGCCAACAAAAAATCTGATAAATCGGATGTCACAAAAACCGTTTTATGTATGGATTTACAAAAATGTTTACCAACTCCATTTTTAAATTCTTCCATAGCCTTTTATAAAAGATCTTTGTGGACATTTAACTTCACAATTAGAAACTGTTCAACAAACAAAACGTATTGTTTTGTTTGGGACGAAACAGTCAGCGGAAGAGGTGCCAACGAAATAGCATTATGCATATGGAAATTTTTCAATATGAACATTGATGTAAGACAACATGTGGTAATTTATTCGGATACATGTACTGGGCAAAACAAGAATAATATTGTAAGTGCAATGTTTGTTCTTCTCATTAATAAAAGTGGAGTTAATGTAGAACTTATTGAACAAAATTTTTTGGAACCTGGCCACACACATTTGGAATGTGACAGTGATCATAGTATTATTGAACGTAAGAAAAAAAATAACATTTTGGAAATATTTCATCCGTATGATTGGGTACAATTAATAAAGTCTTGTGGCAGCAAATCCAATAAATTCACAGTAATTGAAATGAAAAACACAGACTTCTTCGACTTTTCATTGACTTTCAAAAGCATTTTTCAGAAAGTTATCAAAAATGTAGACGGAGAAAAAGTTCTGTGGAGAAATTTCCGAAATATTATATACAAAAAAGGTTCCTTTAATGAAATTGAATATAGAAAATATTATAACAGCAGTGCTCTCAAAATTAATATCCTAAAAAATAAAAATATTAAAATCGAAAATGTCAAAAATTTTGAACTTCATGTAATAAATGAAACAACAGTTCCTATCTCTTCGGAAAAAAAGAAAGATCTAATTAATTTATTGACATTAATTCCGGATATATTTCATAATTTTTATAAAAATCTTAGAGAATCTGGAAAAACACCAAATTTTATACACGATGTAGACTCAGAAAAAGAGTAATATATACAACCTCAGTGTTATTTTTTAATAATATAAAATATATAACAATATAATTTAATTAAAATCAAATTGAATTGAATTGCATTTGCCTTTTATTTTTTATATAATATGTAATTCTTGTGAAGTATTCTTTATTTTTGTTTTAGTAAGTAATCATACAAATTGAATAAAATTTAATAAAACTTACCACTTTTTTTACTTTAGTAGAAAAATATATACTTAGATAGATTTTAATTTACATACCTACAAAATTTCTATACAAAAAATATGAAAAAAGCAGCAAATATTTTTCAAACAATAACAACGGAAATCTACATACGTACTTGCATGACAACTTTTTTTACCAAAAATAACAACGTATGTCTACATCAGTGTTTTTTTCTGCACACACTTTAAGTCATTTTTAGACATTGTTTTTTTTAACTTTCTCTAGGATCTCGTCCTTTTGGGATCTTACCTCAAAATTTTAAATTAAATATTGTTTTACTTATACCTACATGACTGTTAAAAAAAAAGTTCAAAAGTTTCATAAATAGCCTCTAATTTTCAGAAAAAACCTTTATTTGGCTCTCCTGAAAACTTTTATTTTAAGACATACGCGGTTATTCTAGAAAACCACAGAATTAAGATATTAATTTTTTTTTTAGTTTTCTTGTTGTGAAAATAATTTAAAATGTTTCTAATTGAATGAATTTTCCACGGTTGTCCAAATCAAATTTTCAAAAAAATAAAAAAATACGTTAAATTCCAACAAGCACTTTTTTGGCGGCATAGTCACCACTAAAAAAACTCGTATTGGATTTTTTTCTTTTCAACTACATTTTTATCCTTACATCAACTAGAAATCGAATACATTTGCAGATTGTTCCAGAGCACCGAGGAAAATGTACTAAATTTGCAAATTATAAAATATTTTCATACATAGATGATGTACCGGTATTGTTTTGACTACAACATAGTTTTCCCACCGTATGGCATTTTTGGTAACGCGCAAACTAGTGCGAATTAAAAAAAAAACGGAAACATGTATTTGCTTAAACTGAAATATTTCAATTTGACATTTAATGACAAAAATCTAAGTACAGAAAACCTAAAAAACTCAATTTTTATGGAATATCCCTAAAAAACGGATATGGGTTGACATGTTATTGATACCGTTTGACACAACTAAAAAAACCGTTCATATGATACTAATATTGTATACGTTCTTCGTACACAATTCTTTGATAAACTAGAAAAACATACCTTTTTTGAAAACGGTCCAGCTTACGGGATCTCAATGCTAGACACGAAATATCATGGTGGTCATCATAAAACAAACCAAAGTACATTTTAGTTTAAAAAGGAAACTTCTTTTCGTGAGTCGGTCTATTTGTACATTTATTAAACCATAATATTAAAAGTAATTTTTTATTAATTTTGCCTTATAATTTAGAATTCATATAAATCTATATAACAAATTTAACCCTTTCACGACCGAACTTAAAATGCTGGAAAATTGTGAAGGGATAGAAATTGGAGACCAGATTTAGAATCAGGAGATACAAATCTATAAATATCATTTTTTATAAAACAAATCGAACAAAAATTGCTTAAATTTCTATACGAACAAAAAAAACACCTAATTTTTTAACTTTGGTGACCAAAGGGATATATATGTCCCATATTGTATCAGTGTTCTGTAGGAATTAGAATGAATCAATTTAAAATATCTCAATGTTTCTTGAAACTTGAAGGTTTGGACCATTTTCTACCAAAAGTTTCATCCCCTATGTTCAAATAAATAAGTACCAAAAATGACGAAGAAAATGTTCACATTTTGTGACTTTAGGGTCACCCTATTTGGCTCTTGGACCATATTGGTCCAAGTTGTTGTTATGATCTGAAAGCTACATCTATCCTTTGTCGATACACATGACCTTCGTAAAAAGCGGCTGGAAAGTGTAGCTAATACAAGAAAAACCAAAAAAAGTGTTAAAACTTATTCAGCAACTGTTTCGAAGTGAAAGCTGTTTAATGGAATATGGCTGATAATAAATAAAACATTATTAAACCGCTGATACTTATTATAAATAAATTTAGCAACTAAAAGCATTCTATGAATTTAAGTGAATAAATATGGTATACACCCATTTTCAATACAATCACTTGCATAAATTAAACACAACAAATTAAAGGTTTTCACAGCTGAATTAAAATTTTTGTTATAAATCTATTGGCGAAAACTTTCATTTACACGCAGAAAAATAAAAGCACGATATTTTAAGAACATTATGCTTGAAATGCTAAACAATCATAATATAATCTTAATGATCATATTATGGTCCAAAATAATGATCAAATTGTGCTTGGGGATTATAATATGATCAGTCAGAATCATATATATGATGATTAGAATCATGTTATGGTCAGTTTGTTTCCCCCATCATGTTCAATTATAATTTTCCTCTGCGTGTAAGAAAACTAAATGTTCACACAGTGAATACCCTAAATGAAAATTTTCATTAGTTAAAATTTAATCACGTGACAAATATTTCGGACCACTTCAATAACAACCTCGTTTTGGTTTCTCCAAAAAGTACCTAAATTATATTGAACTTATTGATATGACAATAAAAATTTCTATTCGATATATGAAACTACGTTGTCAATAATTTATACAAATGTAGTAGCGTTATATTTAAAATATAAATATATCTTTAATCATTTTTAATTGATTTTTGGCTATCATAATATTTGTTTGATGTGTCAGTGCAAAAAATTGAATTCAATTAACGCAACGATTGCGATTTATTTGGTATGCGACGCAATATGATATGTGAAGTCTGTATGATTGTGTTTTTATTCTATATTTATTTCAATAATATTGTGTCGTATAGTTTTTCGATTTTGATTGTATTTCTTTTTTTTCAAGTGTGCCCCCTTTTTTTTAAGTAAATATTTATATGAAAGTTTAATTTTACATTTGTTCTCGATTTTTTATTTTTTTTTTTAAATAAAAACGATTTTAGCCACCAAAAAACATATGTGACGCTATACTTGTTTTATTACAATTTATTTTTTTTGTCTGAATTTCATAGAAAAGTACCTTTCACTAAAAAAGTACATTTTGTTAAAAGAGGACCTATTGTCAAAATATTTTTATTAAAATGCACCTTTTATTAAAAAGTTCATTTTGTTAAAACGCGTGACTTTTGTTTAAAAAGTACCTTGTCTTATTGAAGTAAATTATGTTAGTTTTTGTTGAAAATTACCTTTTGTTATAAAAATACCTTTTGCTGAAAAAATACCGTTAGTTCAAAAGTACATTTAGCTAAAAAGTACTTTTTGTTAAAAAAAGAACAGCATATTTTTGTAGTTGTTAGAAAAAAGCTAATTTTTTAGGCACATATGTGACGCTATACTTGTTTTATTACAATTTTTTGTTTTTTTGTGTGAATTTCATAAAAAAGTATCTTTTACTAACAAGAACATTTTGTTAAAAGAGGACCTATTGTTAAAATATTTTTATTAAAATGTACCTTTTATTAAAAAGTTCCTTTTGTTAAAAACCGTAACTTTTGTTTAAAAAGTACCTTGTCTTAAATTATGTTAATTTTTTG
This sequence comes from Delia radicum, assembly GCA_021234595.1. Taxonomy (NCBI): domain Eukaryota; kingdom Metazoa; phylum Arthropoda; class Insecta; order Diptera; family Anthomyiidae; genus Delia; species Delia radicum. The sequence continues at coordinate 69,289,678 of CM037853.1, forward strand.
TTGAAAATTACCTTTTGTTATAAAAATATCTTTTGCTCAAAAAATACCCTTAGTTCAAAAGTACATTTAGCTAAAAAGTACTTTTTGTTAAAAAAAAAGAACAGCATATTTTTGTAGTTGTTAGAAAAAAGCAATTTTTTTAGGCACAGTTAGGTAGACTATACTAAATGAAAAGTCTTAAGTCAAAAAATTAAAAAATTACTTAAAACGTATAAAAGTTTTTTCATTCATTTTACTTTTTGTTCATAGTTCTTAACTTTCAGATCCAAACCACGAAAAAATTTCCAATTTTCAAACTTTTGCAGTTTTTCTCATAGGATTTATACTTTCTTTAATAGAATTTAGTATTGAAAAGAGTGTTTAAAAAATTTGATTCTATACAGTTGAGGTATACAAAGTTAAAGTCAGCGCACCAATAACGAGATATTAACATCTTAAACATATAAGGAATTGGTGGACATTTTTTGAAAAAGTATGTTTTTGCATCTGGCATTCACAGTTAGTTACATTTAAAATTGGTGTGAACTGAGCTTCTTAGTAAACATCACCTCAGAGTCAAAAAGGCATTTAAACATTTTTAAAGGCAAAAATTGTATAAACTTTTTAAAAATTTTGCGAAAAATAATTTTTTTTGTTTTGCATTTTTAATAAAAAAAAATCATGGCTTTAGAACATTATTTAGTCCTTAGAGTGAATTTTCACGACGGACTTAAGTGATAAAGTGTGGGCGTTGTGGTGTAATGGTTAGCGCGTTGGACTGTTACACAGATGGTCCCGGGTTCGATTCCCGGTGACGACAACATCAATTTAGAAAAATAATATTTATGAGTTTTCTATCACTTATATGTATCGCTGCGCCCACCTTCGGTGCTCCCATAGCAATTAACCCCACCGAAGTAAAATAATGAATCAGGGCTATGAAACAAAAAAACTTCAATAAATTCGCCAACTCTACATCAGGTGGCGACCAACAATTGTTCTAAGACTTATCATCTCGCGCAATTACAGTGTTGTCATGTTTGAAGCCCTTCATCTTTTACCACCTTTCATCTCTCCACTATCCCCTTTCCAAAGAAAGCAACACATTAATTAATAGGAAGAACTTCCTTAGAGTTACTTCTCTTAAAAAAAAAAAAAAAATTTAAGATTTTCATTCCTAGAAAGTACACAGGCAGTTTTTTCCAAACTAAAGCGTTGAATAAATTTCACCAAAATGTATATCAAATAAACGATTTTAATGAATCTAATACTAAAATCAAAAAGGCATCAAAAAATTTTAAGGACTTTAAATTTTGTAGAGCAAATAAAATTTTCATAACCTCGAAAGGCATTATTTTATAAAATTTTTAATTCTGCGTATTTAAAAGTATTTAGTAAGATTTCCTTCAAATAAGTAAATTCCTTTTAAATTCATATACGTATATGACAACAATTTTGTTTGAGTTCCTTTTTGTAGGGTCCGATTTATATTTATAAATCATTTATGAAGTTATACTTTGCAGCTCTAGTTATAGCACTTAAACCAATCAAGTTATTTTAATTTTGACAGATGGTAATAATTGAACCATGTCGCAAAAACGATTTTTTCAACCCCAGGTGAAGATTTTTAAAGAATTTTTAACTTTTTAATAGTAAATTTTTTATGCATATCAAATTTATGCATATAACTGACTAGGTTTACAGATCTGGAGACCATGCAGGCCGGTCAAGAAGTGCAATGTTTCTTTCGCGAAACCACATTTTAGTTCCGTTTCTGATATGAATTCATGCATGGTCTGGCATGCAAATCCTGTTTCGATTGAGGTGGTCTAGTAAAAGTGGCACCAAACTGCATTGCAATACTGCAGTATAATCAAAACTATTCATTTTGGATGATATGAACTGAATTTCCAGCGAACCTGGTAAAGAAACCGCACCTCATATCATGACATTACCGCCACAAAAATAGCTACTTGAGAAGTATAGTTTTCTTTATGTAGATCGCGCTAAAAGTGGGTATATCCATCAGGTAAATTCAAATTATATTTTTTCTTGTCCGAAAATATCACATTGAGTGAAAAAAAAGATTAATTTATGAAAAAGAGGATATCGAAATTTTGACATACCGTGTCATATGGTCATATTTAACTCTTCGAACTTCATACGTTTAATTTTTACCTTTGTAAAAGTCGTGGAACTACGTTTACTTTGCACAATTTAGACCTATCCAAGCTTTTGAATTGCTCACAGAAGGGGAAACTTGCAGCTTATGGTAGAATTACTTGTAGCGTTTTAAATCCTCCGTGTATCGTGATTCGATGTTCCATAATTTTCCGTATCATTCAAAAAATTCGCGACTACCCTTCGACTTCGGTAAGTTGATAGCGAAATTATTTAAATCGATAAGTTTTGGGTTAATTTTTTAATTTGGTGGTTAATTTTTTTTTATTTTACTTATAAATACTGAATACTGAAATTCTGGATTCCAAAAACCAAAAAAAATCTTCATGGGTTATAAATATTAAACTCGAGAAAAAAATGACGTTCCGAAAATTCTCAATATCGCAAAATCTACTACACAATTGATTCAAATAAAATAAATATTTTATTAAAAAAGTCAAAGTAACTTGATTAGTTTAAATTTTATGAAGCTTCAAAATATAATTACATGTATGGGTTATAAATATGAAACAGACTTTCTTTTTTGATGTTGTAGTATATATTTTGTCATGTGATAAACACAATAAGATCTATTAATTCATGTAACTTTTATTAAATGCAAGCAAAAACTGTAATGAAAAACTGTATGATTTGAACTTAAATCGCCATAATTTTTGCGCCGTTAAATATAAATGACTAACACGGATGGATTTAGCATGCTTAAACATCGGCTAAATCATACACAAAAGGTTATTCATGTCATCCAAAAAAAAATTCAAATAATTTTGCCACAAAGTGTAAACAATTTTTGAAGTTCCTTTTATAAAAGTGTTTAAAATTTTATGTTGTATTAAAAGGATTTTAATTTTTTTGCCCAATTTGAAGTAAAATTTTTATCTAACATTGGTAAATTTTCCTAAATGCTTCAATAAAAAAGATATTTTTTTAAATTATTTTATTCGATTTTTTCGATTAATCTTCAAAATGAATTCTTTATTCGAAAATCATGATTTTTAAATTGCTCGTTCGTATTTTCTTTTTGTACGTTCGATTAATCGAATAAATTTTAAGCGAGTGACAACCCTAATTTTTATTATACTTTTTTTATAATGAAAATGAAAATTATTCAAGTTCGAGGCCATACTCTATATTTCTTCATTAGGATATTGTCCTAACAAATAAACTAGTTCATATGAATGTTTGATGTTTGGCATGGGATTGTTACCGCTTTCAAAACGTGTTCTGATGATGGGAACCTAGAAAATTCCCGAAATAGATTTATCAACACATTCCTGAAAGGGTCAAATAATAAATTTGAAAACAAAAACTCTATAGATTATTTGTTAGGACAATATCCTAATGAAGAAATATAGAGTATGGCCTCGAACTTGAATAATTTTCATTTTCATTGCACAATTAAAGGTCGAAAAAAACATAATTTTTATTTTTAATAAAAATTATAACAAACTTGTAAAAAAGGCAAAGTACCGCCTAGTTTACTTCCCCTGTTTTGTTTACAAACTAAACAAAATATAAAAAGGAGAGAAAAACAAAAAACGTGTATTGAACATCCACCAGAGGTGGATCTTGCACATCAAACAAGTTTTCAATTTATTTTTTGATCAATAGTTATAATCTTTAACTTTAAACTCATATGTATATTAGTTCTCATGTAGTGAGTAAACTAGTTCATATGAATGTTTGATTTTTGGCATGGAATTGTTACCGCTTTCAAAACGTGTTCTGATGATGGGAACCTAGAAAATTCCCGAAATAGATCTATCAACACATTCCTGAAAGGGTCAAATAATAAATTTGAAAACAAAAACTCTATAGATTATTTGTTAGGACAATATCCTAATGAAGAAATATAGAGTATGGCCTCGAACTTGAATAATTTTCATTTTCATTGCACAATTAAAGGTCGAAAAAAACATAATTTTTATTTTTAATAAAAATTCTAACACACTTTTTTTATGATAAAAGTCAATAAATTACTTTACGAATATAATATTTCGCAAACAGAAAAAAAATGCCACACTAATGTTAAAGTTAACCCATACAAATTTATATATGCAAATGAAGTTTTGTGTTCAAAATTTTCCACTGTATATCATATCTCAGAGCTTGATAGATATACCATATTCATTTGATATATTTCAAAAGTTTTATAAAAACAGACAAATCAAATTGTGCAACAAAGGATTGTAGCTTTCAATTGGAATGGCCTTGAATTATTAAATGCGTTTCTTCAATAATAATATAAATATTAACCATTTCCCAAAATTTTGGAAATTTTAAAGTATGAATGAGATAATTCGATTAAAAAATCAAAATAATAGAACTGTTTGCGTTCAGTATTCAAATAATTTATTTACTTTTTTTTCAAAGAGAAGCATCACTCAGGAAGTTTTTCCTATGTAATTAATGTGTTGCTTTCTTTGGAAAGGGGATAGTAGAGAGAGATGAAAGGTGGTGAAAGATGAAGGGCTTCAAACATGGCAACACTGTAATTGCGCGATATGATAAGGTTAGAACAGTTGGTGCTCGCCACCTGATGTAGAGTTGGTGAATTTATTGAAGCTTTTTGTTTCATAGCCCTGGTTCATTATTTTACTTCGGTGGGGTTAAGTGCTGTGGTGGGCGCAGTGATACATATAAGTGATAGACAACTCATATATATTATTTCTCTAAATTGATGATGTCGTCACCGGGAATCGAACCCGGGACCATCTGTGTAACAGTCCAACGCGCTAACCATTACACCACAACACCCACTAGTCGAACTACACGATTAAAAAAAAATTAATATCATGCAATAAAGAAATGTATCAAATTTGATATAGCCTTATATCAATTGAAATACAATTTGATCCGAAAAATGGTGAATCGTATTGTATATAAATGGATTATATTACATTGAGATATAATTTGATACAACTAAATCCAGTAAAAATAAATTTGTTAAATTAAATAATTAGGAGGCCAATTTAAATTTAATGTACAGTTAAATTTAAATTTTATATGCTTAACACTCAAAAATTAGTATGTCACGTTAAAATTTTGGAGTTTAATATTTTAAATTTATATGTTCATTTAAGGTAATTTCAATAGATATTTTTAATGAAAAGTTTTTAGTTGATATTAAAATTTTTAGTAGGATGTTATAGATGCCAAAAGAAAAACGTTACTTTTACACAACTTAAAAAAAATTATATTTTTTTATATTTTGTTGAATTCCATATATTAATTTAGTTCTATCAATCTAATCATATATTGCCGTACAATATCGTATGATATAATATATTGTAAGTTAAATATGCCGTTTTAGGAAAAATGATAGTGGTAAGTAAAATTGTAATTTACTATACACGATGTCATACTGAACTATATTTAATTTTACAAAACTGGATCACATAATATAAGTTTCACTCGGGTACAAATTTTACATAAGCACGGATTCAAGGTGGGGGAGGGATATGGATGATGTAGCCACCCCCCCCCCCCCCCCTTTAAGACACAATTTTCCTTTTTGTTTGTAAATTATATAATAATGAACATCTTAATTTTGTTTTTTCTTTTAAAGAAACAATTTAACATTGAACAAAGATTTTTAATACAAGTTTGATATAATTGTGCAATTAAAATGAAAATTGTCCAATTTCGAGGCCATGCTCTATATTTCTTTATTAGGCTATTGTCCTAACAAATAATCTATAGAGTTTTTGTTTTCAAATTTATTAATTGATCACTTTCAGGAATGTGTTATTAGATTTATCTAGGTTCACATCATCAGAACACGTTTGAAAGAAGTGACAATCCTATGCAAACATCCAACATTCATATAACCTAGTTATCCTACTAAATGAGAACTAATATATGAGCTCGAAGTTAACGATTATCACCATTGATCAAAAATAAATTGAAAACTTGTTCGTTATGTGCAAGCTCTACCTTTGGTAGATATACAATACACGCTTTTTGTTTTTATTCTCCTTGTTATTTTTCCACTTGTTTTGTTTTATTTAAAAACAAGATGTAAAGGGGAAGTATTTTTAATAAAAATTATATCAAACTTGTAAATAATATAAAGTACGGTCTTAGTTTACTTCACTTTAACATCTTGTTTTTAAATAAAAAAAAACTCTTAAAAGGTTTTCCTATAATTTTAACTACTTAACTGCGTAGTGGAAATGAACAAAACCTTCGCTGGTTGCGTCGAAATAATAAAACACATGCTGCACTTATGTAGAGTGAATATGTATACTAGGGTGTCTCTTAAAAATAGATTTGTCATTACACCCCCAGTTTTATAACAAATGGAAAAAATCAATTTTTTTTTTTTTGGAAAACGTTAACCGTGCCTCAAGACCACCGAAAACGCCCATTGTGTATTATTAATGAAAATTCAAAAGATTTTGAATTTCGAAAAATTTTTATTTCATTTATTCATTTAATATACTCAAAATTAATTAGATTTGGAATTCTGGCTTCATCGGATATCATTAACCCACTTTAGCCAAAAATGCAATATGTCCCACGAATTTGTTAAATTTAAAATGCCTAATTTGCAAATATCGATTACTATTTTCATAATATAATAGTTATTATCAAAGAAAAAAAAAAAAATAAATTGGAAAAATGATAATTCGAGTCTGTATTTGGATCGACTCCTTTCTAGGTCATTTTATGAAAATAGTTTATTTTGTCAAAAATGTAAAAAAATTTAATGTTTTCATCAAAGTTTGCATAATTTTCGGAAAAATATTACTTAAATTTAATAAATGTTTTACTTGTAATTTTTAAAAAATTAAAACCAAAAGTTTATTTTTCGATCTTTTATCATAAATTATGATGTGAGCAAGATTATTCAAGTTCAAGATCATTTGTTTTTTGTTAAACAAAAAACCGTGCAATGTTGATTTATTAATCAAAAAAGTTTTCTGTCCGCTGACTTAAAGCAGACTTTATCTACTGACAGGTCCTTACATGTTTCTTTTCGCGTCACCGAAAATCATCAGAGAACCAATGTAGAAGGGGTAGAATATTTTTACCCAAATTTTGAAGGAAAAAGATTAACGCTTTACCCGTATTGTTTTATTTACCCGATGAGAAGTAAAAAACAAGTTCAAGTTCAAATAAATGATCTTGAACTTGAATAATCTTGCTCACATCATAATAAATCTATTAAGACTACAATTATCTTTACTGTTAATTAAAAGATATTTAACCCTTAGTGGCTTGGGGACAAAAAAGACGCATGAAAATTGATTGTTATTATGACTACAAGATTGTAAAGCTTTTAAATTGATAAAAAAAAAATAGTGTTCAAAAAGAAATTTTTTAAAACTAGAGGCGTTGCTGTTGAGTTGTTGTGTTTGAGGGAGCATATTCCAAAGACTTACGGAATTTAGGAGGAATTGCCACTCAGATACGAGATAGCGATGACTTGGTGGAACTAATTTATTTCCCCTGTTCGTTCCGATGCCAAAACGAAGTTTTGCGTAGAGATAAGCGGGCTTTTTTGTAAATATGGTTTTATGTAAAAGTAAAAGAACTCTTATCTTCATAAGACTTTCAAGTGACACACCAAATATTTTTTTAGAATAGAACGCAGTTCCACACGATCTTCTCAACCCAAATACGTATCGTACTATACTGTTAAATACAACTTTTAACTTCCCCATGCTGATGGTGTCGCATTTACAGAAAAGTTCACAACCGTATAAAAGGCCAGGGATTAAGTAAGCTTTGGCTAACAGCAATCTAACTTTTAAAGGAGTGAAAGATTGAGTTAACCAAAGGGATCTCAGTTTTGAATACGTTTGTCCAACCATGGCAGTGATGTGGTTTGACCATGTTAACGTGTCATTAAATATTATTCCAAGGTTTTTAGCCACTGAAACAACTTTAATTTTTTCATCATTTATAATAACATCTTTATCAAACACAGGATTCCTAGTTCTTTGATGTATTAAAAGGCATTTGGATTTTTTAGGATTTATACATAGACCATTAGCATTAGCCCACAGGTGTAATTTTTGTAGATCGTGGTTTTTCCTATCTATGTTATCCTTAATTGACTGTAGTGGACTGCTCAGGTAAAGTTGAACATCGTCTGCGTACATGTGTATGCTACAGTAATTAAGATGTTCAGGTAAGTCGTTAACATATATCGAGAAAAGAAGTGGCCCCAGAATAGACCCTTGGGGTACACCTCTTGTTAGACTTAGTGGTAGTGATGATTTGTTGTTGACATATACAGATTGTGTACGATTTAGTAGATAGGATGACAACAGTTGTGTAGAAGAAGATGAAAAATTTAAAAAGCTTCGAAGCTTCATACTAAGGGTAGTGTGGTCGACAGTATCGAAAGCCTTAGAATGATCGAGAAGTACTAGGATATTAATGTTTCCATTGTCAATATTACGCCTAATGTCCTCTGAAACGTCAGCCAAAGCAGTCACGCAGCTGTGATTAGGGCGAAACCCTGACTGTTTGTGAGATATTAAACCATTTCCAAAAACGTGGGCACTCATTTGGGCATGCAAAATCTTTTCAAAAACCTTGGAAAGATAACACAATATTGCTATTGGCCGGTATTCAGAGCCTGATTTAGGAATTGGAATTATCCTGGCATGCTTCCATCCTGAGGGGAAAGTGCTTGTAGTAATGATGTGGTTAAAAAAGTAAGTTATGTAAGGTAGAAGAAGTGGTAGCAATATTTTTATAAATTTAGGATGTAGATTATCATATCCAACAGCATTCGATTTTACTTGTGTAAAACTGTAGGCAACGTCATATTCGCTTACGCAAGTAAACTCAAAGGTATTTTCTTCAGTTGAAGCGTTAATTTGAGCATATTGATCGTCATAAAAATCGGTTCTTATCTGAATCATGGGTAGGTCAGTGAATTTATTATTCAGCTCATCAACATTAATCGAACAGTTATTGTTTCGATCAGACTTTCCAATACCAATATCACGGATAGTTTTCCAGGTATGTTTAGTATCAAGCGCAGAACTAAATTGTCTTGAGTAGTATTCAGTTTTTGCGACTCTGATTTTTCGGTTTACTTCTTTTCTTGCTGTTTGATAATCGATTTTAAGCTCAGGGGTTTTAAAACGTTTCCATCTACTGTAGGCAATATCCCTTTGACAAATTAACTGTTTGATGGCAGAAGTAAACCAAGGTTTTTTCTTCACGCTGGTGATTTTAGTTTTCATAGGAACATTTTCATCAAATAGACGTAGTAGATTGTTTTGTAGGAAACACATTTGGTCATCAACGGAAGTCATATAGTGTATATTGTTCCAATCAAAAAGAGAAAAATTAGCATAGAGCAAGTCGTAGTTAATATTATTGAAATCACGATAAGTGTACGTGGTATTTACGTGTTGAATATGAAAATCGTAAGCCAAGAAAATCAAGTCATGTTTAGAGAAACATGAAGCAGAGATTTGATCGTAGAGTAGTACATTTGAAATATCACTCACAAAAAAAAGGTCGAGTAGAGTGTTTGTAGTGGAAGAAAAGTGCGTAGGGCTATTTTTATTAGTAGGCTCAAGACCAAGCGATGACATCCTGTCAGTTAGAATTGATTCAATAATTATATTAGAGTTAAAATCTCCAGAAATGATCACGTCACTATATCCATCAGTTAAATTTTCCAGATTTTCAAAGAATTTTGAAAGACATGTGTTCTTATTAGGTCGGTACACGCAGCCAATTAAAAGTTTCCTTTGATTGGAAATGATTTCAACAAAAATATGTTCTACCTTGTCTTCTTCATCAGATTTACAGCAAAACTTGCACACTAGATGATTGCGCACAAAAATCGCCACTCCACCACCCTTACGAACTCTGTCTTAAAAAATAATTATTTTATGCAACTTGATCCATACAGGGTTAATTTTTACACTTTTGGCCAAAAAAGGCCCACTAGGAAATTTACAGAATAATTTCGAATTTTGGGCAATAAAATTTTTTTTTTTTTGGCGTAATGATCCAAAATGCAAAAATCGGTATTTTAAGGGACATCCTAATGTATAAGTCTTACGCAACAAGATAGAGTTTTAATAAAACGTACATGCGAGGCTCCAAATGGGGTGGGGGATAGGGAAATCCCCCCTCAGCAAAAGCGAAAAAAAGAAGAAAAAAAGTGGCTAAAAAAGAGGAAAAAATGAGAGAAAAAGAAGAAATACAAAATTTGTTATGCATAATTAGATGAAATTTGAAAAGTTATCAATTGGCAAACACGTGAATTTCGTTTCTAACTAGATGCCTTGTTAAAAATATGCACTTTTTTATATTTTATGCTCGCGGTCTTTTGATAGAATTCTTATATCCAGGGAACCAGAAATATGCTATAAAAAATCGATTTCCATAAAAAATTAAACTTGCAAAGTATTTTGAATTCCAGCCCCCAAGAACATTTAGAAAAAAACTTTTTGGATTTTCAAAAAAAAAAAAAAAACGAAAAACATGATACAAATGGTTTTTCTCCAAAAAGTACAAAAGTATGCTAAAATGTTTTGTGACTTACATTTCAGTAAATTCAACTAACATTGTCATTTGTTTTTATTGTTCAAAAAATTAACAACAATTGTAGTAAAAAATAAATACGCATTTATTTGTTTCATTTTTTGAAATAAAAACTGGTTAAGAGGTGAGATTACGATGCATAGCTTGATGCTAAGGTAGTGAGTTCAAATCGCAGTACGACACCAAAAAATAAAAAGTTTTTCATATAGAGCAAATTAACAATATAAAATACTTTGTTCAATTGACACATAAATTAACCACTGACGAGTCCCAGGAGGGGGACGAAACTGCGGCAGTCTGGTGTATCCCTTGTGTCCGTAAAATTTTTTAATAAAAATGTTTTCTTCTTCTTCTTCCTGTAAAGAGACTAACTAAAGTAATATTCTACAGTTATTAATATAAAAATTAATTACGATTGTCATTATCTGACGGTTGCAAAACACTTTCTAACAAAAAAAAACTACTTTATCAAATGAATGTAAAATTATAATACAGGTATTTGATTTGGTTTTGTTTTTTTAAATGAACTACCCAGCAAAACCACTCATTACCAAATAATGCGTAAAGTAATGTATCGCCATAGGGCCCCACGCATTACAATACAACTTACATCACTAATGAATTTTACAGGCGATGAGCCAAAAAGTAATGGGTGGGCTCATTTCCCAGTAGGGGGTAAAGTAACGGGTTATTAATATGGTTACCGGGTTGTGAAAAGTAATGTGTCTATAAATACATTTTCATAAAAAAAAAATGATTACAAATAGTTTTTTTAATTAAATAAATAACGTGGTCTCGCTTAGATTCGAACTTGGGATCTCTGGTTGTTAGGCGAGCACTCTACCAACTAAGCTATTGTCACATATCATAATGAGTTGCTTAAAATGTAAATGAATTGTTGTGCTTCGAGTTTTAGTTTGTGATGTTAAAAATATAAACCTAACCTCATGCTTACAAAAAATTACAAAGTAATGAGTCTAAATATAGAACTTCCAAAAAATATTTTATATAATACTTAACGTTTATATTTCATGCATTATGTTATTGATGATCGGTAAGTCATTACTTTATGTTTTTAAATCATGTAAAAGATAATGACGTATCATTACAAGGTAACCCATGAGTACCCAAGTATTGGAATTATTTGAAATAATGATGAAGGTTATTAGTATTCATTACAAAGTAATGCATTATGTAACACATTATTGGTAACTCATTACCTTTTGTTTGAAAGTAATGATACATGTAAGGAGTATACACTACAAGGCAATGCATTACTTTATCGCAAAGTTTTTTTAGGTACATATGCAGTCAAAAATGAAATTTCTTCTACAATTGACTGTTTTTAAACTTAAAAATAAAGATATTACCACTCAAATAACTACACTCAAAAAAATAAGTTAGTACAAAAGTTAGTAAAACGTCTTGTAAATCAGGTATACTATTTTTTAGCAAATTTTTTTGCTAAAATCGTGTTGTCAGCTAAAATTTTTGTTATACTTATTCAGCACTTAACTGTTTTATACTAATGTTTTACTAATTAATTTTGCTAAAAAAAATTGTGCTGATAAGCACATTAATAGTGTGGACGACAACCAGATTGAAAGATATACGCAGAATGAAGCAGATGTCGCGGCATGTCAAGATGTAGTAGAGAAGAGGAAAATGATACTAAAAAGTACAACTCTAATAAGACATATAAAAAAGTCAACCATGGAAGACTTTTGTATCTCCTTTTCATACATAAAACAAAATTGAGGATTAAAACAACTTAAATTTTGCGTTGTCACCGGCTTGTGAAAATAATTGTCTATTAATTAAATAAAAGACAAAATAAAATATTTAAATTTAATATATAATAAATGTTAATAGATTAATAATCTAGTGTGGTCAAATTGCAAACAAACATATACAGACATGTAGACAGAGTAAAGCGAAAGACAAAGACACACATCTTAGGTAGATTTGTATGGTTCCTTTTTCTTATTGCAAAAAAAAGGGTTGTTTTTTTCGTTTCGTTTGTTTTTGTTTATTTTTTCGTTTCGTTTCTATAATTATCTTCGGCAGTTGCGTTCTTTAAAAGAAAGCATCATTTAGACAACGATTGATGTAAGTAGTTGAAAGAAAATTTTTGTTATGTTATATATATTTATTTCTATATATTTTCAGATATTAAATTATTCATGTCGTCAATGTGGAAAAATTAAAATTTTTATATTTCGTAATTATTGTAAATTATTCTTAAAAGAATCACCAAAATATGTTTTATGATTTTCAGCAAATATATTAACTAAATTACAATTTTTTTACAATTTTTTTGCGTTTTTTTTTAGTCTACTAAAATTCAGAAAAAAATTTATTAATTTTTACCAAGGCTTTTTTATTTCTTATCTACTATTTTGCTAAAATTTTGCTGACTCAGCAAAATTTTTTGCTGACTTTTTTTTTTGAGTGTATAAATACAAATAACTATAACTCAAATAACTATAAATATTTACAGCAGAGGTTTCCTGAGTGTACACTAAGACAACTTTTTGCATGCTATCAATTATTAGATCTAAGAAGTGTCACTGGAATTTGTCAATTTCGTTTTTTTAATGCAGTTAAATTAATGCAGTTTTTTTTATAAAATTTTATGAAAAAATTAATTTAATTTTTAAAAAATTTCATACGTTTAATGAAAAAGTTTCATTAAAAATAAGTTAAAGAAATTTTACACTTACTTTATGAAGAAAACTTTATTAGCTTAGTGAACAATTTCATTAAAACTTGTCCAAGTAAATTCTCTCTGTGTAACAATATTACCGAAAAATGCATTTACGTAAAAAATCTTGTTAAATTTTAAACTTTTTCAACATATTTTCTTAACATTTTTAATACTACATAGCATAATGAAATATTTCCTTATGAGTTATTCTGTATGAAATCACCAAATCGGCAAAGCTGGCATATCTTAGATTTTACTCAAACTAACTGGAAATGATATTTAGGGTCTGAAAACCCAAAATCTACGAGGATTTAATCTTTGCCCACGGCACTACCGGTTCACGCAAAATAAAAAAACTAAAAAGTCTTGTTTTTGTGCGTAGTGGTTTGAGCTGTTAAAATTTTTCCGCTAGAGATATCTACATGATGAACACATTGTTTTAACGCTGAAGGATTATAGTTTCTATCAAAAATATAAAATTTGACTTAATTCATACACCCGAAAAATAACGCGGTATTGAAAATAAGAATATTTCATTGGTTTTTTGTGTTTTTCAATGAACTCCAGTGTCGGCGCAAATGAATATAAAAGCATAATAATTCTCAGATACAAACTAGACATGTCGGAGAAAAATACAAAATTAAAATTGGCTCAATCTGGCAACTCGTTATGAAAAAATCGTTACTTGAAATTTGGAAATTTTGAAAATTTGCATATTTCAGGCTACAATTTGGTCATGTTTGTTAGCAGATACAAACTTGAAAATTACAGAGTATTTACTCCCTACTTTTAACTTTATAACACTTTAAGACCCGTTTAGTTATTTTCACTCCTCTCGGATTTACAGGGTTTTAAAGAAAAGCCTTTTTGATTTTTTGTATGTATTTTTATACTTCCCTCAATTGTTATATACAGAGAAATTAAAATAAAAACAAGTAGTATTATGAAGAAACAAAGAATAATTATGGACTAAAAAATTTGTTTAATAAATTCTGTAGATTTTTTATGTTTACAAAAATTTTACAAAAATTTTACAAAAATAAAAAAATTTTTATCAACATTTGTCATCACAAAGACGATTTCGGCTTAGAAGCTGATTGGCACTTTTTTGCCACTTCTCATGGCAAAAGTCCTTGTGACGGAGCAGGAGGTACAATTAAGCAGACTGTAAGGAAAGCAAGTCTACAGCGAACTGCGGATCATCATATCCTAACACCTACAGCAATGTTTGATTTTTGTTCCACCCAAATTCCTGGAATAAATTTTTTTTGTATCTGTTGATGCTACCGAAAACTTTTTGTCAAAAAGATTTATTGATGTTTGCACAATTAAAAATACAAGAAACTATCACAGTTTCTCTCCGATTTCTCACAGTCAGTTAAACGTACGAAAGTTTTCAGCTTCTGATAACTTTGAAACTCCGAATATTATAAGAACAAATACTTTATGAAAATAATATAAAACTTATTCCACGATTCTTAATTACCCACATTTAAACTATAACTTTTCTACTTTAAATGATAAAAATATACCATTTGCCTATTTTTTGCCACCACTGTAAAATTTTTTAACATCAAAAATCTACTGAATTTATTAAATATATTTTTTAGTCCATAATTATTCTTTGTTACTTCATAATACTACTTGTTTTTATTTTAATTTCTCTGTATATAACAATTGAGGAAAGTATAAAAATACATAAAAAAAATCAAAAAGGCTTTTCTTTAAAAACCCTGTAAATCCGAGAGGAGTGAAAATAACTAAACGGGTCTTGAAGTGTTATAAAGTTAAAAGTAGGGAGTAAGTACTCTGTAATTTTCAAGTTTGTATCTGCTAACAAACATGACCAAATTGTAGCCTGAAATATGCAAATTTTCAAAATTTCAAGTAACGATTTTTTCATAACGAGTTGCCAGATTGAGCCAATTTTAATTTTGTATTTTTCTCCGACATGTCTAATTTATATCTGAGAATTATTATGCTTTTATATTCATTAGCGCCGACACTGGAGTTCATTGAAAAACACTAAAAACCAATGAAATATGCTTATTTTCAATACCACGTTATTTTTCGGGTGTATGAATTAAGTCAAACTTTATATTTTTGATAGAAACTATAATCCTTCAGCTTTAAAACAATGTATTCACCATGTAGATATCTCTAGCAGAAAATTTTTAACAGCTCAAACCACTACGCACAAAAAAAAGACTTTTTAGTTTTTTTTATTTTGCGTGAACCGGTAGTGCCGTGTGCAAAAATTAAATCCTCTTGGATTTTGGTTCTTGGAATCCTTAGGAACATTTCCACAAAATTTTAACAAAATCCAAAATGGTCTAGCAACAATTTTACATTTTTTTCGGTGTTTTCATAGAGAATGACTCTTATGTAAATTAATTTATTGTATATAACCGAAAGCATATCATTAGGAACATATTATAAAATTTAATACGATAATTTAATTGATTCGATTTTTTATACAAACACACTGGTACACATGAATAAATGGTAGTTTATAAACTAACGGGGTAACGATTTTCATCAAATGTTTATATACATTAAAAGCCATTATTGTTTAGCTACATATGTATCAAATACAAGAACCTTTATATTTAGCGTTGCCAGACGTACCTCTTTTGGCGGGTGTTCAGTTTCTTTTTTTGCCATCATTTTACTCTATGTCCAACAAATTCCCGCTTTTTGAATATTTTTAAAAATCTCATTCTTGATATTAGTATTTTTTGTTGACAGGTTTATATTTCTCTATAAGAAATTGAGTTGCAACCACAACATTTTTTTTTTGATATTCAAATTCTAACCGGCCTTTTATAATGAATTCATTTTTTTTTTGTTTTAGAAATATCTTCTAACAGGATTTTATGGTAATTTTCCAACTCTAAATAAAAAGATTATTTATATTTTTTATTTAATTAATATTTGTATTAATAAGAAAATATGACACTATTTGACAAACATACATTTTTGAATGCACCTCCCCTTGCTATATATCATTTTCTCATAATCTTGGCACGCTGATTACAAATAAAATAGTACTGTTAGTTTTAAGGATTCTGTAAGGATTGGAAATTTTTGATTTTTCAGTTTTAACCCTTTAGCTTTTAGGTACTTTCACAAAAAATATTTTGTATTAAGACTGGAAAACCATTGAATATTTTCTAAGATGCTTGCAAAACTAATTGAAGTTTTGACAAAAAGTTTAATATTTTGTTTTTATATGAAAAAGTAGTTTTTTTTTTATTAAAAAATTTGTATTAATGCGTGAGTCTGGTCTGCAAATTAAATTATAAAATTTTGAACCAAATATTAATCTTTTTTTTTCATTAATTTTGTTTGTTAAACTTAGGTTTATAGAATGCAAACATTTGACCATTCCATAATTTTTTTCTTTAACCTTTTACTGCATGGAATTATTATTTGTTTGTGCATCCACACATTTACTTTTCACAATTTCGATTAGCTTCGCAAATATTTCAAGAAATATTCGCAGCTTTTACAATTTTAATACAAAATATTTTTTGTTGAAGCATCTGGTTTGTGTGTTATTTAAAAAAAAAAACTAAATAATTTTGCTGCTTTAAAAACTATAGGAACTAAACTAAAAAATAATACAACAATTATAGTGTAATTAAAATACTCAAACATTTTGAAAAAGCATAAAAAATTTGATACGATTTTTGAATATCTTATAATAATTTATATTAAAGTAGGTTTCGTATTATATAAGGGAATTTTAAGTTTTTTGTCTTTAGGATCTTTGATAAAAAAATTCTGGCAACGCTATATACAAAACTTTTGTTGTTTACTCTATTGCAATAAAGTTCTGTTAAGCTTTTACTATGAAATATATTTCAAGTTCAAGTTCTTGCTTTACAAACAAATAGTAAAAGCTGTTTGTAAGTAAACAACTTCATTCATAATTTAATTGCTTGGGAATTAAAAAAAATTATTGTTTACAAAATATGAATGTGAGGAAACTTGACGAAAAAGTAAATAAACAAAAGTATAAAAAAAGTGTAATTAATATAGATTGATTAAACTGTTATTATACCTTAAATAGGGCTTCCAAATTAGTTTGCTTAAATACTAGGAAATTTTGCAATTCACAAAAAACTTCAAATTTTGAAGCAGAAATATGCAAATTGTGGGTTTTGGATCAAAAAATGAGGAAATGAAGAAAAATTGGCAAATATGGCAGCACTAACAAAACTTATAATAAGCACTTATTGCAGCACTTTATCGAGGTAATGAAAAACAGCTCAAAAGCGTTTCGTATGGACTCAAAATGTTTGGGGTATTTCGAGAAATATTTCAAAACCCGTTCTGCATATCAAAATTAGTTTAAAAAAAATAAACATTATGGAGGTGTAACAAATATTTAAGCGGCACAACTTTTTTGGATGGAAAAACTAAGATTTGAGGTCACATTTTTGAAGTAAAAAACTGTTTTTGTGGCAAAAAAGATTTGTGGTGAAAATAATTTTGAGGTGAATTTCAAACATTATTCACCTCTAAGCGTCTGGTGAAAAAGTATGACATACTATGTTATACACCAAATGCTAATATGAAATTGTACTAAGATACACCAATTTGTATGAAAAAGTTAGAGTACAGAAAATTTACGTACATTTATTTACATTAAAAATAAAGAAACTGTATTACAATCCATACAACTACATATTTTTAAAGCAGAAGTTCCCTGAGTGTATAGTTAAAATAATAAGCTTTAATCTAAGCATTTTCTATACAAAAATAATTTTTATAAATTTAACTTTAAGACTTTCTGGAACTAACATATTTATTACCAAACGATTGTAACGCTGTATTGATAATATAAGAATTTTCGTCCAAAAACATAAATATTGTGCTTTTTGCTCCAAAATCCCAAAGTTGCGTCAGAGAAATTAAAATTTTCCTAGGCTTTTTGACTCCATTTTTGGTTTTTTTTTTAGTATAAGAGTCTAAAATTTCAATTCCAGAAAATATTGATTATTGAATGTAAACAAAATTGGACAAAAATATATAAATAATTTAAACATTTTTAGGATTATATAATTTTAAGCATTTTTAGTTAAGCAAACATGATTTAATATTAAAATATTTTTAATATTTCCCGGGGACTCGACACAGGTTTTTTAATGGTTTTCTTTACTGGGAAGGCCATGTCCATTCTGGTAACACTTTTTTGAAAATAAGTTTTTATTTGCTTTGGTTATTAAAATAAAATTTAAACATGTTTAGAAAAATATTTTATTTATGAAATTTTGTATAAGTTTTGGATAAATAAACTTTTTGTAATATGGTGGTAACCTCGGTAACTATTTACCTCACTTACAGGTAAAAAGTTATCAAAATCGTTTTATTTAAATCTTTAATTTTTAGATCGAATATTATTTTTAAACTATCAAGTGCGCCCTGGTAGGCTAGTTGGTAGCGTGATGGCTTATCAGTGCGGGGGTCGTGGGTTCGATTCCCACCAGAGGCACTAGTGTGTCTTCTCTACAACGGTTAGGGAAATAGCATATAATTTGTAATTATATGATTATTAATTAATAAAAATAAAAAATAAAATAAAATTATCAAATTTGTAATAAAACTTTAATTATATTAAACTTTATGTGGAAACGAACTAATTATACCATAAAAACTTAACTTATAAACGTGTTCATTAATACCAACCTAACTATTACTCAGGTTTTTGCTGTTCATGTCATACAAAAAAAAATTAATATTTTACATCGAAAATTTTTGAAATTCGTGATATGAACTTATAGAAAAAAATTAGTAAAAACATTTGCTACTAACTACTAAAAAAAATCTGTTGAATCTACAAATATTTAGTTATATTTGAGCTTAATTTTAGTTAATTAAAAGTAAAAAATTTATCTGCTAAAAGCAGCCAAAAAAATTTTTTTTAATATTAAAAAGAAAATCTTAAAAAATGTGAAATTTGTGAAATTTTTTTTTTGTTTTTTTTAATGCGCATTAAATTCTGCCCTTCTGAAATCAGCAAACTAAAATTTTTACCAAAAATTTCTGTGGATTTTCAGCAAAATATTCTGTTTTGTTTTGTATTCTATTAAATTTAAGGTAAATACAGCAAAAATTTTGTTGATGTTCCTGTTTTTAGTTTTGATCATTTTGACTAAGTAAATTGCTATTTTCAATTAATTAAGATTCAACTTGAATGTAACTAAAATTTTCTAAAAGTTATAGTTTTAGTTTTGCTGTTTTTATTTCATTAACATTAAGCAAAACAAATTTGTTAATTTTAGCAATTTTTTCTGCAACGTCATTTTTTCAGTAATTTTAAGTACACTCAAAAAAACATGTTTGTAGAAAATTTAGTAAAACATCTTTTAAATCAGTTATACTATTTTTCAGCAAGTTTTTTGCTAAAATTATGTTTTAAACTAAAATTTTAGTTATACTCATCAGCACTTAACTGTTTTAAACTAATGTCTTACTAATATTTTACTGACGTTTTACTAATTTATTTTGCTAAAAAAATTGTATTGATTAGCATATCAATAGTGTAAACGACAACCAGACTGAATGTAGTAGTGACGAGGAAACTTATACTTAAAAGTACAGCTCTAGTAAGACATAATATAAAAAAATCAACCATGGAAGATTTTTGTATCTGTTTTTCATACATAAAACAAAATTGTGGATTAAAACAACTTAATCTATTAAGCTATTAATTAAATAAACGACAAAATGAAATACCTAAATTTAATAAAGAGTAAATGTGTATTTGTAAACTAAATGGGTATATATATTAATAATCTCGTGTGGCCTAATTGCAAACAAATATGCAATAAGTAGACAGACAAAAGCGAAAGACAAAGACATACATCTTAGGTAGATTTTTCTGTTTCCTTTTTCTTATTGCAAAAAGGGTTGTATATGTTATATTTTGTTAGCTTTTCGTTTCGTTTCCTTTAATTCTCTGCGGCATTTGCGTTCCTTTAAAAGATAGCATCATTTAGACAATAATTGATGTAAGTAGTTTAAATATGATTTCGTTTATGTTTTATATAATTATTTCTATTGTTTTTATATATTACATTAATTCATATCGCCAATTTGGGAGTATGAACATTTTTATATTTTGTAACGTTTGTAGATTATTTTAAACAGAATCACAAAAATATGTTTTATGATTTTCAGCAAATAAATTAACTAAAGTATAATTTTTCTGCAAATTTTTTGAGTTTTTTTCAGTTTACTAATATTCAGCAAAAATTTTATTAATTTTTAGCAAGGGTTTTTTTTAATTTCTAATCTACTAAGTTTTAGCAAAACTTTTGCTGAATCTACCAATTTTATTGCTAAAAATCAGCTCGCTGATTTTCAGCTAAAGATTTTGCTGACATTATCAATTTTTTTGCAAGCACCCTCCTGACTAAAATTTTGCTGACTCAGCAAAATTTTTTGCTGACTTTACTAACTTTTTTATTTCAGTGTAGGGTTGTCTGCTATTTTTACAAGTTTATTTCTAAGAGTGTAGTGGTATATTTATTTTCTTATTTTTCTTGATTTAAAATTTAAATTATGCATAAATAAATTAGCTTAAATCGGGAAATAGATACACTAGAGGGCAATTATTTCCAAACGAAATAATTTATAGTTTTTAAAGATTATTTAAAATAAGTTTTATCAGAAATATAATAAAATATTTCACGAGATCTATAGAGTCCTTTAACCAATTATATCAATTAAGACTCGTAATCTAATCTTACATACATCTTTGATTTATATATAAAAATAGTATCAATTTAGATCTAAACTAATACCATTAGATACAAACTGGTGAAATTATATGGGGTCATAAATTATATGCAATTTTATATAATTTAATCATACATATAGTTTAATCAGATAATATTTAAACTAACACACATTTTCACTTACAACTCCTTTTGTATACGATACTGAACTTTTTTACATATCTAGTTATCTTTAAGGGATTGTCAGATTATGTGTGGAAAATATTTAACCACTCGGCTCATTAATTTTCTTAAAAATGTACTCTGAACAAAAAGTTAGTAATTGAGTTTTATTTGGGCATCTTTACTTTCCTAATTGCTAGAAGCAGACCATTTCCAAAAAAAAATGTCTAAATTGGGAACTGGTTTTGTAGAATTTTAAGGAAATTTTTAAAGAAACGTATTATCATCCCAGTAAAATTTTTTAGAACAGATTGCCTTTGAACCTGTTCTAGAACAACTTCTTTTACCACCGGTTACATGGAACCGGTTCTAGAACAGGTTCCTGGGAGTCGAAATGTAAGGTGTCACTGTCCCAGAACCAGTTCTATAACTGGTTCTAGAACCAGTTCTAAAGCAACCTGTTCTTGTTTGGAGGTAAAGAACCTATTGCAAATAGGACAAACTCCATATAAAAAGAACCAGTTGCAGAACCGAAATTAGAACCTGTTATAATACAGTATAAGCTGTTCTGCAACCAGTTATTTGGATTTTACTATTTTACTGGAATTTAATTGTTGTGAGTTCTAGACACTTGAACAATTTTTTTTTGTGAGAAAATAAGAAGTTTTTGTAAAAATTTTACTTATTTTGCCTACACTTTTTATTCAAAGTAATAGAGTTTCTTTATTTTAAATGTAAATGTCAGTCATTTGTAGAACAAAGTAAATTTTTTTACTAACCTTCTAGTTCATTTAAAAAACAAACCACATCAAATGACTGCTTTATGATTTTACATTAATTTTTTTCAACAGTTTTTTATTATTTAAAAAAATAAAAAAAATATGTTTTTGTTGCCATCACTTTTTGTTCAAACTCCATTTGTAAAAAAACTAACTCAAGCGTACTCGGATTGTACGCTAATATTTTTTGAACTCACAATTTGACGACTTTTTAAAAGATAACTTGATCTTAAAAAAGTGCACTTTTAAACAATTTCGACGATAACTTGTGTCGAAAATTTTTCGAACTCACTCCTTAGATGTAAATAAAAATCAGATATAAACTGTGATCCACGTGCATTACCGCGGGTGACCAATTTTGCCACAAATCGTTTTAATTATCCAATTTGTGTGTAAACAGTTCTGTTTTCAGGTAAATTGGGTACCGCGTAATTAAGTGGGCCATTTCTTCGAGCGAAATTGTATATGGATCGCAATAAATTATAAGGCCTCATAGTATTGTATCATATCAGGATGTTAATTTTAAAATGATCGAGTATTTAAGAGAAATATTTGTATTACAAATTAGAAATATTTATATTACATTATTTTCAAAAAAAAAAAAGTAAAAATTTACTAATCAGTTTTAAACTTTACTTAATGCTTCAAAAATATGAACAAATTATAAGACATTGAAAATGGACACATTTTCTTTGTCTTATAATAATTTTTATTTTACAGTTAACATTTGCACATCACTGTACGACTTACAAGGGAGGTATCCCTAACCGGACCGGCAGATGTTAATGAACTTCGGAGATGTTGTAGAGGATAAAAATTTAAGGGACCCGTGTTATTTTGTAGCTGCCCAGTCTCATGTTTAGTGGAGTCAACAATGACCCCATTTTACGTTTCTTTTGGTTTATTTCATTCTATTAAAAGTAACTATAGACAAATTTGGTGTCAGATGAAATATTTTTTGAAGACACATTTACTGGTGGACAAAATATGCCCAAAGACATTTATTTATTTTTGTTATTAAAAAAAGCGTTTTAAGGAGCATTAAATTTGGTGTTTTATTAAGGAATTCTAGCTGTATGATGCTAAAAATAATACATAGCAATTAATTAAATAGAAGGGGTGTTCGAGCTTTATCTGATATTTAAAACGGTTCGGTTTTTAAGCGACTTTTCCCGAACAGCCTTGCCCCCTTATATTTCAATTAATTCAAAACTGTGACAACTCTGGGTCCACTATATAGGCAATATGGGTATCAAATATTCGTTTTCTTTAGTAGTTTAACCAGACACCCGTAAAACGAACGTCTTTGCTTGTTTCCTCCAAAAAATAAATTTTTTTGTTCAAATAAATTTTTTTGTTTTGGAAAGTAATTTTTATTTTAGAAAAGTTGAAAAAAAAAAAAAAAATAACAAAGTTGAAAATAAAAAGTTGGAAAAAGTAAAAAAGTACTTATCTTTTTTTCAACTTAATTAAAAAAATTTAGAATATTTCTACAAATAAAGTCGGAAAGAATTTCGCGAGTGTTAACGAAAAAAGTTGCACAAACACATTAATACACAGAGCGGTAAATCCTTCCACGCCGTAAATTGCGGCAAACCCGTGTGATTTGTGGTATCAACAATACCACTAATTGTAAATTGTGGTACAAGATATACAGACATCAGAAAAGGGAATAGTCCATAGATTGTAAATATTTAAAAAACTGCATTTTTATAAGTGCGAAATAATGGCGTAATGCGAAAAACATGCGTTATGGTGTATAAAATTTCCTATAAAACTTATCAGCTGTCGACATCCCGTTAATAAACCGATATATGAAACTATTTATTATTTGAAATTATTTTAATTGCATTTTTTTTTATATATTTTTTGCGAATTTAAATTACACATGACAATACCTGTAGTAATATTTTAGAACAAATTGGGTTCAAAAAAATTAAAATTTCCCGCTAATTCGAGTGTTATCTTTGGCAGTTTTTGCAAACTTTATAGCTAAATTAACTAAATACCTGAACAAATGTATATCCAAGGCAAAGGGTCAAATAAAAAATTAGAAAAGTTATTTTATATGTCGCCGCATACAAAAAATTCGCGATTTGTTAAAAATTTTTTATGGCATCATAACTTTCCAAGATGACCCTATAATCTATTTTTTAGTATAATGTCTAAATACCTGACATATAAAATATTTGACAAATCGAGGAATTTGAAAAAAATTTGAACAATAAATATTACTACCGGTTTTGACCTCGGTAATTTTAATTCAAAAACGCATGTATGAAAAAGTAGCAAATTAAAAAAAAATCCATAAACATTATTTATAGCTTAATATTTTTATTTATATACAGGATGTAATACGCGGGTGCGTTTAATAATTAATTTGTTACGTCATAAAACATTTTTTGACAAACCGAAATTATATTGCAGTTTTTTAAAAACGGCTTTTAAATGATTATAATCTAGAGACTGTGCCGTTTTTTTGTGATACTTTGTTTTGTACCACAACTTAACGGTTTTGTTGATACCACAAATCATGCAAGTTTGTTAACACCGAGAAATTTTTTTTCGATTTTATTTATAGAAATATTTGAAATTTTTTGAGCTTAATACTAAAGTTGAAAAAAGATTTTTGTACTTTCTTAAACTTTTCGTTTTCAACTTTGTTATTTAACAATAATTTTGTTGGCCGTTTTTTTTATTAAAGTTTTTATAGTTGAAAATAAAAATACTTGTTTACGGTTAACAGCTGTTCAAAATATACAATTTTTTTTAAAAATGAAAAAAGTGAATTTCGAGTGCTCATTAAACATTATTTTTTGCGAAAAAAAAACCGTCAATCAAACCAAGGAAAAGCTTGATAAATAGTATGGGGACTCTACCTCATCGATTTCAATATTAAAAAATTGGTTTACTGACTTTCGTTGTTTTCGCACAAGTACAAATGACGCTGAACGTTCTGGACGGCCAATTGAGGTCAATATACCCGAAAATGTCGAAAAAAATCCACGATATGGTGTTGGCCGATCGAAGAGTAAAAGTGCGTGAGATTATTGATGCCATAGGCATTTCATATGGCAGTGTGGTTTCGATTTTAAATGATCAGTTGGGTTTAAGAAAGCTGTCTGCAAGATGGGTGCCAATAAGTTGATGGCAGCAGTTTTTTGGGATGCACTTGGGATAATCCACATCGATTACCTGCAAAAGGGGAACACAATAAACGGCGAATATTATGCCAACTTAATGGACCGATTTAACGAGGATTTAAAAACAACGACCCCATATGGCCCAGAAATGCCTACTTTATGGACCTCAAAAAATCCTCTTTTTTGGAAATTATACAAAAATTGGAGAAACGTTGGACTTAGTATATTGAGCTAAAAGGAGATCGTGTTGAAAAATATTTTTTTTTTTTCCAAAACCAACAGTGTTTCATTTAAAAAGTCATGGACTTATTGATCCGCCCTCGCAGTTTTCGTAAACTAAAGACAAGTTTTCATACAAAAACAAATTAAGTGTTGACCCTACTTTTTAACCCTTAAACGTGAAATTTGGAAGCTAAAAAATACGTGTCTCTTGCTGTTTTGCTCCTTTAGCACATATCCAAAGTTCATTAAATCTGCGAGCTGGGTTCGGGATACCTCCCTTGTTATTAATTGATGCGTCATTCCGTAATTATATTGTAATATATTTTATAGAATACTATTAATATACAATTAAGTATTGAATTCATTTATTATTTTATAGCCGGAGTTTATGAATTTACAAAATATGCAAACATATGAGAATGAAAACGGAACAACCCACTAAATAATAAAGATCATCAATATAATTACAAGTTTGCATATTTTTGATATGTAATGCAATTTTGAAAAATATTTCCTGTCTGGAAGTAAGGTTATTTCATATTTTAACTTATATCGTTTTTGCATTGTCAAGAAATAAACATTTGAAAAAATATATGATACACTGAGAGAATTATCTGCATTACATTATATATATGAAACGTCACTGGAGGTCGTCAATTATAACTTTTTTATTACATTAATGCAGTTTTTAATAAAATTTCATGAAAACATTAATTTTCTTAATAAAATGAAGAACTTTCATTGAAATTAGTTTCATAGTAGTTATGAAGCTTTTTCATAAAGTTAAGGAAATTTTGCATTCACTTTGTGAAGAAATAAATTAGTGAAACATTTCATTGAAACTCGTCCAAGAAAATTCTCTCTGTGTAGATGTAAATGTAAAACTTTATTTGATGTTATATGATAACCGAGAATAATGCAAATTATATTGAAATTCAAATTCCGTACAAATTTTAATTTTAATTTGATGATATAATTATTGAATTTTTATGACAAGGTTGAAATGCATTTTAAATAAAATTTTAATAAAACTTGTATTTTTTTTTGCTTGTTTTACGTGATTTACGTGATAAGCTGGTGATTTGGAAATTTTTATAAAACCACAATATTTATTATATTATCTGAAAGTTAAATTCTTTAAGTTTATATAACTTTATTTTTATATAATTTTGTTGTTACTTTTTTGAATACAATGCGCAAATCGAAAAATAAAACAAGAGTAATATTGATCCTAAATATTTCAGCGACCATGAATGACATACCTAGTTATTTCACGTATTGGCGAGATTTTCCTCAAAATTACATTAACCCGAAACACTCTCGAAATTTTTTGTTTGAATTTATTAAAGATATTTTACAAAGTTATGCTTTACTAAAGATCTAAGTAAAAACAAATTGCAATCCCTTTCTTGATCCTGCCTCCAGGAGATTCAGAATGCTCTGTTACCATGATAACTATGGGCGCTCTAGGGGACTGGTTTTTGTGCATATAGGAAAATGTATTTTTTTTGCAAAAAATTAATATTTATTGATAAATTAATGTCAATTATGTTTAAAAATGCAAAGCTAAATGCATTTTACAAGTGGAAAAGGTTAAATCGGAATTTATGCTGATTTCATATGGTGAAAAATGTAATTAGTAAAAAAATTATCACAGAATACAGTATTGGACCTCTAAGTCGTAAATAGTTCTTTTTACAAATATTATTGGCTAATTTAAACCTACACTCAGGGAACGCCTGCTTTAAAAATATGTAGTTGTTCGCGTTGTAATACAGTTTCTTTATTTTTAATGTAAATGTCAGTCATTTGTAGACCAAATTAACATTTTTACTAACCTTGTAGTTCATTTAAAAAACAAACCACATCAAATGGCTATTTTATGATTTTACATTAATTTTTTACAGCTGTTTTTTTGTTATTAAAAAATAAAAAAAAAAATTATTTATATTTTATTTTTTACTAACATAGTATGTTGTTAATTTCTACTACAATTGTTGTGCATTTTCTGAACATTAAAAAACAAATGACAATGATTTTTTGACTGAAATGTAAGTCGTCCTTTCTTTAAGCGAAATTTCATTTCTTGTTGAACACATTTTCTGTACCTACATAGTATTCTTGTTTTTAATAGAGGCTAATGAACACATTTTAAATACAAAAGTGACAATTTTTTTGAAAACTTGCAAACATTTTTAAAGTCGTGTGTCAAATTGATATTTGTTTTTAACTGTTTTTTGATTTTTTATTCATTGATGACAAATATTCCTTTTTCTAAAAGCTTAAAACTAAAAGCCCTGCCCTGTGGCGATGTTTCAACTTTAAACGCTAAAGTTGCCAACACTGAACGTAAAAAACATACGTCAATCTGGCAACATTGTGAAATAGAGACGGAGAAGATTACAAAAATAAACAAAAATCTAAAAATTTAATATTTGTGTAGTTAGTGTTGTCACTTCTGAGTATAATATAAAATAACAGAAAGAACAAATATGGAAGAAAACTGCAATTTAGCTGCATTACATTCGAGGCCATACTTGGGTGTGATCGCTAAACGGTCATGACTTGGTATTGTTACGTTTGTAATGTAAGAAGAGTGCAGGTTTGATTCTTACAGCCGCAGATTGTTGAAAAATTTATCATATAGAGACAATCTGACAATTATAAATACACAAATAATAATACAATTTAAATGGAAAATCACTCATGACGCCTGCATATATGTAAAAAGAGGCAGAAACTAGTCTAGCCTGATTTAAAAATAAATAGTGTTTATAATTTTTAGAGAAAAACGTTTATTCTTCTTCTTAACCTCTACATTTCTAAATAAAAATATAATTTGCAGCTAAAATTTTGAGAAAATCTCTAAAATAGCGCAACCATAGGTAGTTACCATATGGTAACACCAAAATCAGTCAATAAAAAAATACAGTAACAAAAATATTTCAAAAAAACAAGTCAGTCATTTTGAAATATGAGTAACACTTTGTTTCAATATTGTAAATAAATATCAGGGCCCTCTGGATTCGAGTAGCTCGAGCTATTCGAGTATCTCGAGCTGTTAACGTGCAGCTTGACAACACCGAGCAGTGAAAGCGCACTTATTGTTCGTTTAAACGCAAGTAAAAAGATAAATATTAAATATACGTATTACTAATATATACTTTTTGGAAAGATAAATTTCCATAAAATATTCCTCGCAAATCTCACCTCACTCGGATGAACATTATGTCTTGGGAAAATTACTATTCGAAAAATTCACGAACAGTTCACAAAAAATTAAAAAATTTTTTTTGTTTTGTTTCTGATTTAGCATATTCATAGATAGCTCATTTAAAATTTTAAAAATTGCACAGTCGGCCAAATACTACACAAAAAGAAAAAAAAAATCGAATATTTCAATACAAAATTAAAGAAATATGCTATTTGTAAAATTTTGATGTCATTTTATAAAACAAAAATTAAAAAACTTGATACAAACTTATATATTTTAGAGTCGCATACTTAAGCCGAATTTTTCGTAGTAATCCAACGAAGATTTTGGGATATGCCAACTACTACTCGAAAAAACTCTAACAGTTCCAAACAAATGTGTAAAAATATGCAGATTTTAAACATTTGATGTCATTTTACATAAATTTTTTCAGAAAATCTTTGTTACAGACTTATTTTTTGGTGTCGGCAGATTCCCTATTCAAAAACTCAAAGTACTCTGATGAAAATTGTGGCGTTAGCGAATAACTAAACTGAGGGAATTATCTTCGCTTCATGAATGAATTTCTTCATAGCTTTAATGAAAATTTTCACTAGAAGTGCGCCCCGGTAGGCTAGTTGGTAGCGTGCTGGCTTATCTGTGCTGGGGTTGTGGGTTTGATTCCCACCAGAGTCACTGGTCTGTTTTCGCTACAACGTGCCGAATTCCATAGTAACTAGTGCTCGGTTAGGGTAATAGTATATAATTTGTAATTATATGATTATTAATTAATAAAATAAAAAAAAAATTGTCACTGGAACTCGTCCGTTGAAATTTTTCATAAAATCTATGAAACGGGTTTCATTAAAGTCCATTTTTATGAAATGCTTTGTATAGTTAATGAAAAACTTCATATAATGAATGAATCATTTCGACAATAAAGCATTCATAGAATGCATGAAACAGTTCAATAAAATTCTATAATATTTAAAAGATTCATTACAATAATAAAACTTTCCATGAAAGTCTTGGAGAAGTGCATTACGCCAATGAAACGCTTCATATAATTTATGAAACAACTTCGTAGAAGTACAAAATCAAAAAGGGGCTCCATTGAATTCGAAAAGCACATTATAAGATATCTTGAAGAGTTGAGAATTAAATCTAAAAAATAAAGTGTGAAATCTATAAAAATTAATGAATTTATTAAATTTTATGAAAAAATAAAAAAGTTTAGTCTTTAAAACAATTTCATAGTTCTGAAGAAAATTTTCATTATATTTATGAAGAGATAGTTTTTTATTTTCTTTTTTTAAAAGAAGCAACACTCATTAAATTCTTCCTATTAATTAATGTGTTGCTTTCTTTGGAAAGTGGATAGTAGAGAGGTGAAAGGTGAAAGGCGAACTTATTGAAGCTTTTTTTTGGTTCATAGCCCTGATTCATTATTTTACTTTGGTGGTGTTAATTGCTATGGGAACACCGAAGGCGGGCGATGCGATACATATGAGGAATAGAAAACTCATATATATTATTTTTCTAAATAGTTGTTGTCGACACCGGGAATCTAACCCCGGACCATCTGTGTAACAGTCCAACGCGCTAACCATATTTTGAATTTTTTTATGAAATTCTGAAGTTTTATAAAAAAAAGTTTATGATAAATTTCATAACATTATTGAATCTCTTGTATATAATGAAATTCTTCATTGAATTTACGAAAAAATTCTATGAAATTCTTTCATTAATATCATGAAGAATAAATCTTTCACTGTACTCGAAAAAAAAACTCGAAAAAACTTGACCACTTCCAAACACATTTATGAAAATATAAAGTTTTCATGAACAGCCTTTTTTTAACTGGACATAATTGTTAAGATTTGTGTTTTTTCTTATGCGCAAAAATGCTTTGCTTTTGCAAAAATAGTAAAATATCGTAAAAACTGAGGAAAACCGCGGATATACTTGCACATTTCTTAAACAAAGGTGATATCTAAAGGTGGCTGAAGGTCTTATCGATATTTACCATACAAAATTAAGACAAGCTATCTTAGTTTTAAAATTTTATGCATAAAAAGCTTCTTTAAGGCATGCAATTTTGCGATTTTAGAGGTAAATTTTATAGTGCTGTGTTATAGTGCTGTGTTATAAATAAATATGATTTTTGAATGGCGAATTCCCACTTGTAAGTATTACTTTCGGACAAAATAAGCGCGGTTTTTAGCGCTCATAAAATGCTGTGATTTCATGGTTTTCAGTAAAATCATATTTCATGTCTACATTATTACAATTAAAAGCAATAATATGATTTTTATAAATTGTATTTTACATAAAATACTACAGACATTAAATTTTTGTTGTTAAAATTCTAGACATATTAATTATATTTATTTTTTTACCGCACCACGTCCTAGCTCTTCAGAAACAAATAAATGACTAATTACGAGTATGTTTTATAACGTACTCGAAAACACCAAACACAATCGGAAATAACTCACGAAAACTGGTACCGATCGTTTATAATCCACGATATGAATCTTTCTACATTACAACCTGCATTCTTTTTAGGGAAAACAGTAAGTCCAAAATTTTTATTGTTTATTTTTATTCGAAAATTATTTGTTTCTTTTGCTGCTTCTCAGTATAATGTTATAGTAAGCACTTACATTAGCGCATTTGTTTTATCCTGCTTCTTACTGAGGTGCAGCTGTTTGCCAGCAGGAAATTTAAAACTTTGTTTCACTGTGAAATTTGCATTTTTTAATCATTGCATTTTAATAATGAAGTGCCCCTCAAAGTATGCATGATTATAGCTTTTTCAAGATAAGATAGAAATTTTTAATCGCGTTTCCATTTTATCTCGTGATTTATTTTCGATTTTAAATAAATATTTAGCACATGGTAAGTATTATCACTGGTCATAAAAATTCGTGAGCAAATTTGTTTTTATTTGTATCAAAGTTTAATCAAATTCAGGTATTTCTGCTCAATACTTATGAAAATTCTGACTACACAGAGAAAATTTAAATGCCAACCGAATTGATATGTGTATTTTAGTGCCGACCACTAACACAGTGCAACACGAAAAAAATAACCATATACGGACACCACTACGTGAGAAAAGACTAAAAAAAAAAAAGACCCGTGTCTCCCAATTTTTCCCAAAGTCATCTCCTTTTTTGTTTATGGGCCGCCAAAGATTTGGGGCCTCGGTATTATTTTCGCAAAAAAGTGATAATTTTCTCAGGCTCATATCTTGCAAACCGTTCAGAATTTCGATTTACTCTCTATGGCAAAGTTGTAGCTCTTGTCATAAAGAACAAAAATTGCGAACATATAAAATCAAAAAAACTTCACCTTCCAGATCAAAATCGCAAAAAACTTAAAAAAATTCGATTTTTTTTTACCTTTTTTCCCGTGTTCAGGTCCATAGGTAGCAAACCGTTCAAAATTCATATTTACCTAAGATCTCAATAAACAAATTTCTAGAACATATAAACTTCCTAGAGATGATTCTTAACACTGTTTATATATCGCGCAAAAGTGAAAAATTTTTTAATTTAATTTTTTTTTCCTTTTTTCTCCTGTTCAGGTGCATAGGTAGCAAAACAAATTCAAAGGAAGTTTATATGTTCTAGAAATTTGTTTATTAAGATCTTAGGTAAATTTTTGTAGTTGATTGTTTCCTTGAATTTTGAACGGTTTGCTACCTATGGACCTGAACACGGGAAAAAAGGTAAAAAAAATCGAATTTTTTAAGTTTTTTGCGATTTTGATCTGGAAGGTGAAGTGTTTTTGATTTTATATGTTCGCAATTTTTGTTCTTTATGACAAGAGCTACAACTTTGCCATAGAGAGTAAATCGAAATTCTGAACGGTTTGCAAGATATGAGCCTGAGAAAATGATCACTTTTTTGCGAAAATGATACCGAGGCCCCAAATCTTTGGCGGCCCATAAACAAAAAAGTAGATGACTTTGGGAAAAATTGGGAGACACGGGTCTTTTTTTTTAGTCTTTTATCACGTAGTGGTGTCCGTATATGGTTATTTTGCCATGACTTAAAAAATTACACACAGTGTAATTAATTCGGTTAGTGCAGCCATATATAAATGTGGCTACTGAATATTTTTGGTGTGGCAAAACTACTATTCAGTTCTACCAACCGATTTCAGTCCTAGTACCGGAATTTCAGTAGGAAAGTGCCAAACATATTCTCTATGTGTTCGGTGTTCCCATAGCACTTAACCCCACCGAAGTAAAATAATGAATCAGGGCTATGAATCAGAAAGCTTTAATTAATTCGCCAACTCTACATCAGGTGGCGACCAACAACTGTTCTAAGACTTATCATCTCGCGCAATTACAGTGTGGCAATGTTTGAAGCCCTTCATATTTCACCACCTTTCATCTCTCCACTATCCCCTTTCCAAAGAAAGCAACACATTAATTAATAGGAAGAGTTTCCTGAGTGTTGCTTCTTTTTTTTAAAAAAAAGTTTCTAAAAAATTGGTTTGATATGGATGAAATCAACCTTTTTTCAAGGTAATATATATTTGTACTTGAGAAAATGTACATAATTATGTAGGAAATATTTACAATTTAGTTTTTACAATTAAGATTTGTCATTGAATATGATTTTAGTTATTAAATTTAATAAAGATCTGTAAATGTGTGAGATAATCTGGTTGCATATTACAGAAAACACTTGCGTTAAAATAATTGTAATGTAGATTAAAATAGTAAGGGAATGTTTGCTATTGTGACCTGTTCCCTCTTGTTTTTTCATGTGTTGTATAAATATGTTAAAACTCTCAACAGTCATCGAGTTGACTTTCCGATATCACGATTTTCAAAAAGTTGTGACTTGAATGCACACGTTTTTTTTATTTTTTGTTTTATTGTGTCGTTTCAAAAGAACGCAATATAAAGTGTAATTTTTTAAACAAGTTTTAACCCATTTTATATACACAGAAAAATTATCAACCTAAAATATCTAATTAAAGATTTGATTTAAATGTATGTTGTTTCTAAACTAATATTTAATTAAATCAATTAATATTTTAATTGACTTTTAAATATATAAATACATAGTTTATTTTAGACGCAATTATCATATTATTTTTTTATAAATACAAAATTTTCAGTATAAAATACCAAATACAAACAAAACAAGCACACACACAAACAGACTCAGCATTGCAAAAAAGCACACATACCAACGAATAGATCACACACTTTTTTTGGGAGTATCATATTTTTTTTTTTGTAGAAGATACTTATAACTTTTTTTTCCTTCTTAATTTCAATAAAAGGTTTAATTGATAGTACCATTGCCGTGATAGGTGCAAAATCAATTAAAATATTAATTGATTCAATAAATTTTTAATTGAAACCCGTTTTTAGTTTTTTCTGTGTAATTCATCGATTTCGTGGGAATTTTTTGACGAATTTTTTTAGAAAGTTATAAAGGTGGCTTAATCAGCTTTTTCTAAAGTTTTTGTACACTTATTACGTCCTCAGATGGTTGCATTTGCAGATGAAATTCTAATCTTTGCGCTTTGTATGTACCTAACGCGATAAGATTTTTTTTTTCCAAATTATAATTTGTATTTATTGGTAAATTAAATATCTATCGAACTGTAATACACAATTTGATCTATTGGATTTTGACAGGTTTTAGAAATTTTCGAAAAATATTGGTGTTTTTAGTCATTTTTAAAAATTGTAGAATGGCAACACTGGCGAATCAATTTTTCAATTTTTTTTTGTTTTTTTTGAAAAAAATAAATAATTTTTTACCTTAAAAAAGAAAATGGAGTAATTTTCTGCATGTATGAATGAATGAATATATGATTTATTGAAAAATAAAAAATAACAATAACAGATTATAAAAAAATTATGTTAAATGACTTTTTTTTAAAAATAGATCACAGTAATATAAAATAAGTGCTAGTAACTTGCAGTATGTTAAAGTTTTTACAAGTTTAGAAAGTTTATAATCTTATCTTTTAATTGTACGAAATAAGTTCATACTATAAATCAAATTTTTCTAATTCCAAAAATGTATCCAAGTGTCATTAGCCAAATCAGCATATAACGTTTATAACACCGGTTTTCTTTCTAAAAATTTAATTTTTTTTTAAAAAGTTCCTTAAAAATGTCATAAATTATGTTTTTTTAATTAATTATATGGCAATCCCGGAACAATAGTTTTTGCATTTTGTTTTATTTATTTTTTAGAAAAGACCTCAAATAATCACATGCTATTTACTGCGTTATTATATCTCTCTGCTATCAAAAAGTATCACCCTTCAAAGTAGGTGTTGCTTTATAACAACGGCAGTGAAAAATGGATTAGAATTTTCCAAGTCGGTTTTTTGTTAGCGGAAAGAATTTTATGCACATTTTTTTATAAAACTAATGGATTCCACAAACAGATATAGTAAATAAAACAAAAATTTGACACATTAAATATTCATAATGTTCCCTTACGTCAGGAGCTGTTTCCAGAGGGTGGGGGAGGGAATGGGAAATCCCCTCGCCCACCCAAAATTATATTATAAAAAAAGTCCTCAGAACCTGAAACTGTTGTATTAAAAAAGTTCTAAAAAAGATCTAATGTTTTCCTACTGTTTTCTATGGAAATAATACCTCATAATATAATGAAATTTCAAAAGAAAAAAATTTTCCATAACAAGTCTTCAGAATCTGAACAAATCTTCAGATAATTAGGGTTTTTCAATTGAAAAAGTCCTCCGAATCTGACGACCTTTTCCATGGTGAAAGTCTTCAGAATCAAAGGGCTTTTCTAATAGTTTTTCAATAGCAAAAAGTCCTGTGAATATGCGAATCTGAACGGTTTAAATAGGAAAAAGTCTTCACAACCTGAGGATTTTCCATAAAAAAGTCGGCAGCATCTGAAGGATAAGAATTATCTTCAAATAGGATTATTTTTAATAGAAAAAATCGTCCAAAACTGACGATTTTTACATGGGTTTGTTTAAGGTTTTATTTCTCATTATAATTTTCACCTGGGCAGCAGAGAATTCCCATTATTAACGGTACTATCCTTGTCAATAAAATAAGTAGATTTTTCTTATTAATTTTGTGTGCATTACGACAATGTTATGGCATTTAACCTTTTTTTTAAAAATTTCATTAAGTTCAGAAGTGGTTTATACCAATTTTTAAAATTGCTGTTTTCGACAAATAAGTTACCACAAAAGTAAAAAATGACTATGTAATTATTGTTAAATTTATAAAGCGCAAGCAGATCGGTGGACATTGTGGACAAATTTTAGATTATACGTTTTTTTTTTTAAATAGGACCTCACAGATAATAATACGAAGTACTCAAAACGATCAATTTGTATGATATATTGAACTGTAAGTTCTCATTATAATTTAAAATTTTGAAGGTAGAAGATCATAATTAAATATTACTATTAAAAATTAAAAGTTTTTTTTTTTAACAAGTTTTTAAAAATAAGTTTTTTTAAATGTAAGAAAAATTTAAAGTTTTGACTAATTCGTATTTTCATCTACAATGTTTAAATTAATGTGGTCGTATTTTACACAGAAAAAACTAATAACGGGTTTCAATTAAAAAATTTATTGAATCAATTATTATTTTAATTGATTTTGCTCCTATCACGGCAATGATAATATTAATTAAAACTTTTATTGAAAATTAAAAAGGAGAAAAGTTATAAATAACTTCTACAAAAAAATATAAAAATATGATACTGACAAAAAAAGTGTGTGAACGGTACATTGGTATGTGTGTTTTTGTTAATGCTGCGCCTGTTTGTATGTTTGTGTGTGTGCTTGTTTTATTTGTAAACTTCAAATGAATTTGGTATTTTATACTGAATCTTTGCTATTTAAGATACAGTGTATGAAAAAATAATTTGAGAATTGCGTCTAAAATAAAATATGTATTTATATATTTAAAAGTCAATTAAGATATTAATTGATTCAATTAAATATTTGTTCAGAAGCAAATTTAATTCAAATCAAATCAATTATTTTAAAGTTATTTATTGTATTAATGGTATTATCAGCAAATATTTAGTTCCGATGCGATAATAAACAGAATGTTTGCGCTGACATAAATAAGTACATAATAGACATGTTTGCCAATTGAAACAAGTTTTTTTTTTGTCACAATTAGGCCTTTTAAATAATATTGATTTTTTATTAAATCTGTTTTCTACAATTCCAAGTTTTCTGCAAAAATAACAAAAAATGTGTTATGTCTGAATGTTTATGGATGACCATATAAAATAATATATGAATATTTATGACCATATTTGTCTATATATGGAAATGCATGTTAATTGTTCTAGTAAGTGCTAATATTGATGACTTTTTTAGCCGGGATGTTTCATTTAAAAAAAATTGAGTCTTTGAAATTGTTAATTTCTAGAAATTTTAATTTTCAACTGAAATACTTTTAAGGATAACTTTAATCTAATTGTATATAGCTTTGTGTTGTTTCAAAAATACTTATATGGTGGTATATAAAGCAATATATTATTTTATATTGTCCTATATGCAATATATTTGAGCCAGAAGAAGTTAATAGATTCTGTTATCTTGGCAGCATACTAACAAAAACTGGCGCCTGCAGTGATGATATAGCCTTTCGAATCTCAAAGGCTAACCAGTCATTTGGTATCTTACGACCTGTATGGAAATCTACTGCCATCACGAAACGTACTAAAATCAGTATATTTAACTCCTGTGTAGTCAGTCCTCCTATACGGTTGCGAATCATGGAATACAACATCTCACAATATTAACGCGATCCAGGTATTCATAAGCCGCTGTCTGCGAAGGATATTAAAAATATTTTGGCCCAATACCATTTCCAATAGGCAACTATGGGAGAAAACATACCAACGCCCAATTCACATTGATATTCTTCATCGTAAATGGCGCTGGATTGGTCACACGCTCCGCAGACCACAGAATGACACAACAAAAGCTGCTATAGATTGGAATCCCCATGGAAATACACGAAGAGTTGGACGCCCATGGAGACGGCAACTTGAAATTAAACAAAGCGGCCTAAGCTGGAGAGAGATAAAACATCTTGCATCAAGAAGAACCGAATTGAAAGATTTCGTTGTGTCCCTTTGTTCCTCTTAAGGAACCATATTACATAATATATACATATATATATATATATGCAATATATTAAGTAATATCTAATTATATTTATATTATTATATATACGATATAAAGTTCTATGCGTTCGTATATAATTTAACATAAATGTACATATAATTATATAAAACTTCATGTGAACTAAAATTAAAAATATTTTTTTTATGTTTTTATAAAGGCATATATTGTTCTATGCAAATTAATTGAATTCAGATATGATTATATATGGTCTATTACAAAGTTACATTCAATTATATGTGTTGCCATATGAATAATATTTTCTTCTAATTGATTTTAGATATCATTATATAGTTCCGGAGTTGAGATTTCTGAGATAGTTAACTTACCAAATATTGATTCCTCATTACAAGAATGACTCTAGCTCCTGTGGTGCGCCATTGGGTAAAACTATTAGATATATGCATTTAGAGGAGAGTAAAGTAAAACCTCTCTCGCAAACATACTTTAATTTTGATCCACGTTAGTTAGTACAAGTATAAGTTAGCATAAGAAGTTTAACATATGCTAGGAGTTAATACATGTGAAAAAAAAGATTCGTGCACTTTAATAGTGAAAAAAATCTGAGAAAAAAAACTGTATAATTAATATAAGTCATATATATTAGTTTATGAAATTAGATATAATTTGATATAATTGTTGGAAAAACTAAGAAATGTTTTTATCATATTTTATCTAATAATATCGAATTATATCTAATTCGATACAATTATATGTAATATACAAAATTTGGTATAGGGACCAAATTCTGAATATACATCAAATTTTATTTAATTGTATCGAATTAGATCTAATTCGATATTTTAAATACAAATATTTGTTCTCATTTTTCGAATCAAACTTCATCTCATCGCATATCTAATTAAAATATAATTTAATATAATTTAATGGTGCCTTACATAATTTTTTTTTTACTTGGGTGTGGACAAATCTCGCACAAAATTGTATCAAATTACTAATATCTAATTTGATATAATAAGATCCTATTCATTCGATTTCAGAATGAATTCCCATAAATTTAGTTCAATTTTTTAAATCAAGGAACGAATTCTATAAAAAGAAAATGAATTCCTGTAAATGAATTTAAAGAATTCAAATTTAGAGAATGGACTAAAAAGTTAAGCATTAAAATTAAGGAATTCATTCAACAAGAATTAATTCAACTTTTGATCAGGGAATTCATTCCCTAGGGAATGAATTCCTTAGGAATTTATTCCATTTTCATTTAATTCCCTTAGGGAATTAACTTTTTTTTTGTTTAATACCCTAAGGACTTAAGTTTTTAGTTTAAGTCCCTAAGGACTTAACTTTTTAGTTTAAGTCCCTAGGGACTGCATTTTTTTGTTTCATTCCCTAATGGACTTAACTTTTTTGTCCAATTCCCTGAAATAAGCTTTTCACTTAATACCCAAAACAATAACTTTTTACGTGAGATTTTAAAAGGAAAAACAATATATTCCTATAGGAATATAGTCGGATAATAAAAATTCTCCTGAATGGAACTACATGATCTGTAAATTCAAAAATACTTGTATCACAAATTGGGTGTAGGTTTTAAAATGTATTTTTTATTATTATTTATGCATTTGTACCATTATTTTTATTTTGTAAAATAACTATTTTTTATTTTTTTTGAGTTTTTTCGTTACAAAACAATATCAGCCGTTATTTTGAAAACATTGCCTATATAATAATAAAATACTGATTCGGTTTTATTGTGTTTAATTAAAAACTTCGTTTTCATTACTTATTACTTATTATATTACTTATTACTATTTATATTATTAGGACCTACATGCAGTTCCTTCAGGGAATTAACAAAAAAGTTAGTCCCCAGTGACTTAAAACCAAAAAGTTAAGTCGCTAAGGTAATTAAACCAAAATTAAATTAATTCCCAGACCAAAAGTTGAGTTAACTACATTTGAATGAATGCCCTACTGATTAAATTCCATAATTTTCATTAAAGAATTAAAAATAATGGAAATCAATTCCTTCAAAACAAATCGAATAAAAAAAAAAAATCCATTCAATTCCTTAAAGTTGATCAGGAATTCATTCCTAAAATTTAAATTCATTTATAAAAATGGGAATTAGGGGATGAATTCTTCAAAGGTCTGGATATAATTATGATCGACTCCAAATTCAAATTTTTACCCGGGATATTAATGAAGTTATACAAAACTTATATAAAGCCAACTTTTAATTGTAACAACGCTTTTATTTTTTATTATTGATTTCCGTCACGGCTTTCCGCTTAAAATCTCACATTAGGACAGCTTTAAAAATATTTTCACCGTTATTTAAGCACTTTCTCGGTTATTGGTGAACTTTTAAAAAACATCGGAATGCAATTTTTTAAAAGTTCGATTATTATTTATTCCACATAATTTATTGCTAAAAAAACAATGTTTTATTATTTCTGCACAGTTCTTCATACAAACCAGTTTATTCCTTAGGGAATTAAACAAAGTTTAGTCCTTAGGGAATTAAAGAAAAAAGTTACCAAAAAGTGAAGTCCCAAAGGGAATTAAACCAAAATTAAATGAATTCCCAGACTAAAATTTGAATTAACTACATTT
Source organism: Delia radicum (assembly GCA_021234595.1). Lineage (NCBI taxonomy): Eukaryota > Metazoa > Arthropoda > Insecta > Diptera > Anthomyiidae > Delia > Delia radicum. Next base: position 69,330,085 of record CM037853.1, read on the forward strand.
GAATGAATTCCCTACTGATTAAACTCCATAAATTTCATGAAGGAATTAAAAAAATGGAAATCAAAAAATGGATTTCTAAAAATAGGGGATGAATTCTTCAAAGGTCTGGATATAATTATGATCGACTCCAAATTAAAGTTTTTACCCAGGCTATTATTGAATTTATACAAAATTTATATAAGGCCAACTTTTCCTTGTAACAAACGCTTTTATTTTTTATTATTGATTTCCGTCACGGCTTTCCGTTTAAAATCTCACATTGGGACCGCTTTAAAAATATTTTCACCGTTATTTAGGCACTTTCTCGGTTATTGGTGAACTTTTAAAAAACATCGGAACGCAATTTTTTAAAAGTTCGATTATTACTATACATAATTTATTGCTAAGAAATCAATGTTTTATTATTTCTGCACAGTTCTTAATCCAAACCAGTTTTGCAATTTTTCTCTTATTTTAAATATTTACACTCAAAATTTCAAACAAAAATTTTTAATTTTTTCAATTCAATCTCATTTCAGAGAATACAATACAATTTAATACACTCACCTAACTTATATTTCTTGTATTTAAGAAATACGGTTGAGTGAAACAACACACTATTCGAATTTTGTAATAAATTTATATTTTGCACTTATTTTAGTGTTAAATTTTAAAGAAAAAGAAATATTATTTACTTTTAAGCTAGCACGAAGTAATTACCACCATCTAGTTTAAAACGATACTAAATTTTTTATTAGCAATTAACTTAAAAAGTGAACTTTTTTTCTAGTCGTTTTTAAAAATATTAATATCTTTTATGTATAAAAATTTATCTTGGATTACAGTTTATCCAATTTAAATATAAATTTCAAATAAATATGACTCAAGGTTTAATGTTAATGCATTCATTATCAATAAAAGAATTAACCGCTTTAACCATAAAAATCGCAAATGTCTCCATTTCTTATGCTATTTAATTAAATTTATTTCTATAAAGAACTTATTTATAAATTTATCTATTTAACACACCTTCATTTTGTATATAGTATTGCGATTTGTTTTAATCGACAATTAATAAATATTTTTAAATAAATTTAATTAAAAACATATGTACGTATGAATAAGTTCTATCAAAATTCTTTAAAAAATCCCAAATTTATTTATATAGTGATAATAGATTCAATTATTTATACTAAATATGTAAATGTAAAATTAAAACAAAAAAAAAACAAAAATATGACGCGGGCTTTTTAGCCGTATTTTCTAACAGTAGGTGGCCGTATTTTTAGGTGGGGTTTAAGGGGTTAATTTTTGATTTAAAAAAGGTGCTATTTTTGCTTCTCTTTTTTCTAAAAAGAAGCAATGTTTGGGAGGGCCATATCTCAGGAAGTAGGAGGAGCTCATCCAAGATTTTGGTCTCAATGGCTTCTTTGGAAGCTTCTATAGCAGATTCATGCATCATTCATATTTTTGGGTGCGGTTTAAGGGGTTAATTTTTGATTTAAAAAGGTGCTATTTTTGCTTCTCTTTTTTCTAAAAAGAAGCAATGTTTGGGAGGGCCATATCTCAGGAAGTAGGAGGAGCTCAAATTATAGATAGCCAAATTTCTTTAATTTAATTAATATTACTGTGCAACAAGTTTGGGGTATTTTAAAGTTGAGCTTTTTTAGGCCAATTTTTTGATTTGATTTGAATGAAATAAATTACACATGTGAAAATGGGATAGCATTTGATCTTATATGGGTTTGTAGATATATGAAAATGTAAATAAAAGTGCCAAACTTTAAAAGGCTAGAAAAATTATTTTCGAGCTCCCCAAGTAAAAAAGTTTTAATATAGTTATATAAAGGGTAACACTTAGCTCATGTCTGATTTGACAGATAATTAGTTTTATCCTTCCGCTGAACGAGTATGGTTGTGTATACGCTTGAACAACGCTGGGAAATATTGCGACATTACTTTGAAAATCATGGTAATGTTGCAGAATGTGTGCGAAAATTGCGTACGGACTTTGGAAGAAGCGAAGCACCGTCAGCTCCGTATGTTCGTTATCTTGTGAAAAAAGTGAAAGAAACTGACATCCTCATCGATAAACCAAAGCGTGAAAAGCCAAAAACAGTGCGTACACCCGAGAATATTGCTGCTGTGGCAGAAAGTGTGTGTGAAGCGCCATCAACATCAATTCACCGTCGTTCTCATCAATTGAACATTTTGGAGACATCATTGAGACGACTTTTACATAAAGACCTTGGTATGCCGCCATACAAAGTCCAATTGGTTCAGGAGTTGAAGCCAACTGACCATCCAATGCGTTTTCGCTTCGCTAAGTGGGCCTGCGATCGACTTACAGAAGATGCCGATTTTACCAAAAAATTATCTTTTCAGATGAAGATCATTTTGTTCTTGGCGGGTATGTAAACAAGCAAAATTGTCACATTTGGGGCACAGAAAACCCGCACGCATACATTGAAAAGCCGATACACCCAAAACGAGTCACTGATTGGTGCGAATTTTGCTCCAGAGGCATAATTGGGCCATTTTTCTTCGAAAATGAGCAAGGAGTGGCCGTTACAGTCAATGGCGATCATTATCGAGCCATGTTGAACGAATTTTTGTTCACAAAAATTGAAGAGGAGGATATTGGCAACATTTGGTTTCAACAGGACGGCGCTACGTGCCACACAGCCGAAGATACACTCGATGTGTTGCGCCCTGTTTTTGAAGATCGCATTATCAGCCGCAGAGCTGATGTCGTTTGCCCACCTCGGAGCTGCTATTTCACACCGTTGGACTATTATTTGTGGGGTGCCGTCAAAGATAAGTGTTACACCAACAAGCCAGAGGCAATTGACGCTTTAAAGGACAATTTTCGTGAAGCCATTAGTGAAATACAGCTGCACACAATCGATAATGTGCTTAAAAATTGGACCGATCGTGTAGGCTACTGCATGGTCAGCCGAGGCAGCCATTTGAATGAAATTATTTTCCATTATTAACCGGAAGGATTGTACTTTCAAATAAAAAAAGAAATTTGAGAAAATATTCAGTAGTTTTTTTTTTATAGCATTTTCAAAAAAAAAAGTTATTTGGCGGACCCTTTATTACTGTATGCAGTTATTTATAATGATATATTGCAAAATATATATTCGTATAAATCATATAAAATTAAATCTCTTTATATTACACTTCATATAGTGTAATATGTAAAAATATATAATTACATTTCGATCTATAATAACCCTGCGGGAAAGTGACCGGTAATTTTAACATGGGTTTGTCATATGCGGTGAAAATTTCCACCTTTTGAGCTAATTAAGATGTGTTGGAGAACTTGTTGAATATAGCATATCACCGAACTGGTTTAAGTGAGTTGAATGTATCTAGTATGCAACTAGTCTCATATAAGGCATTATTTGATATTAAGCTGGACCAGTTCGAAATTAAATATTACGTTACTGGTTTATGCGTACAAATCACAGTACTTAATAAAAATATTTAGAAAAGCACTAGTTACAGATCAATCGCAATGCCTTATGTTACGGACTTGTACAAAATTAATAATTTCGAGACATCATTAAACTGCCATAAGCGAATAAGTTACAGGACAAATTAAAAATAATTGGTATTTTAGCTGTTCCTTTTTGTTCCGCATGTGCCATATTGTGTACGGGTTACTGAAAGAATCCGGACGGATTCAGTCGCTGAACTTACCTAAAAAATTATGTCCCTTTAACTATTTTTATAATATTTCACAAGTCCCAAAACAATTTATTTTTTAATAAATAACAGAAACATGAATGATTCAAACGCCGTTTTTGGGCCAAACTCTTTGGTCGGACTCAATAATTTTATAATTTTGCAGACTCTACCCTATGGGAAATTAAGATGGAACCGATTACTATATATAGAACGGCCCTGTCACTTTACCAAAGCGCTGTCATGTGACACGTCGCGTACCTAACCTGGGACATGTCCCCGACCGTTGCATTTTAGAATAGTTTTGTGACATGGACTTATGTTAAAATTAGTTTCTTATTGATACTCAAACAAAATGCCATGAGATTTTAAAATACTTTACTAAAGTATAAAAAAAACTAAATTTAAGCCCTTTTAGCAATCGAGAAAGTTAGGGTGAAATTGTAGGAAAATTAAGCGACCGCAGAAAGTTATCCTCAATTTTGAAAAAAAATTAGGTAGAAGAAACCCGAAGACCTAAAATCGAAGTCTCAAAGTCTACAATTAGTACAGTTTTCAAAATATCTGGAAGCATAAAACGATAAGATTTTATTACAATACCTAAGTTATTAATTCGTCAATAATAATTTCGTGTTCAATTTTCACAAAAAAAATACAAACACAATTGTATAAGAACAACTTTACGCCAGTCTCACATGCAATTATGATCTGTGTTAATTTCTGCCGTCAAAAAGTCGGTTCTGTTTGAATCATTTCAGTATTAGGTCCACTGTCTAACAGTCTAGGGATTGGTTGTTTGTGCATCGATTGCCATTTTTTTTATACACATCTTATTATTTTGCACCAGTTCAGAGTTACTTCACAATTTTTAATGTTACGACCCTAGTTACTTTCGCCCGCTTTACACACAAAAAAATATTTCTTAAATTGCGCCAAGTAAACATTTTGTTGAATAAAAAAAACATAATCAATTACTTTTTTAATTGACTCAATTACTTTTTTAATTGACTCAATTACTTTTTTAATTGACTCAATTAAAAAGTAATCAATATTTTAAATAATATTGATTACTTTAAATAAACAAAAATATTGATTACTCTTTAATTGAATCAATTAAAAAAGTAATTGATTATTTTTTTTTATTCAACAAAATGTGTACTTGGCGCAATTTTTTTTTTCTGTGTTAGTGTTATGTTAGTTTTTCTCGAGTTACATAATATATCAACAATAAACCAGTCAACCATTTAAATAATCAAGTGGTTGGATATTATGCTGAAATTGCCACTCTTCGTTTATACTAGTTTTGCGATGTGTCTCCTTTTCACTTATCACAGATTTGTCACTTCGGATTAATCGACCCTTCATTTCCCGTTGGGAATTGATTGCTACGGTTCAGAACTTTATGTAAATACATGTTTGTTGTCGTTAGCTGGATAACAATGTTAAACAATTATCGTTGCGAGTCTACAAATTTGCAACAAAATTTTGGTATAAATTCACATTTTTTCATATTTTGCTATAAATACATATTTTAATGCATATAAAAGAGCATATTTTCAAGTATATTTTTTGATGTTTCACTAAAAATAAGTTTTCAACAATTTATTAATTTTATAAATAAAATAGTTTTCAAAATTATACATATTATTTTTTTCACGAAAATAAAAATAACAGAAAAATGCAATTACTAATTTATGATGTTTATTATTTCAATTTCTAACCACTTTTCAAAACAAAAATTACTAACACAAATTTAATTTCAAATTTACCCAACGATTTCAAAAAATACCATTTGAAATTCAAACAAAACTAAATGTAATTCAAAAATAGTAATTGAAAAATAAAAAACACAACTAAAATTCAAAAAATATGAAATGTAATTCAAAAAATATCAGTTGAAATGCGGTTAATATTTTTTTAATTATATTTGTTATTTTTCGAATTTCATTTTGGTATTTTTTTAATTACATTTGTCAATTTTTGAATTTAAATCGGTGTTTCTTAAACTACATTTGCAATGTTTTTGAAATCCAAATGGTATTTTTTTGATTTTCAAATGGGATTTTTTGATTTTCATTTGTTAGCTTTCGAAAAAAATGCGGTTTTCTGAAAAACAAATGTGATTTTTTGAATAACATATTACAATTGGTGTTTTTGAATTACATTTGTTATTTTGTAAAAGTCAAGTATAATTTTGAAATTACAATTGAAGGACTTATTGTAAAAACTTTATAAGCCACATTTATTCATTCATGTATTTTCGCTGTTTTCTAGACATCCATTGATTAATATTTAATAGAATTCTTGCTTAAACACTTACTGCAAGTACCTAGAATAGAAAAGTCCTGCAAAAGTCATATTTTCTGCATCTTTTTACCCTTTAAAAGGAAAAAACAAACTACAACTGAAATGTGGCTTGTCAACTTTTTACAATAAGCCCTTCAATTGATGCATCGAACGAACGACGAACGGATGCAGCAAACGAACGACTTGGTTGGGCCAACAAATATTTTTTTTTAGTTAAAAATGTTTAAATATTTTAATTTCTCTCGGTGTGTTTTTTTGAAAAGAATTATCTTTTCTGACCATTAAACAACAGCTACTTGAAATATAGTATCAATAAAAACAAGCCTTTCATGTGGTTTATCTTGCTTGTATTTCCAACAACATAAAGTTATTTCCAAAGAAATTTTTAGGTGAATAATAATTTGATTATATATAAATATATAATTATATGTATCTAGATTAATTTAAAAAATACCAAAGAAAAAAAAAATACAAATAAATCGAGTTCATTTATTGAAACAAATGACAATTTTTACAAAATTTTCAGATCCTCCCGGCAAAACTTTCTATTATCCGGTAATAAGTTTGGGAATAAGAAATGATGGTCGGTAACTGGTTATATTTTCATTACAAACCCTATTATTTTAACAAGAGCATGTCCATTTTGGTAACACCTTTCAAAACACATATTATCGTAGCTACAGTATAATTATTAAATATTTTTTGAAAATTAGATTTTTTTTATATTGGGTATTAAATAAAAATTTAAAAATTACAATTAAATGTAAAATCGACCCCGTGTAATTGAAACTGATTTTAAGCCACAGCAAACAACGACCTACTTTAGATCAATTGGTTAGAGCCTCTGTCTAAAGTGTAGTGCGAAGTGCATGTGGCAAAGAAAGCAGGTTCAAGCCACGGTCAGGATTGCATTTAATAAATAAACATTTCATATAGATGCAATCAAACAATAAAAAACCATAACAAATAATTACAGTATTGTCAAAAAAGGATTACTGATGAAGGTTGTGTTACCAGAAACTGCGCAGTCTAATTCAATAAGAAATTTACAATGTAGTTATGATTTTTAGAAAAGTATGCTTAATCTTCTCTACCACGCCTATCTCAAACAATTGAAAAATATGTGCATATTAATTATAGTATTAATTGCACACTGTCTAAGAAGACGATGAATAAAATTCAAAAATCCCCAATAAAAAATTTTTAATTAAAAATTGTATAAAAGATATTTTTTATAAGTTTTGGGTGGAAAAACAAACCTGTTGTAATAAAAAGGTAACCTGTTACTTTTCTATTACAAACACTATTATTTTAATAAGGGCATTAGAGCGACATTTTTTTGTACGAACCCGAGTAAAAACGTTACATATAATCATGCATTATTTTATACAAATATATATATAAACTGCATGCTATTATATGTAAATGCTTATAAAAAAAAAAAAATATATATATGGGTAATCTAATTATGTACGAATACATGTATAATAAGATATAACACTAGTCAAAATTATATATAACAACATATGGTGTAATATTTGAAAATATGTATTTCATTATGCATAAAACGATATCTTGACCTATTCATAGTTATACGTTAAGATATAAAGGGTCCGCCATCTAACGTTTTTTTTTTTCAACTAGTGCTTATTTTGTGAATGGTAACACTTAGCTGATGTCTGATTTGACAGATAATTAGTTTTATCCTTCCGCTGAACGAATATGGTTGTGTATACGCTTGAACAACGCTGGGAAATATTGCGACATTACTTTGAAAATCATGGTAATGTTGCAGAATGTGTGCGAAAATTGTCATTTTCTTCGAAAATGAGCAAGGAGTGGCCGTTACAGTCAATGGCGTTTGTTATCGGGCCATGTTGAACGAATTTTTGTTCACAAAAATTGAAGAGGAGAATATTGGCAACATTTGGTTTCAACAGGACGGAACAGGAAGCCATTAGTGAAATACAGCTGCACACAATCTATAATGTGCTTAAAAATTGGATCGATCGTATACGCTACAGCATGGCCAGCCCAGGCAGCTATTTGAATACAATTATTTTCCATTATTAACCGGAAGGATTGTGCTTTCAAATAAAAAAAGAAATTTGAGAAATATTCAGTAGTTTTCTTTATAGCATTTTCAAAAAAAAAAAGTTATTTGGCGGACCCTTTATCATTCCATACCAAAAAAAAAATAAGATCTTCTAAATGTGAAACTATATACTGTCACATTTAAAGTCTGATGGAAGTATATTAGTCTGTCCCGAATTAAAAAAAATTTCGAATTTCGTCACGTACTAAAACGATAGGTATTATTGGGCTGTTTATGGATAAAAACTGAACATTTTTTGAGGGTAGTTGCTACGTTAAAAACAACCTAAAATACCTATTTAATTAACTGAAAACGAAATTGAAAAATGACTACCGATTTTCCATAATATTCAACCCATTTTTAAATTTTTTTTTTTTTATTAACTAATAATCATATAATTACAAATTATATACTATTACCCTAACCGAGCACTAGCTACTATGGCCTTCGACGCGTTGTAGCGAAAACAGACCAGTGCCTCTGGTGGGAATCGAACCCACGACCCCCGCACTGATAAACCAGCACGCTACCAACTAGCCTACCGGGCGCACTATTTTTTTTTTTTTTTATTTATTTTTCAACATTGTTTAAATATCCGATACAAGTAGAAAAAATAAAATAATAATACTTTAAAACAACCTTTAATATTTAATGGAAAAAACGAAAAAAAGATTGGTTTCTTTGTTTTTGAAATGTTAAAGGTTTGTTTTTATGATTACGAAACAGAACACATACACAAGCCAATGTTTGTATTTGTTTGTATGTTGTATCTCAATTATTGTTGTGATTATGTTGCCCTAGGCCTAAAATGTATGTGAAGCGAATTTCAGAAGCATCTGATATCTTTAACCCATGGAACCATGGATTTAAAAAAAAAAATTTCTTGATATGTCTTGCGACATATATTTTTTTTTATTAATTTTGGCATGATGAACTCGAATATTTTTAATTTTTTGACATCGGACCAACGGTTTGCGCGATATTGCTATTTGATTTTTACAAAAAATTGCATCTTTTTCCTTCATTCCAGATTTCATTTTTAAAATTATCTTAGAGTTTTTTTTGCACTAAAAAAATTAGGCAATGGTCGCTCTCCGATTTTTCTGAAATGTGCTCCACATATTTTTATACCTAGTGCTACAATAATTACAACAATAATTGATGAAAATCTAAAGTTGAATGCCGCTCAAGAATATAATTTAAATTTATGACAATTTTAGTATATACAATTTATAATTTTTAAAGTTTTTAATGAAAATTAAATAGCAATATCTCAAAAACCGGTATTCCGATTTCAAAAATTTTCGTATTCAGCATGTATTCGTGTTCAAAATTAATCAAAAATGATGTGTCACAAGCAAGACTTATTAAGAAAAATAAACAAATAAAATCAAAATCTCCGGGTACCGGGTGTCACGGGTTAAAGATATCCGATTTTTATGAAATTCGCTCCACATTCTTTTTAGACCTACGGCAACATTAATCATAGCAATAATTGATAAAATTCGCAAGCTGAAAAAAAATGCCGCTCTAAAGGGCATGGCCATATAGGTAACTACATACCTCGGTAACATGTAAAGAGTTATCAAAAACATTTTATTCAAATCTGTAATTTTTGGATCGAATATTATTTAAAAATTGTCAAATTTTGTAGCAAAAACTTAATTATATTAAATTTTATGTAGAAACGAACTAATTATTCCAACCTATTAACAAGGTTTTGCTGGGCTAGTAAATGATAAACAATGTTCAATATTATTGCATACTTTGTTTTAAAATAAATATTTTGTTAAACTTCTGACAACAAACCTATTAAATTATTCCCTCTGAAAATAAACGCTATCCCATGTAAAAAAAATATTTTGTGAATTTCAGTATTATATGTATATAACTATATCCGAAAAAGTAAAGCATCTCATTGTATCATATTAAATCTAATCTGATACAATTAGACATTATTTTATGCTATTAGATCTAATTTAATGAAATTAGATATAGTTTAATAGAATTGTATCCGAATTTTGTGCTCATCCAAGTGTATTAAATTATATATAATGTTATACAATTACATCCAATTAGATACAATTGTATAGACATACATACAAATATATGTGACATATGTAATCATATAAAGATAGATATGTAATTACATATATTTACATATTGCACTATGTGAAGTGTGAGATAAAAAAGATATAATTACATATTTGAGATAAAATTTTATATGAATATATTTTTTTTTATTAAGTAATAATCATATAATTACAAATTATATACTATTACCCTAACCGAGCGCTACTATGGCTTTTGGCGAGTTGAAGCGAACACAGACCAGTGCCTCTGGTGGGAATCGGACCTACAACAACCGCACTGATAAGCCAACACCCTACCAACTAGCCTACCGGAGCGCACATATGAATATATATTTTGCAATATATTATTATAAACAACTGTATAAAGTAATATATAACTATATCAAAACTATTTACTTTGGTAGTTTTTACAATAACAAATAGATGTACATATAAGTGATTAAATTTAAATTGTTTCATTTAAGTTTAAACAATTTTATTTTCAGTTGCATAATACGTACGTATTATTTTGAGTGTAAACTAAATCGTGCATTTAATTATCGATTTGCAAGGCGCATTACTGTCAAAATGCCATCCAAAATTTAGTTTAACCCATTTTTGACAAACATATAATCCGTGGTCTGATTTAGATAAAATTTAAAATATATGCTATTTATATCTTTAGTATGAAGAGTTTTCAGGTAAAAATTTCTCCCCAGGCACAATGGAAAAAATTGACCTTTTTTTTAGCAAATTTGCTTTTTTTGCAAACATGCCGTGTTGAATCGATTTTATCAGCTAATTTTCAAAAATCAAGCAAATCATTAAATTTTCAGCATTCTATTTACGGTTTAATTTTTATGCTACTTTTGTGGACAAACCGAGGAAAAAAAAGAAAAAATCGGACAAAATATTACTATATGAATGTATTGCAAATTGCTATAATTTATTCCAATACAATCTACTTACAAATACACTCAGAGAAATAAAGTGAAAACCGAATTGTAAAGAGTATTATAATGGTAAAAACTTATAAATTCAGTTAGTACAACGATATTTACATTCGATTTCTGAATATTTTATCTGTTGCAACTAAAATTCAATTGAATTAATCGAACTTTGTTGTGAAAGCTAATGTTCAGTTGTAACAGCCTACTATTTGGTTCTATAACAATTCTTTATAGTTACCGTATCTTTAAAGACAGATTGGTTAAAAATGGGTTAATCCAACATTAAATTTTATTTGAAAAAAAATATATATTTTCTTTATTTATAAAAAAACTATTTATTCTGTGTATACTTGTGATTTCGTATTACTGAAGTACGCGGAACTAACCAATACTTCTTGGTTGGCTACGGTTCACTTGCAGTCAACTTCACAAATCAAGCTTTGATTTTTAACATTTTTATTTATACGTTCGACTGATTTTGTAAGCTTTCATACAAAATGTATGTATTAGCCAAGATATTGTTAACAGTACCCAGTCAGAAAATGACAAACGGACCACCGCTGAAAAGACACTTTAAAAGGTGGTACAAGTGTTGGCAAACAAGTGCTTTCCCAACCCCAAAATGATAACATCATTAGAAAGAATGTTCGCCTATCCAAAAAGTGTCGGACCAGCACTGGGGAGACAAAATTTTCAACTTTGCCAAAATGTTGGCAAAACAACGAAATAGGTGGTCTAAAAATAGATTTTTCAAAATAAAATTGAATAAAGTTTATTTATAATTTTTTTGGTTCCGCCAGAATTCGAGCACTGGCTGCCAGGTTTTCAGCCGACAGATCCCACCACTAAGCTAACGAGACATGAATTTTTAAAACATAAGTGAATGACAACAGCTGGGTAACAGTTAGCAGTCAGCACTGGCATAAGGGTTGTTGGAATCAACTTTCCAACATTGTCAAAACAAAAGTTGGCCCTTGAAGAGCTTTTATAGACACAAAAAAATCAATTTTATATTAAAAAAATATTAAAAAATATAAAAAAGTTCCAAAACAAAAAATGAATGCCTGGAACCGGGATCGAACTCGGAACCTTCCAACTACAAACATTTTTAAACAATGCATCATAATTTTTAAAAAATAAATGATTTACCAATTGTTAGATTTTTTAGCCGTGGGCAATGTCAGACTGAATGACACTGGAACAACACTTTTTGCCAACGTTGGCCCGGTGATCTCAGCCAATTCTTTGCCAATGTTTTTTGTTGTGGGCCACTGAAATTTTGTAAAACAGATACTGGCAAAACGCTTTATGGAAACGCTGGTAAAGCGTCTTGAACTAGCTTTTAGCCAGTAATATATTTACAATTCCTCGGTTTGCCAGTGGTATGCCAGTGCTTGATTTTTTGTACCACTGACAGTTTTTTTTGCTTAACGACTGGAAAGATGCGTAAAATGGGTGCTGGTAAAACAATGGGCAGCGAGTATCAAGTATTAGTGTTACACTAAAATAATTATTATTAAAATACAACTCTGCTTGAAGAAAAAATTCAAAAGCAATACGTTTAAAACATATTATTAAAATCTCAATTTTTAGTAAAAGCGAAAATCAAACAATTAAAACTTTTGTAAATCTGACCAAAAATTTCTTAATATTTTCAAGTAGTTCATAATATTTTTGAACGATAAATTTCCGATAAATTGCCGTAAACATTTTATCGATTTTAAGTATTTTTTTTCTTTATAAATTTATTGGTATATGCATTTTTGTTCTCTTTTTAATTTGATATATTTTAATCACTCTTCATGTTTTATAAAATAATTTGAACTTTACGGGTTGCTTAAAAAAAAAAATACAAAATTACAACAGAGTTCAGGAGCCTTTTTGTGATTTCCTGTATATAAAATAAAATTTTCTGGTTCTGGAAAAGCTTTTTTAAGACCACCTTTTTTTTGTTTGATTTTGCAACATTGCCTAGTTGTTTCCAGCAAACCGTATCCAGTGCTAGTATATTTGATCAACTAATGGTTACCCAGCAATTATCATTTATTTACGTATAAGTCTATCAGTTACTAAATGTCTTGTTAGCTCAGTGCTAGAGCTGTCGGCTGCCAATCTGTCGGCCAGGGTGCGAATCCCGGCATTACCAAAAAAAAAAAATATCAATGAACCACCTATTTTATGGTTTTACTAACTTTTTGGTGATTTGGAAATTGGAAATTTTGTTTACCCAGTATGTTTTCGACACTTTTTGAACAGAAGGACCTTTTTCTAATGATATTGTCATTTTGGGATAGGGAAAGCAATTGTTGCCAGCACTTATACCACATGTTAAAGCGGCTTTGCCAGCGGTGTTCCGTTTGTCTTTTTCTGACTGGGAGGCTTTCAAGGTTACTGAATTTTTTGAAGTATAAATAAAAATATTAGAAGCCTATTTGAAAAGTGGGGTAAGTCAAAAGTATTTTATATTGACATATTAAAGGGTAAAGTGTTTAACGCTGAATGATGATATCAATCTAAAACATTTCAAAAATATCGGTTAAACGAAAAGTATTTTTGGTAGGTACTTCAGCTTAAGACACCAAAATGTAGAATTTTTTTTTTCCAAAATTAACCAGTTTCTTAATAATGTTTGTAAAAATTTTAAGTTCTAAAATTTTAACACTTGATTTACTCCACTTTTCAAATAAACGGTACATATTTTTTATTGTTGAAACTTTTTGCATCTGGTTTTTCATTAAATACTTTTCAATAAAGTATTGTTTTAAAATCTTAAAATAAATGTGCACTGTTTTAAATATCAATAAAATGTCCTCCAGATTACAATTACTTTATATAAAAGTTTGTCTACGTGTAATGCGTACTTAAGTATCAACACTTTTATACAAAAATTGCAAAATCGTAAACACTCGAGCAACAAAATATTTGTATCGTTAAAAACTTAAAAAAACACAATTTAAAAATTATATACTTAATATAATTAAGTACGTTGTATCAATTTATTTTAGTAAATTCAATTCACTTGCTATTATCTATCACTCACATGATCCGTTGTGGATCCATTTTTTTGTGTTATGGTAGCCACTGTCATCCTGTAAATTTTCACCGGCTTTCAAAACCTAAAATTGCGAATTATAAACAAAAACTTTCGAATATAAAGTTAATACTAACAACAAAAAAAAAATATAAACAAATTAAAATTTATAGCAGAGATTGGCAATTGTTAATGCCTTAAACAACAAACGTAAATTAATTTAAAAATATTAAATAAATTTATTTAAAACCCCAAACAATATTAAACTTGGTTAACAATGTGTTTTAAATTGTTGTTAAAAGTTTATAGTTGTTCTTGTTTGGTGTCGTTATTCTACTTAATTACACTGCGCAACTCGAAAAATAAAACAAGTGTACCCAAAATTGATAGTAAATGTTTTAGCCACGCTGATTTTAATGGCGTATCTAGTTTTATTTTTCGCAAAATCATAGTATATAAACTGTAATGAAATGTCATTACTTTTCGGACTGCCGGTAATTAGACCAGCTTATTTTCTGCATTACTTTAACGCGTATTATAAGGTCACACTAATATCTAGTACATTTTCCCATTATTTTATTACAAAAAATAATGCGTTACCCTTAAGTACTTATTTTTATCATTATTTTCAATATAAAGTTATGATATCAACATTTTTTCAAAATCTATTATAGACTCATTATTTTTACTACTCTATTAAGTACATATATAATTACTTATTTTTGACTTGTTGTAAGTTAGAAAGTAATAGCATTTTGTGCAAACAAGTTATTTATACTTTTATATAGTATAACATGTCGAGATAGCTCATATGGTAGAGCTCTTGACTGACAACCTGGAGACCCAGGTTCAAATACCGTGTGGGCACATTTTAATAAAAAAATATTTTCAACAAAAAAAAAATTTTATTAAACTTAGTTTTTTGAAAATTTATTTTAAGAAACATTATTTTTGTTCATACTAGCAAGCTTATAGGTAACCACATATTTTTTGATTTTTCGTAATGATATCCAGATTAAGAACAATGTATGTAGTCATTATCAATTTCTATGTGACGCTATATGTAATCTTATTAAATTTCATCCGAAATATGGGTGAATGTAATTGTATTTGTTGGTATGAGTTTAGACCTAATCTAAACTATTATTAACACCAAAAGCAATAGAAACAAATCTAATATAACAAATTAGGAGCAGCGCTATAAAGTTTTTGCTCATATGGTTTCTTTTGCGATTCGTTGTGAAATGTGGCGAAAAGCCTTTTCGCTCTAAAACTCAATGTTCCGATTTGGACACTTATAATTTAAATTTTTCTTCTAAAAACTACAGATTCTTTTTTATTTGAACGCATAGAACTATTTAGACTGAATACAAGTTCTGATCATTAAAAGATCAAAATTTTAACCTATATTAATTAGAGCTTTTTTTAGTTTATTTTTTGATATTTGCTTATTTGAGCTTATTTTGTAAATATAAGCTGCTATTTGACTTGTTTTCTTTAAAAATTAAGCTTATTTTAGCTTTTTTTCTTTTAAAATGGCGTATTTTTGCTATTTTTAGCATTTTGAAGTATTCTTTTAAATTGAAAGTTTAAAGTCGACCGTGGCTCAACTCGTTAAGAGTTGAGATTACGATGCATAGCTTGATGCTAAGGCAGTGAGTTCGTATACCAGTACGACACCAAAAAAAAGTAAAAAAGTTTTTCATATAGAGCAAATTACCAATATAAAAAAAATTTTGTTTAATTGACACATAAATTAACCACTGAAGGGGGAGTCTGGCGGTCTGGTGTATCCCTTGTGTCCGTAAAAGTTTTCAATAAAAATGTTTTCTTCTTCTTCTTCCTGTAAAGAGACAAACTAAAATTTAATTTTGTTGGTTTATTAAAAAAATAGTTTAATAAACGATTTTGAACTTTAAAGTTTAAGAAAACCTTTTCTCGATTGCAACGTTGTTTGAATTACGAAGTTCCAAGGACCAAATTTTATTTGTATTAAAAATTTTAATAAAAACTCGTAGATATAAAATTTAAAGATTTTATTTTAAATTTAACAGTTTTTTTTATACTTAAACGGTTTATTTTACTGTTTTTCAAACTTTTTTAAAGCTTAATAGACACTTCAAAATTATGAGTAACAAAGTGTATTTCAACACTTTGTGACACTTTTACCAACTTAATGGATGTGCGATATATATTTTAATCTATATTATCACTATTTTAATAAAGAAATACCTTTTTGCATATCTGAAAACCCCTCTGAAAATTATTGGCTAAAACTGGATTTAAAAAGTTAATGTTTGATATGATAAAGTTCCCTAACAACCAGCCAATTTATGTCGCAAAAAACTACTTCTGCATTTAATTCTCATTCTTTAATATAACAACCATGTAATCAAAATATTACCATTTACTATTTATATCTCATCGATTTACTTTCTTTCTTTTAAATATCTGTTAAAAATTATCCTATTTCAAGCAAAACACTATCCAAATCCAATTTGCTTCAGTTTTATGCCTTTTTGATTCCAAAAAAAAGGATAATATCTTAAGGCCTAAAAAGTTTTCTCTGTAATTAATATGACACATCAGAAAATCTAAGAAAATTTAAATTTCATCCCTAGCAATTACAGCTTTTTCACAATAAGCATTTAAAAATGTTAATTTTTTTTCGTTTCCACCTCTCTTTCTTTGGTTTTATGGTAAATATTGATAAGACAACATTCGGGTATCGAATTTGTTTAATAAATTTGGCTGAATTTTGGTACACGTAATTTTTTAAGCTATTTACATATTTTACTTAAAGATGAACCAGTGGGTTTCTATACTACTCAATGTCGCTCAATCTGCTCTCTTTTTATTTGTTCGTAAACTCGCACCGAGCAAATGAAAACATGTTGCAGAAATTTGAAAGTTTAAATTAACTTTTATCATGTTTTTAAATAATAATTTAATAAAATTTTTAATCATTTCAAATATTAATGATAAAATCAGCCAGATAAAATTAAAATATATTCATTTTTAATAGAAATAAATAAAATATAAGCAAAATAAAAGTGAGTGATTTAAGCAACAATTTCTTATCAACATGCTGCAATAATTTTTTAGTGTAAAAAAATGTTTTCATTTGCTTGCCCGATTTTGGTATTTTGTTGCTGAGAGGCGTGGGAAGTGTAGACTCTATTTGTATATACTCCTTGGATGAACTCATAGGTCGCTATGTTGTCATATAAATGTTAGGCACACTTCACATTTGTCCCAATTTCCTGTTTTTTACACATAATAAAGTACAAAATTGCAAAATGATCCTTTGCGATAAATTGATTAAGAATAGTAAAATAAAGTAAAAACTGGCGATAAACTTGGTAATGCTAAATATTTATTAAACAAATTTGATAACAAACTGCTGCTGAAGGTCTTATGAGTATTTAGCATAAAAAATTAAGAGAAAATATCGTCTTGTAAAATTATATATATAAAAAC
This sequence comes from Delia radicum, assembly GCA_021234595.1. Classification (NCBI taxonomy): domain Eukaryota; kingdom Metazoa; phylum Arthropoda; class Insecta; order Diptera; family Anthomyiidae; genus Delia; species Delia radicum. Next base: position 69,347,695 of record CM037853.1, read on the forward strand.
TTCGTTAAAACATGCGAAACTTTAATGCAATTTTGCAAAAAAATCTTAAAGTTATCGTAATCGAAATATTTAAGATCAATCGTTGGTATTCTTGTTTTCGATTTTAGGGTAGAGTTGTCATAAACGGGTTCCGAATAATTCGATAAACCATTTTTTTTTTAATTATTTCCGGGGTTTCAAAGCCGAATTTTTAAAAAGGACGGTTCTTGAGTTATTTGAGAAACCAGTTTTTCGTCTCGATTTATTGGGCATTTTCGAATAATTTTCAATCTGGAAATTTCTGCAAAATATCCAATTTTTGGAATAATTTGCATGGGTTTTCTCAATTTGAAATGCTAGCAAGTATTAAATCCTGTAAGGGCTTATTTGCTTTGTTGCGTTTTTTTCCTTTTGCGCTTTTCGATTTTGCGGCTTTAAGATTTTGGGACTTAAAGTGTTTATTACATTAGTTTATGATTAAACTTTTTTTAGAAAAATAATACTTTCCAATTTTTAAGTTTTGTTTTTTTGTTTTAAATATTTCTTAGCTTTAAATAAATTTGATTGCTTTATCTTCTCTGATAATGACTGTGAAGGCTAACAAGGTTTCCTACTAGGTCACCCACTAATTTCAATCGAAGGGGTGGGAATTTTTAGATTTTTTTAGTGATGTAGCGATTTTTAGCCCTCCATCGAAAGGAGTTATGCATTTTTTTCTCACACTGTTATTTTACAATATTTTTTAAATTTACGACTACTCATAGAATTAGAATCATACACGCAGAAAAAAACTTGGGGAAATTTAATGGGAGTATCTAGTAATAATACATACATACTACATACTTCGATAATATTCCCCCAGTTTTTTCTCTGTGTGTACATAAAAAGGCTCTTTAGCCTTTCTAAAGAGCCATTTTAAAATATAAGTAATTTTTAAAAAATTTACAGGAATAATATTAGTGGACGAAAATAGGAATGAAAAATTTCTTAAAACTAATGAAAACCTTCATACTTTTTAAGAAACTAGCTTTTTAATGAAAGTTCTTTGGAAAGGGAATGAAACTTTTAAAAAATTAAATGACATTTATGAGAACTTGCATCAACTTAATAAAAAGTTTCAATGGACTAGTTCCAGTGCAACTTCATTGCATTAATGCAAAAATTCATTAATATCATGCAGATAATTCTCACTGTGTACAAACATTTTCAGATATCAGCCATACAAATCGATTTATAAAAACCGGTTATTCGAACCGGGTTTTTTTAGTAAAAAACAAGGGTTTTGTTATTAATCGAAGACCGGTTTTTTAAATAGGTCGAATATTTGACAACTCTATTTTAGGGGTCAATTTTGTAACGCTGTGTTATTGGCTCTTTGTATAATTTCACTCAAAATCAAAATCAAAGTCAACAAGTATGTTGTTTTAGTAGTAATTTTAAAAACTCACTCGAATTTTAACAAAAAAAAAAAAAAACTTTATAAATTTTTTTATCATTTAACTCAAATCTCATCGTGACAATTTGTTTCTAACATGAACAATTTTGCCTCAGTTATATTTTTTAACATTGAATTTAACGTTCATAACGTTTATAACATTTTGATTATTTGTTTTGGTTTTTATTATTACTTTTTTGATTAATTGTTGGACAAAAATCATTCAATAGACTTCAATATTCGAATTTATCGTTTTATCACAAATTACACGTTTTTATTGGTGAATATAAAAATGATTGTGTTTTACTTATTCAGATAACAGATATACCCAGCAAAACCCCTCATTACCAAATAATGGGTAAAGTAATGTATCGCAATATGGCCCCACGCATTATAATACGCCTTACTTCACTGATGAATTTTACAGGCGATGAGCCAAAAAATAATAGGTGTTTTTAGTTTACTTATATGGTTACCAGGTTGAGAAAATTAATGTGTCTATAAATAGATTTTCATAAAAAAAATTTAACAAAAAAAATATTACAATTATTTTTATTAATTAAATAAATAACGTGGTCTGGCTGAGATTCGAACCGGGGGTTCTCTGTTGGTTAGGCGAGCACTCTACCAACAGAGCCATCGTCACATATAATAATAGGTTGCTTAAAATGTAAATGAATTGTTGTGCTTCGAGTTTTAGTTTGTGATGTGATAATAAAGGGTGTTTTTTATACAGGTATAGAACTTTAAGTTGGCAACACTTTTTTAACTGGCGGCCATTTTGTCAGTTTTGTTTGGCATTTCAACAAGAATAGACTGACGCCTGAACAACGCTTTCAAATTGTGCAAATTTATTTAAAATATCATGGTTCTGCTCGAAAAACGTATCGCCTACTACGTCCATTTTACTATCAAAATAATCGTCAATCAGAGCTATTAATTCGATTAACTATGCAACGTTTTCGCACCACGTTTAAATGATAATATGCATTCGCAGAGACGTCGTACAGTGCGTATAGAAGAAGTCATTGCTGCTGTAGAGCGTAGCGTAGAGGAAAACCCCAGCCAGTCTATCCGCCATCGTGCACAGGAATTGGATATGTGTCCATCCACTTTATGGAACATTTTGCGGAAAGATCTTGTTTTGCGTGCTTACAAAATCCAACTCGTGCAACAATTGATGACACACGATCACCTATCAAGGCGTAGATGCGGTGAATGGGCCCAAAACAAGTTTGCCGTTAATCCCGATTTTCAGAATTGGCCTCCAAGATCGTTTGATTTAATGCCGCTGTGCTATTTTCTGTGGGGATATGTGAAGTCGCTAGTCTACGCCGATTAGTCCGAAACGATTGACCACTTGACGGACAACATACGCCTCGTTATTGCCAATATACGGCCACAAATGTTGGAAAAACTCATCGAAAATTGGACCTCCAGATTAGACTACGTCCGAGACAACGGACGTGGCGGTCATATGCCAAAAGTCGTATTTAAATTATAATGCCAGAAGGTTATCTTTGGAATAAAGTAAATTTCATGTAAATTTAAAAAATTCTTTTTTGTTTTATTCCATTTCAAACTATTATATATAAAAAACACCCTTTAGTAGAATCGGAACGCTTAATACATTTGTATTATCTGTACGTGTTACATAAGGCAAATTTTTCAAAAATATCTCTTCGAATTCAAAACATTTTACATTTCATCCATACAGTTACATCTTTAACAAAATTATGTAGTTTAACATTCCGAAACATGATTTTTTTTGTAAACAAATGCTTTTATGTCTATTCTAATTAGTTTTTTTTTATGCATTATTTTGATTTCATTATCATTAATAATGATTTTTCGAATAGAAAATATTTCATTATCATTATATGGTAGTTAATGATTTATTTTTATTTTCATTAGTATCAACTAATGATAAAGAAATTTCAATGTATGATTAATAAAATGTTATATGCTGTGAAATTCCAGGAAAAAAACTTATAACGATCAAGAACTATTTTTACGCAGGGATGGCAGGCAATACCGCTAAAATACAGTTATCGATTCAAAACCTTTTCAACTGACTAACAATATCACTAAAACAGCGTTAGCGAAATAAATGAAATACCGTTATCCGTAAAATACCGTCACCGATATAACTAAAATACCGCTATGCTTAAAATACCGTTACCCAAATAACTATAAATAGCGTTACCTTTAAAATATTTTTTAAATTAATTTAAGTCGAGATCAGAAAAATCTCAAAGTCTGATCACACGCTGAAAAACGCCCTGCTGGTAATATAAATGCTGGTAATATACTTTTGTTTGCAAAACATTTCCGTTTCCCACCCTTCTAAATCTAAGGGTTAATTTAGTCCAAATTATATGTTAAATGATTAAAGTACTGGTTGTAAAAAAAAATAATTTAAATACTTTTTGTTCAAATATATATAAATTCTCGCAGTAACTTCTTTGATCTTAATGCGGCTCGGCAAGGGTTAACGTAGCTTAATATGTCCAAAACTTTTGGCACAGAATCTTCAAATATTGTGTTATTATATTTTACATCACGTTTACTAAAATTCAAAATTAGTAAAAAAAATCTTCAACGTTTTTTGTAAATTGAAATATATAAGTGTGGGATCTCTTGGGGCCTCTGGTTCACATGGGTTAATGATGTCCAAAATTTTTTATTTTCAACCTTAAGTCATGATGATAAAGAAAAACAACAAATGGTACAAAAGTAGCTAATTTTCGATTTTAAATATTTTATGACAACAAATAAGGCAAAAATTACCAAAAAACACAATTTCCTCGAAATTTGCAAAAAACTAAATCGTGTTCCTACCCAAGTGTGCCAGGGGATATTTTTACAATTTTTTATTTTTGATCTCTAACATGTTTTAAACAAGTCACTGGAGTCCAAATCTCAATTTTTGCGGTTTTGTTGAAGAAATTTTTTTAAAATTTGAAATTGGAGATTTGAAAAACACCCTAAAAATGTTGTCCGTTTTTGATCCAAAAAAAAAAAACTTCTTCTACATCTCACAAATTTGAGTCTTTTAAGTTAAAAAAAATATATTTCAGTAATCAATTTAAAAATCGGTCAAGTAATAGTTGCCACCTTAGTGGTCTGGGGCATTATTTATTACTGGGCTAGTTTTTAACCGATTTTGTGTCTTTATACCTTTTTGAAAACATAATTATATCTTCATTTCGATTAATTTACCTTCTTGAGTAAAAACTTTTACGACATTTAAAAAATTTTACAAAAACTAATAAAAGTGACTTTTTCGCCTTGTATTCCGTTTTCTTAACTTTAGGGCTGAATGGAGTCGGGAAGGCATAGTCCGATTGAGCTAAAACTTTTATAATAGCATTTTTACACAAAATGACACAATCCTAGACCAGAGCATCTTCAAATTTCAAAAAAAAAAAAACATTGCCCATATACACTAAAACCACTCTAATGCATATACTAACCAATCATTAGAATTCGGCCATGATAGTGTTAAAAATATTGGTGTGCATTGATATTATTGTTACCCCTAAAATACCGATATCGAAATAGCTAAAATAACGTTACCTTTAAAAACCCGTTACCGAAATAATTTAAAAACCGTTATCCTTAAAAGTAACGTTACCGAAATAACTAAAATATCGTTACCGAAATAACTTAAATACCGTTATTGCTAAGAAAAAACCCGTAACTGAAGTAACTGAAATATCGTTACCCCTAAATACTGTTACCGAAATAAAAGAAAATAGGGCTACCCTTATCGATACCCGCATCGAATCGGTTACCATGTTTTTACGGCAAGGATATTGGTTTGAAACTGTATAATTAATTGTCGTTAGCTCTAATGATTCTAAATTGTACACAAAAAACGCTTCAAAAATGCTAAAAGTGGAGTATAATTTTTTAAGGCGATAATAAGAGTTAAATTTGAAATTATCATTGCTGATGTACTCTGATTGAGTAACTCAATAGTAAAGTGGCCATAATTGTATAAGTTAAATGATAAGAACGAATGATAAGCATAATAATTACACAAACTATGTGAATACAGTATTATCTTTATGCATTTTAAATTGTTGTAAGATTAGCAGTAAGTAATAAAGTCAGAAACCATATAAATACGAGGGAGGATCAATAAGTTCGTGACTTTTCGAACGTTCCTCGTAGTTATATGAAATGCAACACTGCTCCCATCAAGTACCACCTGCTGCTAGACTACTGACAAATTTTGAGCAAGTTCCGTCATTTACTTTGCGTTTAACAGCTGTTCAAAACATACAGCCTCGTGGATTTTTTTAAAAATGGAAAGAAATGAATTTCGAGTGCTCATTAAACATTATTTTTTGCGAAAAAAACCGTCAAACTAAGGAAAAGCTTGATAAATACTATGGGGACTCTGCACCATCGATTTCAAAGGTGAAAAATGGTTTACTGACTTTCGTTGTGGTCGCACAAGTACAAATGACGCTGAACGTTCTGGACCGTCAATACACCCGAAAATGTCGAAAAAATTCACGATATGGTGTTGGCCGATCAAAGAGTAAAAGTGTGTGAGATTGTTGATGCCATAGGCATTTCATATGGCAGTGTGTATTCGATTTTAAATTACCAGTTGTGTTTAAGAAAGCTGTATGCAAGATGGGTACCGCGTTTTAATTGACCATAAAAGTAATCGTGTGACAACTCCAAACGATTGTTTGAAGTTTTTTAGCCACAATTCTAATGAGTTTTTGCGGCGGTTTGTAAGTGTGGATGAAACATGGATCCATTACAACACTCCGGAGACCAAGCAGCAGTCTAAACAATGGGTTTCTCCGGGTAAACCGGCTCCGAAGAAGGACAAGGTAAGTTTGTCGGCCAATAAGGTGATGGCAACAGTTTTTTGAGATGCACGCGGGATAATCCACATTGATTACCTTCAAAAGGGGAAAACAATAAACGGCGAATATTATGCCAACTTATTGGACCGATTTAACAAGGATTTAAAAAAAAAAATTACCTCATCCGCCATATTCTCCGTATTTAGCCCCCAGTGACTATTTACTATTTCCAAACCTAAAGAAATGGACCTCGAAAAATCCAATTTTTGGGAAGGGATACAAAAATTGGAGAAACGTTGGACTAAGTGTATTGAGCTAAAAGGAGATAATGTTGAAAAATACTTTTTTTTTTTTTTTTTTAACTGTGTTTCATTCAAAAAGTCACGGGCTTATTGATCCGCCCTCGTACCTTAAGCACCATGAGAATGATAAATTGAAGTTAAAAATCTACTAAGTCTACATTAATATTTTGAACCGTCTAGGGTTTTTTTCATTATTGCCAAAAAAATATTTTTTCAATATTCTTAAAATTAATTTGCAATTAAAAAATTTCCATTTCTTTTCTTTAATTTATGTTATCTAGAAAACTTATTCGATTTTAAGTGAAAATCAAATTGCGACGACATGAAATAGCTTTGACCGATTTTAGAAATGTTAAAAGTTTTTGGTATCAAGAAACGAGTTCTTTTTTATGTTTTCATTCATTAAAAAAGAATTCATTCAAATTCAGTTAATTAAACTTTTGGTCAGGGTCTAGGCCAGCGGTTCCCACTAAGTTTTGTTTCACGCATTTCTTCTGGTTCACAGACCCCAAAAAAAATGTTTTTTTATTCATTTAAATAATGCAAAAGTAAAGAAGCAAACAAAAAATATAATTTTTTAATGAAAAAACATTACAAAACAGTAAAACGTAGTTATGATGAAGGGCAAGGGACCAAAAAAAAAAAAAAAAAATACTTAATTATTAGCAATATTCGTACTAACTGGAGTAAAATTTCTTTACAAATTTTTTTCTATAGTCCACAAAACATTATTTTTTTTTTTAATAACTCATTAAATTTTAAAAATAGTTTTTTTCATACATTTGAGAACCATATTGGTGTGTTCGGTTTAAAATTTCATAAATTTTAAGAAAGTTTTGAATAATTTTGGAATTTTGTATTAAAAATGGAAAATTATATAAAAATTTGTCAAAAACAGTTCAGGGTCATCTTAAGCAAGTTCGTATTAAGAGTTCTATTCGGCATTATACAATTTACAATAATTATATTTAGGGAATTCACATGGAGCCTTAAAGTCATAAATCGTAAAGTCGTATGCAACAAAATATAGTACATATGAAGAATTTCATATCAAAACCGATATGCATTGAACCCGACCATCTCAGATTTTGATGAAATTTTGCATACTTAGAAATTGCATATTTGAAAATGCAGTTTTTGAAAAATGACGATAATATTGCACACCTACTACAAAAGTGACTCAACTCAAAATTTTTCATTTTTCAGAAATCGAAGAAAAATATTTGCAACTTTATAACAATTGAAACATAAAGAAAGACATAACTGTTTTTTAGCAACAGTTAACAACAACAAAATACACTGATATTTTTTTATTGATAAACAAGTATATTGTGCATAGTTTAAGCATATAAAACCGACAAATTGAAATTTTGAGTTGAGTCACTTTTGTAATGGGTGTGCGACATGTAGCTTCAAGCTGTGATTACTACGGAATGGCTGAACCGATTTCAAAGATCTTGGTACCTTTAGAGAGGTATTTAAATCAGCTTTCGAAAACATACACTGCAAATATATATATATATATATATATATATATATTGCATTGAAAAATTTTTTGCCAAAAATAAAACTTTAAACTAGGAAAACACTTCAAAGGCCAAGTGTTTTTTTTTTTTTCAAAAAAAAAAAAATTTTCTAGAAAGGTCTCTTTAATATATATAACAAATCTAAAAACTAAACTGGCGTTTTTTTCTTTTTTTTTTAATTTTTTTAAGTAAATGCATCTCTTTTTAACTTCCTTATATTTTGATATCATTGTGTGACAAAAAAGAATAAAGTAGCTATACTTTGAAAGTTATACAGATTTTTTTGTAATTCTAATAGATTAGAACAAGAATCGTATTATCAAATTTTTCAGACACCCCTAAAATATGGACTTACCCTTGGTAAATTTTGTTTTATTTTTTTAGATTTAATATATAATTTTGTGCAGCTCATACTGTTGACTTTCGGAACACAATCTGCAGTGTTTTTTTTTTGCAGTATGTATCCCTTTCTAAATATTTTCGCTTCATTGATGATGGATGGCTTCGAAGATGAGGAATAACATGCTCTTTTATATTGTCGACGAGTTAGTTGCGTTCAAGTGATTTAGTATGGCTGCTGCATGTTGCTGCATGTAAATCAACATTCATTGCGCATTTATTGTGCTTCTTCACTTTCCGTTTCAGTAGAACGATGATTATTGATCATTAATATTGGCAGCCTTCTGCAGTTTTAACCGACAACTTACGCAAATACGGCAACGATCAATGTTGTTGACTGCTGGAAAATATTCAGATATCAGCGCTGCTTCTTTTGGACTGATTTTTCGAAGTTGAGAGGAACATTTTTTTTCATAGATGCACACATCTGTACACATGAGTTGATTCCACATTTATTTTCATCATTGTTCAATTTGCTTGGAAAAAATACACTTGTGCTCATACAATTACGTCACTCTTATATTCAATATGAAATAGCAAATTTTAATTATCTCTTTGCTTTACACTGAATTTTTTTATGATATAACATGACAAATTTTTCATAAAAAGAACCAAGTGTAAAGTAAAACAGATAATTAAATTTTGCTGTTTCATATTTAGTATTAGAGTGACTTAATTATATGAGCACAAGTGTATGTCTTATTTGTTCTAAAAATAAAAACAAAAAAAAATTTACCAAGGGTAAGTCCATATTTGGGGGTGTCTGAAAAATTTGATAATACGATTCTTGTTCTAATCTATTAGAATTACAAACAAATCTGTATAACTTCCAAAGTATAGCTATTTTTTTTTTTTTTGTCACATAATGATATCAACATATAAGGAAGTTAACAAGAGACCTTTCTAAAAATTTTTTTTTTTTGGAAAAAAACACGGCCTTTGAAGTGTTTTCACAGTTTAAAGTTTTATTTTTACCAAAAAAGTCCACTAGACCATACGTCTACGGTGAAAATCGAGCTTTCAGATTTTTACTTTTTAGCCGTATTTTGTGAAAGTAACAATGTGTGGGATGGACATATCTTAGGAAGTAGAAGGATCTTATCCAAGATTATGGTATCAATCTCTTCTTTGGAAGATTTTCTAGCAGATTAATGCATCAATCATATTTGTGGGTGGGGTTTAAGGGGTTAATTATTAATTTCAAAATAGGGCTTTTTTGCCATATTTTGTGACAGTAAGAATGTGTGGGATGGACATATCTCAGGAAGTAGCAGGAGCTTATCCAAGATTATGGTATCAATCTCTTCTTTGGAAGATTCTCTAGCAGATTAATGCATCAATCACAATTGTGGGTGGGGTTTAAGGGGTTAATTATTAATTTCAAGATAGGGCTTTTTTGCCGTAAAGTCAATATCTGGAAGCTCGATTTTCACCGTATACGTATGGTCTAGTGGACTTTTTTGCTCAGTACAATCCCAAGAATCAGAAACGTGAAGCGACCATCAAGATTTTTTGCCTTCCATACAAATCGTCCCACCTTAATGTGTAGGTGGAATGTAGCTGTATGCAAAATTTCATCAAAATCTGAGAGGTTTTGATATGAAAATCATCCTATGTGAGCAGCATGTTGTATTTTCTAATTATTAAGTACTAAAAACGTCAAAATCGAAATGTCGGAAAAAAAGGCCGACAAAAATAGAAAAAGATAAAATTATTACAGCTTTGTGCGAAAAATATGCATCCGATGGACTTATGGTAAAAACAATACCCACTTCGGCTTTATCTGAAACAGCATTTAAGTTATTTTTTTTTTATATTTTTGTACAACAACTTACCGAAATAATTCCTTTTGCTTCCATTTTATTAATTTGACAAATTTCCTTTTTTATTGGCACAGACAAATTTAGCTGAAAAATAGCTGATTAAATAGTAAACAAAAAACAGCTGACACTAAACATACTACATACTATACTGGAAAAACATACATGCTCAAGTTGTATTGTCGTAAAATATATTTGCATGAAGAATACCAACAACATTTTTACAACTGTTGTATAATATTAGCACATACGACAAATACAACACTATAGTACACCTTGTGAATTCCCTAACTATCCAATTAGATGATCTCTTATGTAATTGTATTTCAAAATTGGGCATATCTAATTGGGCACATCAAATTGTCTCTAAAAAATAAAATTTGAAAGAATTTTATACAACTTAATACGAATATATGTATATTAAAAAAAAAATGTATATACATATATGTATATATGTATATATAAGGTTTTTTTATATACCCAAGTAAAAAAGAATGATATTTTGATGAATTTGAAAATTCAGATGCAGGCAAAAAAATACGATTTAGTGCTACTGTACAAAACAATATTTTGATAAATTGAAACAAATAAAACAATAAATGCCAGTCCCAGGTAGTTGTTTTTAAAATATAAAGGGTTTTTATGATATTTAACCTTATTTTGAAAATTTATTTTTTGTATTTTAGAATTGCCATTATATGAAAAATGTAAAATTGCGTCATTCGTACATATTAAGGCGGGTCGATTTAAAAATCGATCAACGTACAAGAAAAATCGTATTCTAGGGATCAAAATAAGAAACTTTGCCGAAGAAACCATACCTCTAAAACGAATTGTGATGTCCCGACTTTTGACCCGTAGGGTCAAATTTTGAAAAATCCCACTTTGACCCATTTAAAGTGCCCCAATCGAATCCAACCAAGTCGAATATAATTTATACATTCATCTGCTAGAGCGTCTTCCGGATAATAAATAGACCCCATAATCTTGGAAAGACTCCTCCTACTTTCTGAAATATCTCTATTCCGAGATTTGTACATTTTGCTATAAAAACACGGCTAAAAAGGCCCTCTTTCAACTTTAATTTTAACAGCTTAACGGTCAACTAGAATGATGATTTATGCATTAATCTGCTAGCGCGTCTCCCGGAGAAGAAGTAGCTCCCATAATCTTGGAAAGATTCCTCCTACTTTCTGAAATATCAAAGTGGGCTTTTTCAAAATTTGACCCTACGGGTCATAAGTCGGGATATCAGAATTTATTTTAGAGGTCTGGTTTCTTCGGCAAGTTTCTTATTTTGATCCCTAGAATACGAGTTTCCTTGTACGTTGAGCGATTTTTTTTGCCTCCCTACAAATCGACCCGCCTTTTGTTGATTTCAACAAGTCTATTTTCATTTGAATTGAATTAACATAACATTGAATTAACATAATTAACATAATTAGCATAACATTTTGGTGAATTTTCAAATTTTTTTTCTAAAATCAGCGCAGTGATTTTCAGCAAAACACTTTTGCAGATGTTAGCAATTTTTCTGCAACGATCCAAAACACAAACATTTTTGTTAACTTTACTTACTTTTTTTTTAGAGTGTGTCCAATTTTTAAGGGGGGTAACATGGGGTTAAAACTTTTTTATTTCACAACTTTTTATCTATTTTATTTACACATAGAGAAAATTTTAGCTATTTGCCAACTGACATTCAGTTACTACGAGTCAATTCTTTTATTATGAATTTTAGTCGGTTTATACAATTCAACATTAGTTTTCACAACAAAGTTAGCTTAATTGAACTGAATTTTAGTTGTAACACCCAAATTATTCAGAAATCTAATGTTAATATCGTTTGTACTAACTGAATTTACCATTAAAATACACTTTTCAATTCGGTTGGCACTTTATTTCTCTGTGTGTAGGCTCCACTGGATATAACTTCAAAATAAATCTCATTTGATACTCAATTTGCACGTATTTATTTGGAAACACAAAAACTAAAATTGGTGTCACTTTTCACATGTTTCACGTTTTAACCACTTAATATGTGACATTTTTGCTTCTCAACAACAGATCCAATTTTTATTGCATTCTGAGGCTTCGCGACGGGATAACTCTCTTGTTAGTGCATGCAAATTGATGTCTCCAAATTTAAAAATGATTTAAAAAGCCATACAGCAATCCGATCATTTAATTGACTCTAACTGTGGGAATTTAATTAAATGCCTCAAACTATACAGTTAAGGCATTAACTTTAGAAGATACTTTTAAGATTTAAGAAGATGAATTTTAACACTGCAAAATCTAAAAAATGTTACGAAATTAATTAGTATAACAGAATATTTCCAAATTTGTAGGACAGTATGACACTGTTAGGTGCATGTCTTGGATTGTTAGAATAATCGAAATTGTTATATGGAGTCCACTGTTATAATATAACAAACATTGAGTTCATGTCTAGGGTATTTATAACAACAATTTAAAGTATATAAATTCCACTGTTATAATGGGAAATTGGTACACTAAAACTGTCATAATTTCTTTAAATACCATTAAATGGAATAATTTATAGCATAGTTTTGAGCATTTGAATACGGCGAAAATTCCAATCATATAACGAGGATGGTAATAAAAAAGCATATTATTCACAAAAGTTGGTACTTCTTTTTAGTACCAAATTAATGTCTTGACGACCTTGTAAACATATGTGGCCGTTCAGTTTTCGGGCTATACAATACACAGACCTAGACCTAGAATTAATATAAAGCCAAGTATTAAATCTCTATAAAATTTTCAATGAGCAAAATAAAAAAAATATGTCCATGAAGTAAATAAAAGATCTTTTAAACATGCTTTGAAAAATGCGATTTCGGTATTTTATTTTATTTTCGATCAGGAAGTTTGAATAGTAATGTTTCTGAAATATTATACGGCTCCTTTAAGCTATAAAGATTTTTAAATTCCCAATAGAATTTCGGCGCAGTTTTTATATAAAGCAAACATCCACATTAGGATATCCCTTAAAGAACGATTTGCGATTTTATTATTTTATTGCAAACGGTTCCAAATGGTTTTTGCAAAATTGGTCAAAAATTGCACATTTTTGCAAAAAAGCAAATTTTTGTTCAAAATTTGCAAATTTTGTAATTTTTTTCAATTGAAATTTTTTATATCATTTATTCTTTTAGATACTCAATTTTATTCATACACTCACAATATTTTAACTTTGACTGCTTGTAGTTTACTTAAAAAATAATCAGTAAACTTTGTTTTTTAAGTAATATATGAACATTCAACCTACAAAGAAAGATTATTTTTTTTTACTTATTTTATCATTTATTAAAAAACAAACTTCACATTAATACTGTTTTTTACAAAAAATTCTTTATTTGAACCTAAAAGTTAATGATAGTAACAATTAAAGAAAAACTGTTGTTTTTAATAACTTGGGAGTTCATTTTTGACTTTGAGGTATTTTTTTAATAGTTAAAAATAAATGAAAAAAAAAACATTTGATTTAAAAGAAAAGTGAGTAGACTGGGATTTAACTATATGTTTAGAAGTTATAAAGTACACATTAATTTGATTGTTACGACAAAATATTGCGAGTGTATATGGAATTCTGAATTAGTGCTGGTAAATTAAAAAGTAACGCTAAAAACAAAATCGCCTAAAATGAAAAAAAAAAAAATCGCTAAAATTGAAAAAAAAAAACAATCAAGTCGAAATTTAGGATCGTTTTAGGGGCTATGGGGTTGAGTTTTGAACAACGGTGCAAACATTTTTCCTCTAGCTCTTACACTTTTTGAGCTATGGGCGGTTTTTATTAAGGCGATTTTTAAAAGGTCATTATTTCGAAAACTATTGGTGCTAGAGGAAAATTCTTAGCCCATTACCCCTAAAATGATCCTTAATTTCGACTTGACTGGCTATATTTGTAAATCGCGTTTTTCTCGAAAACTAAGCATCTAAGAGACAAAGAGCATTTACTTGGAACATCGCCCATATTTCTAAACATAGACAATTTTTTTTTTCAATTTGTGTGATTTCATTAAATTATTTTTTTTTTATTTTTTTTTTTATTAATTAATAATCATAAAATTACAATTTATATACTATTACCCTAACCGAGCACTAGCTACTATGGCTTTCGGCGCCTTGTAGCGAAAACATACCAGTGCCACTGGTGGGAATCGAACCCACGACCCCGCACTGATAAGCCAGCTTGCTACCAACTAGCCTACGCTAGTTGAGCAAACGTAAATAATTTAAATTTTTTAAATTTAACCAATTTTTTTTCATTTTGTTGTTTTTCAATTTTTAAGATTTTTTCAGTTTGGCAATATTTGGTATTGTTTGGTATTGACAGGAATCCTCCATCGGCGTTGTCCTGGAAGGGTGAAATTGGCCCCATGTAGCATGTCACAGACCTAACCTATTACATGTTACCCAACTATGTTTTTAGGATAGTTTTGTGACATGTCTCTGGGAAATTTAGTGACATATTCTAGAACATGTCACAGAGCTGTGTGTTAGAGGAAAGTTCAGTGATCTTTCCAAGGAGAGGTTTGCGACATGTCACAAGGGTCCAATTTCATCATCCAATGACAACGGGAAAGAAAACTGCTGGATATAGAGGAAAACATTTCCTGTTCCTATAAAGTTTAAGAAATATTTCCGTTTCTTAAACTGCTAATAAGGTACATCTGTTTTAGAGTTCAAATCGAAGTTTTGAAATCAAATTTAAAAATACTTTTGTAAAAATAAGTTCCATATTGATTTAAAAACAAAACGCCATGTCCTGATAAGCTATTTTAATAGAGTATAAAAAGCTAAAAACAAAATCTCAACTTGATAAACAGAATTATTTTATGTAACTTGATCCATATAGGGTAAATTTTTACACTTTTGGGGTAAAAAGACCCACTAGGAAATTTACAGAATAACACATTTAATAACTTTCGAAAAAATATCACTTACATTTGATAAGACTAAAATTGGCGGGCTGACAAAAAAGGCCAGCGAATCTTAATTTATATTATGACTTTAAAGTTATAAAGCCTTTAAATAGATCACCAAATTTTTTTTCAATTATTGTTTTGTGTAACTTGATTCATATAGGGATAATGTTTTCTCTTTTCAACAAAACACACAGAATAACATCTTTCAGATTTTTATTGAATTCGCATATGCGATAGAGAGTACACAACTAACGAAACAGCTTAGTGCTTTATATTCCCAATCCTATTTAAAGTGTTATTTTTGACCAAACGTTTTTAACACGTAAAAAACATGTTATTCTGTAAATTTCCTGGAAAGTCTTTTTTGGAGAAAAGGGAAAGTATTAACCCTATATGGATCAAGTTATACAAAATAATAATTTTTATCAAGTGGAAAACATTTTATTTTATCAATTTGAGGGCTTTTTAATCTTGAAGTCATAATTTAAATTAAGTTTCATGGGTCCTTTAACCCGGCCAATAAAGGCTAACAATTTTTTGAATAAAAGACTTTTTTAAAAAAAAAATGTAAGTGATCAAATGTAAGTGATATATTTCCGAAAATTATGAAATGTGTTATTCTGTAAATTTCCTAGTGGGTATTTTTTTTTTTGGTCAAAAGTCTAAAAATTAACCGTATTTAGATCAAGTTACTTAAAATAATTATTTCTGTGAAGTTGAGATTTTTTTATCAATTTAAAAGCTTTACAATCTTGCAATCATAATTAAAATTAAGTTTCATGGGTACTTTTTGACGCCAGGCCACTAAGTGTTAAATATATTTTAAGTAACAGTAAAGATAATAATAGTTTAAATAAATTTAAGTAATATTTTATATACAAACTTTGAAGAAAACATTAAAATTTTGTTAAAGTTATTTTCAAAAAAATTTTCTTGGAAAGGAGTCACTCCAAACTCGAATTTTAATTTTTTCAATTTATTTTTTTTATAACAACTTTTATATTATAAAAATAGCTATCAAAATCTGCGAATTTATTAAATCAATTAAAAAAAAAAAGTTCCTGCATTTTTATCAAATTCGTGGGTCATATTGAATGCTTGGCTAAAGTGCGTTAATGGTATCCGATGAAGTCAGAATTCCATATATTAAATGAATAAAAGGAATAAAAAGTAATTTTTTTCAAAATTTAAAATGTTTGGGATTTTTAATAAAAACACACGATTGTTCCAAAATGGGCCATTTCCGGTCGTCTTGCGGCACGGGTTAACGTTTCCAAAAAAAAAAAAATCAGTTGCCTTAATTTTGGACCATTTGTAATAAAAGGGACACCTTACTATACACTCAGGAAATAAGTTTTATCATATTTATGAAACAGTTACAGTGAACGAAAATCTATGAAACATTGTAATATTTATAAAGTCCCCATAAATATGATGAAACCTTTTATAAATATTTGTGAAACATTCATTTTAACTTCTTCATCATTTCGTAGAAAAATTTCATTAATATTTTTTTATGATAATGCCCATATTTCGAAAACCAAACGAACCGAACCGTCTAGTCTAGTCGAGTACTAACACACTTCAGTATCTAAATTGAGCCAGATCCAGGTGGAATTCCAAAAAGCATCATCCTAACACTGCACACAGAGAAAAATTTAGCCATTCGCCAACTGAAATTCGGTAACTACGACTCAAATTCGTTTATTACGAATATCAGTCTGTTGCTAAAACTGAACATTAGTTTTCACAACAAAGTTCGGTTAATCTAATATGCATATCGTTGGTCTAACTGAAGTTAAAAGTTGTTACCATTAAAATAGACTTTTCAATTCGGTTGGCACTTTATTATTCTGTGTATGTTTTTATGAAACAGTTTCATACGAAGAAAAACAATGTAGCTTTCATCATATTTATAAAAGTTTTCATAAATATTATAAAGCATTTCCTTTAAGTTTAACTAAGTTATTAATTCGTCAAAAATAAGTTCGTGTTCAGTAAAAAAAAATTAAAAAAATTTAGAACCAAAATTGAAAAATGTAATTAATTAAACCTATAAAATGTTGTATCACCTTTTTGTCAGTCACAAATCCGATTATTATATGTGAAGATTTATACCGTCAAAAAGTTGGTTCTGTTTGAATTATTTCAGTATTGACTAGGTACGTGTGTAACAGTCAAGGTGTTTTTTTTTTTTGCACCGATTACCACACAGCTAGTTATTTTGCACCAGTTCAGAGTTACGTCACTATTTCTGCTGTAACGGCCCTAGTAATTTTTGTCCATATTTGTGTTTCGTTAGTTTTTCTGCAGTTCCATGATACTAATAACAAGATTAAACCAGCCTAAGTTTTGCCAACTTTTAAAGAGTCACGTGGCTTTTTTTTTTGCTGAAATCGCCACTCTTTGATACACCGAAGTCGTTGCGTCGTGTCTCCTATTCACTAATCACATATTTGTCACTTTGGATCAATTGACCTTTCATTTTTCTTAGGATGCACTCACAACAAATTCGGTTGTCTCAACAGAATTTCATGCAACCGAACTGATTCGGTTACTTCCACCAACTGTCACAACTGACTTCGGTTGTTGTAACCCAATTGGGGGTTGTGGCAACCAATTTCGGTTGTGCCAACTGAATTGGGTTATGACAACCGAATTTACGAGGTTACAGCAACCGAATAAATTTTCTGGAATAAAATTTTAGAATTTTTATGAGAGTGTATTTACTTTTAATACTTAGGACGTAATACACGGTAAAAAATGTAAAATTGAGTAATTTTTGACCCATCTTCATAACGCCCACACAGGAGATGGGGCATCTTAAAAGAAAATATGTGTCCCTTAATTTGTTATTCTCTACAACATAACTAACGTTCATTAAGACCTGCTGGTCTTGGTCGGGATACCTTGCTTGTTAGTTTATCTTTCGTTAAAACTCAAAATTTGTCTATAACATTTACAGACTTCTTTTTTTTAGGGTAATTTATTTGTTACAGTACATCACAAGTTACATTACAAATTGTTATACTTACACCAGTCAAAATAAAATAGCGAAATTTTCTTTTATTTTCAATAAAATTTTGTCTTTTTTAATAAAAAAGTAAAAAATTTTAAAAAATCTTATAATTTTTATAGTTTTAAAACTTAATACTAAATAAACAAAATTAACATTCATTAAAAATAACACCGTCCGAAATAATTTTGAATACAAGCAAAAATCCAATATATACGGAAAGAAGGAATTAAAAATAAAACATGCCGTGTCTACCAGTTTTCTAAATCTAATATTTGACCTATTTAAACAATGAATTATTTTTTATTTAACATTTGTGTATCGAATCCCGATCAGCATTTGCCAAATTGATTGCATTTGAAAAACTTCATATGTAAAAAATGCATGCAAATATCCTAAATTTTAAAGTCATATCGTGAAAAAACTGTATCATACATTATAAAATGAAGTACGCCATTGCAATTCGCTTGCCTGAAATATACAGAATTGGTGGTCATAACTTTTAAAATGTAAAGTTTTGTCCTCCTGAGTTATTTTTAACACTTATTTCGAAATATATTGGATATTCTCATCTGAGCAAAGAAAAATGTAATTATGTCGGACAGTGTAATTTATGTATTATGATCATTACTTGACTTCACATCCGGGTGCGAACTAGTTTCAATTGAAGCTGCATCATGAACAATTGCTGTCTCATTTTCACTAACTTCGGGTACAGCCAACGAGTCATTTCCCAAAACAATATGTATCGAACTAAAAAAAAAAAAAATTGAAATATTAAAGTAAATATAATATTGCACTCTTAATATAAAAGTGTAAAAATAGGAGAAAAATTACTAAAAATTAGTTCAAAATTACGCTGCAAAAAAAAAAAACTGCTAAAATTAGAAGAATTTTTTTTAATTAAATATTAAGAAAATTAGAACGGCAAAAATAAAACTGTTAACTTTTGATGATATTTTTATAAGCTAATAAGGCCTAACGTTTGAATGTAAATAAAAAACAATTAATTACATGTTTAACCGACGTTTCGTACATGGTTTGTTGACTTTTTCAAGGTTTTGTCTATATTTTAATTAGAAAAAACATACATTAATACAAAATTTTTCATACACCATTAAATAATATTGACTTACAATAAGATGAATATTATTTTTTCACATTAAAACGTTTAATTTTATACAAAAAACAAGAAACATTTAACATAAAACAATAATTTTAACAATACAGCTTAAGTTTAATATCACAGTAATTTTTCCCTTTTAACTAATTGCAACCCTGTAACAGGTGCTTATTTTGTCAGTGTCTTCTTTATGGTTCATTGTTCGTTTTGTGTTTTGCTGAATTCGTAAGCTTTCAATCGTGTATCTCTTTTTCTCATTGCATTCTTTATCTAATATTTTTACATTTTTGAAGTCAGTTGTGTGTCCAGTACTGATCATATGTTGTGATAAAGCTGTTGTTTCCTTTTGTTTTGTTATATCGTTTTTATGTTCAGTCATCCTTGTTTCTAAAGCTCTTTTAGTTGTCCCTATGTATATCAAAGCACAATTTTGTTCGTCGTTTCCAATGCAACTAACTTCGTACACTATATTCTGTTGTTGTTGTTTTTCTATTGGCGTCTTTGTATTAGAAAATATTGTGCTGAGAGTTTTATTGGGTTTATAAGCGAAGTGTATGTTTTTTGTTTCCACTTTACAAAAATTTAGTTCTATCGAGTTGAATTTTAGTTAACTGAAAATAGCAATTTACTCTGTTAAAATTAGCTAAAATTTTTACTAAATACTTAAAAAGCAAACAATAACTGTAAAATCGACAAAATGTTTGCTATATTTTATCTTAAATTTAGTAGAATTAACAGCTTACTTTGCTAAAACCAACAGAAATTTTTGGTAAAAAATTGTAGATTGCAGATTTGAGAAGGACAGATTTTTATTAGCATTAACGAAAAAAAATCTAAAAAAACACTTGTCTACTTATATTTTGCAAATTTTTTGTGCTGATTTTAGCAGATTAATTTGTTAATTTAAATTAACTAAAATATAACTGAATATTTGTAAATCCAACAGATTTATTTTTGTTAGTCTTATCTTACTAATATTTTGCAAAACAAAAAAACTGCTAATTTTAGCCGTTTTTTTTTCTGCAACATCATTTTTAACAAATTTTTAGTAGTTTTAGTAAACATTTTTACAAATTTGTTTTCTATAAGTGTTGCCAATTTAAACTTACAGTATTAATATGAATACTGCCATTTGTGTGGCAATAGTCAATAGAAATACACCACCGCCACCTTTGCCATCATCATCCAAAGTTGCACGATAAACTTGAGAATAGCACACGCCACTAATAAAGGGTACAGCATTGTCGCATACGGATAGTAATGCGAATACTTTACCTCGTTCCGATAATGGTACCACCTTGGAAGTCATAGCTCTAATCATTGGACCAACTATTGGGCCCAAACTACTTACCAAACCACCAACATAGAATAATTTTCCAGTAGTGGCAAAATAATAAAATAAACGAGCGACAGCATGAGCCCATGTGCCTATAAAAACAATAGACTAAGAAGAACAAACAATTAAATTAAACAATCGAAACAAATTTTTAATTAACTTCCATCCCATCTAACACTGCACAGTGGGATAAATCACAAAATTTGTGGAAATAATTCGGCCATTTGTTAACTTGTGGTCCGATTGCAATGAAATTTGGAACATGCATAAAAGACATAAAATGTTTTGATTTTGAACCTTCCAGACCCTTTGGGGGCGGCAAAATGGCTGCCCAAAGTTGGGTACTTTTTTCATAAAAAATTTTGAGTGTTTGCCATTTTTTTGTTTCTCATCCCATTTTCAAAAAATTAACATATTAGTAATCTCCTTGTAAAGATGAACAAAAAACATGCTTTGAATATGTAAAATTCCAAATTTTGTCCGACTCAGGTCCAAAGTTTTTCGAATATCGGGAGAAAATTGGGACAAATTTTCATTTTAAAATAACGGTTATTTAGCCACTAATATTCTTGATTGAATAAAAAAAAATAGTTCAATATCTTGTTTCAGTCAAAAATTACATTAGTTTAAAGTAGAAATTAAAAAAAAAAGTAAATTTTGGCGGTATTTTCCCCAAAAAGCACCAAACTTCTTATCGCTCCAGACAAATATTTTTCTTCTGAACATATAAAGTATGGGCTGAATTTCAGTTTATGGGGGACACCCCTAGAGAAAAAATCTGAATATGCCATCCCCTTCAGAATGTTCCCAGGAGTACGAAAATCATAATGAATAAGGGGGCTCACGCCCCCTATGGGCGTGGCAGTCGAAAAACGACCCGGCCCACCTACGTAGACAATATGGGTATCAAATGAAAGCTAATGTCTTCACGATTCCAAAAATAGCCATAGTTGCCAGATCGGGCGGTTTTTGCAGCCGATACGGCCATTTTTGTTAAATAGGGGCGGGGGTGAAAAACGACCCATGCCACCTACTTAGGCAATATTGGTATCAAATGAAAGGAAATGTCTTCACGATTCCAAAAATACCCGTAGTTGCCAGATCGTCCAGAATTTGAGGAAGATATGTTAATTTTTATAAAATGGGGGAAGGACTTTTTTTTGTTTATTTCTTTTTAGCTCGGCCAGAGGCCGAGCACTCGAGATCCCCGCCGTCTAGAATTAAGACATACTGGAGTTAAAAACCCCTAAGCCCGGCCGTAGGCCGGTCACGCAGAAAAACTTTACTAAGCGAAGCCAGTATAACAAAGGGGATTGATTTACTATGACCTCCACGCGGTAATCCCTGGGTAACGCTAACAATAGTAATCTTTTCGCACAAAATGCTCATTTTTGTTTGATTTTAACAAAATATAAGCAAAAAAAAAGGAAAAAAAAATTTCCCCCACCCCAAATTTTGCCAAAATGGCCATATCGGCTACAAAAATCGCCCGATCTGGCAACTACGGCTATTTTTGGAATCGTGAAGACATTAGCTTTCATTTGATACCCATATTGTCTACGTAGGTGGGCCGGGTCGTTTTTCGACTGCCACGCCCATAATGGGCGTGAGCCCCCTTATTCATTATGATTTTCGCACTCCTGGGGTCATTTAAGGGGGCGTGGCATTTTTTTTTTTCCAGGGGTGTCCCCCATAAACTGAAATTTTGCCAAAGTATGTATACTTTTCTAAAAGGTCTTTTTATATAAATGCGAGTTGTGGAAAAAAAAATTTTGATTTATAAATACTTTTCCCCCCATCCGCTTCCAAAGTTGCCATATTTTTGAGGTAAATATCAACTTTACCTCACAGTTAAAATTTGTGCACGCCTCCAATTGGGTAGTGGAAACCGGTTTTAGATACTCCAACAGGTACCTAATGTAGTGTGTAAGTCATTTCCAATCCCCGCTTTAAATGACGATATGGCAGCAAAAAACGAAAAAAATCCCATTTTTGGAAATTTTTTTTTTATTTTTAGGAATTGTGGGATTGTTTTCAGAAAATCATAAATTCTGACATTTGTTTCGATTTGTTGACCTTAAAGTCTAGTTAAATCCAAAAAATCATTGGATTATGGCTATTAATAAATATTTTATTGAATAGTGAAAATTTTCATTTAAGCAAAAACTGAAATTTTTACCTTCATATTTGGATTACCCAAGTTTTTGTTTTACCAAGATGGCTAAATTCAACCTTTTTTAAAAAAATCGCAATCTACAGGTAATTTGCTTTTCAACGATACCAAACACTGGTATGTTATGTTCATAACTTCTAAACAGAAAATCTTCAAATGTTAGCCCTTATTCATATATTTCTTCTAATGTGTCCTCGTATTCACATCTTACATAATTGAGTCAGGGAAAAGGGTTTTATGATGTTCTTCATTAATGATATTAAAGGTTTTGTGGGCCCACCCAAAGATACGTTTTTTATGATTGCTATTTTAAATATACCCTCTCTTTTTATATTTTATGGGCCTTAGTATTTGAAGACCCAGTTACCTGGGTTATGATAGCTAATATTTGTACCTAATATTTGTATATAAATACGAATATGTTTAGTTTTAAGTTCATAAAAAACTCATCAATGATGGTAATAACAGTAAATCATGAAGCATTGTGCTTAACTTTGTGGGACAACTCAAAACTACAGAGATTTGAAAAGGTTAACGTTGTAGTTGCATCAATGGAATCTTCACATCACACTAAATTGGACACTGCAGAAATATCTAAAATTGACAATTTTATTAAATTATTTGATAAAAAAATGCAGTCCGTTTCCGGCTCTATTCTGAAATTTAAAACAAAATATTATAAGTGGATTTATGATAGCCTGTAGATAAATTTTTCTGCTGTTGGTGCACCATGTAAGCCTTATAATGATTTGTGTGCAAAATCTGATACGTTTCAGGAAATGTTAAAAAAAGGAAATGGCCCTAAAGAGGCGTTGCAAATCGCAGATTTTCTTCCAACTGCATCACCAAAACGGCTTAAAAGGATTGTTAAAAGCATCCCCACCCCTTCTTCGGATACAGATTTTACAGAAGAAGAAGCCATTGCTCTTATGTTGGAATTAGGGCTAAGCAAAAATAAATATCTTATTTTAAGAAAGGCTTTGATTGATAAAGGACACAAAATTCTGCCCTCATATAACGCAATAAAGGATAAGAAGGATAGTATCTTACCAAAACCTATTGCTGTTAATGATCATGAAGCTTGCATTGAATTGTCTACTCTGCTCGAAAATACAGCATCTAGGATTGTTTATGACTTTTCTAGAAATCAGCTGGAAAGAGTCAATAATTGCGATGTTGTACTAATGTGCAAGTGGAGATGTAATGGCTTATTAGCCCTTCCTGAATACAAACATGCTTCCGCAGGCCAGAACAAATCAGAATATAAGAGCGTATTCATGTCATCGTTAGGTCCATTAAGAATTCTTTCATATTCTACTACTGAGCCTTCAACAAGTAAGGCTTTTGATGATGTATGGATCAATTCAGCACCTGGATCCAAAGCTTTTTGCAGACCCATTGGTTTCGAGTATATAAAAGAGTCAAACTCTACCATTAATAATTTGGTGAATTATATAGAAGGAGAAAAATGTACTTTGGAGCCAATTTGTATTGAGATTGGTGATTACAAGTTTAATATATCTTTTGATTTGAGCCTTACAATGATCGATGGAAAGGTTTGCAATGCCATAACAGACACGCTCTCAACTTGGGAATGCACTATATGCAATGAAAAGAAACCACAGTTTTCAAATGTTTCCAAAGAAAGGACTGTTAATAAAAAAGTATTGGGTTTTGGCATATCCCCCTTACATGCCCGCATTCGGTTCATGGAACACTTCTTACACATAGCATATGATTTAAAGTATAAAAGCATAGCAGAAAATGAAACAAAATCAGTAAGAAACAACGAAGAAATGTCAAAAATGAGGGCAGATGAAAAAAGGAGGATACAAGAAGACTTTAAAAGGCAGACAGGCTTAAACATATATAAACCACTTGCTAGTTGCGGAAGTACAAACGATGGCAATACAGCAAGAAGGTTTTTTCGAGATTTTGAAATTACTTCAATAATAACAGGAATTGACAAGGAGTTGCTTCGAAAGATCAACATCATGTTAATGGCAATTAATAGTAAACATAAACTAAATTCCTCAAAATTTGGAGTATATACCGACGAAATAACAAAACTTCTATTATAATTATATCCCTGGAAAGAAATGACACCAACAGTTCATAAGGTATTGTGCCATGGAAAAATCATCATTGAATCAAACATTCTTCCTCTAGGTGAACTAACAGAAGAAGCTCAGGAAGCAAGGAATCGAGATTTCAAACATGCCCAATTGTTCAGTTCCAGAAAATGTTCAAGGCAATCACAGAACGAAGATATTATCAATAACCTATTACTGTCTTCCGATCCCATCCTGTCGTCAATGAGAAAACGATGGATTTCTTATAACACATTGGCATCTGTAAATAATGAAGAATTAAAAGATTTACTTTATCTGTTAGATATAATGATGTGTCCGATTATTTTGTATTACATAAAGAAACAACCTAATTTGTTTGTCTTTTTTTTCATTAATGAAGAACATCATAAAACCCCTTTCCCTGACTCAATTATGTAAGATGTGAATACGAGGACACATTAGAAGAAATATATGAATAAGGGCTAACATTTGAAGATTTTCTGTTTAGAAGTTATGAACATAACATACCAATGTTGAAGGCAATCACAGAACGAAGATATTATCAATAACCTATTACTGTCTTCCGATCCCATCCTGTCGTCAATGAGAAAACGATGGATTTCTTATAACACATTGGCATCTGTAAATAATGAAGACTTAAAAGATTTACTTTATCTGTTAGATATAAATAATGATGTGTCCGATTATTTTGTATTACATAAAGAAACAACCTAATTTGTTTGTCTTTTTTTTTCATTAATGAAGAACATCATAAAACCCTTTTCCCTGACTCAATTATGTAAGATGTGAATACGAGGACACATTAGAAGAAATATATGAATAAGGACTAACATTTGAAGATTTTCTGTTTAGAAGTTATGAACATAACATACCAGTGTTTGGTATCGTTGAAAAGCAAATTACCTGTAGATTGCGATTTTTTTAAAAAAGGTTGAATTTAGCCATCTTGGTAAAACAAAAACTTGGGTAATCCAAATATGAAGGTAAAAATTTCAGTTTTTGCTTAAATGAAAATTTTCACTATTCAATAAAATATTTATTAATAGCCATAATCCAATGATTTTTTGGATTTAACTAGACTTTAAGGTCAACAAATCGAAACAAATGTCAGAATTTATGATTTTCTGAAAACAATCCCACAATTCCTAAAAATAAAAAAAAAATTTCCAAAAATGGGATTTTTTTCGTTTTTTGCTGCCATATCGTCATTTAAAGCGGGGATTGGAAATGACTTTCACACTACATTAAGTACCTGTTGGAGTATCTAAAACCGGTTTCCACTACCCAATTGGAGGCGTGCACAAATTTTAACTGTGAGTTAAAGTTGATATTTACCTCAAAAATATGGCAACTTTGGAAGCGGATGGGGGGAAAAGTATTTATAAATCAAAATTTTTTTTTCCACAACTCGCATTTATATAAAAAGACCTTTTAGAAAAGTATACATACTTTATATGTTCAGAAGAAAAATATTTGTCTGGAGCGATAAGAAGTTTGGTGCTTTTTGGGGAAAATATCGCCAAAATTTACTTTTTTTTTTAATTTCTACTTTAAACTAATGTAATTTTTGACTGAAACAAGATATTGAACTAATTTTTTTTTATTCAATCAAGAATATTAGTGGCTAAATAACCGTTATTTTAAAACGAAAATTTGTCCCAATTTTCTCCCGATATTCGAAAAACTTTGGACCTGAGTCGGACAAAATTTGGAATTTCACATATTCAAATAGGAATATCTCGAAAACTATTGGAGGTAACCCACACATGTAAGCATGTTTTTTGTTCATCTTTACAAGGAGATTACAAGGAGATTACTAATATGTTAATTTTTTGAAAATGGGATGAGAAACAAAAAAATGGCAAACACTCAAAATTTTTTATGAAAAAAGTACCCAACTTTGGGCAGCCATTTTGCCGCCCCCAAAGGGTCTGGAAGGTTCAAAATCAAAACTTAAACTCCATTTTATGTCTTTTATGCATGTTCCAAATTTCATTGCAATCGGACCACAAGTTAACAAATGGCCGAATTATTTCCACAAATTTTGTGATTTATCCCACTGTGCACTGCCACACTTACCGTATCCTTCCAACTAAAGACTTTATTCATTAATGGTACACCCAAGAGCATGGCAATAACAAAGGCTGACGATTTAACTGTCTTAAATGTACTATAAACGTCTACATCCCATTTGAACTTAAATGTTGTATAGATGAATAAATATTGACCTTCATCCCTTTGAAACGTATACAATGCCATAGAGATGAGTAGGAGTATCAGAAAACTTCTACGTGGTCCTGGACGTTTTTTCACCAATACTCCTATGGAATCCTGAACATGTTGCTTGTCAAAGAATTCCATAAAGAAACCACAGAAACCTAGTTCACGTATTGGTCTTTGTTTGGGAGTCGTTTGCCACTGTAATTAATAAAAAAATAAAATAACATAAAACTTAATAAAGTAATTATAAAAATGTCATTTAATTGATATTTTCAAATTAATTATTAAAAAAAAGGCAAAACACTAAAAATTCAAGTAACCCAGCATAATCTCCGTAAGGGCTCTCTTTACCAGTATTTAAATAATATGCAGTAGTATTAGGGCCAATTGCATATAATTTGGTGTCAAAACTCATTATTTTTGTTCGACGAGGTCGTAGTAGTTTTACATATTTGCTGCATTTAAAAATACACAAAATGTGTACACTCGCATACTTACCAGATCTCATAATATATATATGATCAGATCTGATATTTTTATCATGAAATGCATGCTTATATAAATGCATATGTATTTATGTATGCTTATAAATAAAATTTGTTCATCTAAATTTTTGCATACGACTCCACATATAATTATTACTTATTACATATCGAACAATGTATAACTGTACATGACAAATATATATGTATAATTGTACATGACAAGTACATGACAAGTATTTACGGTTAATCTAATTATATATGAATCCATGTATAATTAGATAAACCTCAATTCAAAATTATATATAATAACAAATATTTAGTGTAATATTCCAAAAATGTATTTCATATTTTGGATAATACAATATCTTGACCTATTCATAGTTATATATATGGATATACCGTTTGATATTTGAAAAAAATTACCATCTTTTGATTAAAACTATATAATGCCTCAATCTAAGTCTAATGTCAGTAATTTTAGACTGTTACAAATTTAACAAATTTATAAATTTTGTCGCATAATAGCACTCAAACAATAGCTATTATTGCGCTTATTATGTGTAAATGACCAAAAATCGGGTTCGCTACCCGCGCTTAAAGTTGGCATTCGTATTGAATTTTTATATTTTTTTTAGTTTTTGAACAGATTAGGGCATATTATATGAAAAATATATCTCCAATTTACATAGAGTAATTTCGGTCCGCCCCAGCTAATTTAGTTTAAAACCTTCATTTGTGGATAATTATGTACATTTTCATACGAATAGATGAAAGAAAAACATAATATTTAGTGTAATTTTATCAGACTAAAAACATGATGCAATTGTGATTATATGTATCAGTTTATATATAACCTTATACAATTATATCAGGTTCTTATACAATTATATCAAATCCGGATACGATCATGTCATATTTTTATATAATTGTTTGAAGACTTATTCGGACAAAATAAAAACACGAATTAATGACAACCCTAGTCAAAACTGATGTTTTTTATAATTCCAAAAAATATAAATTTTAACAATATTCTTTATATTTGTTTCTGTAAATTTTTTTTTAGTGAGTACAACAAATTAAAAAAAAAAAATCTCTTTTTTATGACTTTTTACTTAATTTTTAACACTTTTATGTATAATAAACCATTATTTTATTTAAGGGACGCGTGTCTTTTTAACTTGTTCCTAGACTCCCAATGTAAACCGAGTTGAGACTATCAAATTGTTCCTTATTCCACTAAAAAGATCACAGTTACAATTAACACCAATTCGTTGTTTTTCTATTTATTATGTTTTTTTGTTTAATATTTTTCAATTTGTTCGGACTGACTGACTGCTTCTCACAACTTTTTTCAAAAAATCTTCAAAAAGACCAAAGACGCTCATAAAAAATAGACAAATAGTCTTTTAGTTGGTGCAACTATAACAATGATTGCTACAAGTTTAAAAATATTACAGACAAGGTCTCTCTCAAATTATATAACAATATGATTAAAGTTAGTGAGAGGAACATGATTATAAATGCAATGTATGGTTGTATGCAAGCGAATAATATGGTAATCGAAAATAAGAGAGCTTTTTACTAGAACATAATTAAAGCAACCATATCATTGATGATTTATGATTGATACAATAATAATTTTATGGAAACAACCATCTATAGCTGTAGGAAACATAGTTTTGTGACAGCAATCATATTGCAACCATATTTTTTCTCTGTGTATATGAGTTTCAGCCTACCTAAAAAAATTATTCGGTATACCAACTATCAATCTGAAGTCCTTAAAACAACAAATTCAGAATTTTACAAATTCTCTTTTTTTTATATTGTATTAATTAATAATCATACAATTACAAATTATATCCTATTGCCCTAACCGATTACTAGCTACTATGGTCTTCGGCGCGTTGTAGCGAAAACAGACCAGTGCCTCTGGTGGGAATCGAACCCACGACCCCGTACTGATAAGCCAGCACGCTACCAACTAGCCTACCTGGGCGCAGCCAAAAACCTTAAATTTGCAATAATTGTGAATTTTATTGATACCCTTTTTATTCCTCAAGAATCAAAATGCTAAAGATTTAGATATAGGCATCGTATTACAGTGAAATTAAATTTCTTAAAAAGGTCTTTAAAATACTTTACATTTGATACCAAATTTGCTTTTGTGAAATTTACATACTAGTTGGTCAAATCTCATATGTACTGAGAGAAAACAAAATCATTTTGTTTGGATTTCTGAATTTTCAATATTTTACCGTTAGTAACAAAAAGTATCAAATGAAAGGTTTTTCAAAGACCTATCCAATAAATTTTTTTTCACGCCTAAACAATGCATATTTATTTTATTTGGGTTTAAATTTGAAAAACTCTGAATTTTTACTTTTGAAGTTATCTTAAACTAATAATTTGTATCCCGAATATTTAGTTTAGCAGGCTAAACTCTTGAGTAGTGATTTATCTGGTCTTGTGAAAATAAAGCGCAAGAGAAAAATAATATTTTTTATGTTTGGCACAAAATCTATTTCAAAATTTGCTATTTAAAGTGTATCATTAAGAGCAAAATGTTTTCTCCTCTATACTTACCTTCAAGGCAATTAGCGTATAAATTATAGATGCTGCCAGTAAAGAGGCATTTAAAGCAAACATATTTGCATAGGAACGTTTAAAATGATTATAAAATAGATAAGAACCCAATGCTACTCCCGTTGGCATTGCACTCAAATAGCAAATATCCAATATTGTCACACGTAGAGTGCGATTTCTCAACGTCGATATATCGGATATATAGGCAAAACATGAAGCAAAAATAGCCACATCAGCTCCTGTCAGAGCACTTGGCAATGTCGCCGTATAAATGACATTTTCCAATGGCCAGGACTTCATTTTGGCATTTACCACAATCATGACCGAATAAATGAATTTACCAAATAAACCCATTAATAATGGTAATTTTCTACCTCTTTTATCGGAAAAAGAACCTAAAAATAGAGCCAATATAATGGGAAAGACATGTGCCGATATGGATTCCCATTGATAGAACTTTGCTGTGGTAATCTGTACCAATTTCTTGTATTCAGCATTTTCTGTGTCCTTTATATGTTCACAAATGTCATCGGTAAAATTATTATTGACACGGCAGGCCTTTTGTAAAAAGAAATCTTGTTCCACAACTGAGGTAATCATGAACGCAAACATGTAAAGGAACATTGTGGGTTCGACAGAGATTTCTTTGTACCATGGTGAGAAAATGGCATTTTTGAATCTATGCCATTTACTTTGTTCCACTTCAGCTTCAATGTTGGTTTCTGTGTTAATGTCGTCAGTTTGTGGTGATGAGGCAGCCTGAAAAGATTTGAAGAAGAATTTTATAAATAACTGAAGGGTATTAAAGTGTTGTGTATGATGTGAGATGTTCTTATATTTTAACAGCTGAAAAGAATAATTTCAGTTAAGTGTAATTTCAATTAATTCATTAATTCATGTCCTTTGAAGAATATTTAATGGATTTTAATTACAATATCACTTAAATTCTTTCTTTTAGATAAAACTCAATCTTAAAAACAATATACGAACTGCATAAAGTTCATTTTAAGTATTACAGTGTAGGACAAAAGTTTTGGCATAGGTAGTTTAGTTTACTAAACAAAAGCGCAACAATTAAAGGTAGCATTTTTTTTTTTTATTTTTTACTTAAAACTTTTTTTTTCATATTTCAAGAATATATTTCATCATTTACTATGAAAACTGTGATAGGTTTAAAAACGCGGTTTTTTAGTTAATGATGCAAATTTATTAGTTATGTCATGCTTCATATTGTGTCAAAATATTATATTAACATCATGTACAATTAGAATACCATGTTGGTAAACCCCACTGCAAATGTCGTTCACTTAAAGAAAGGATGACTTACATTTCAGTAAATTCAACTAACATTGTCATTTGTTTTTTAATGTTAATAAAATTACTAACAATTGTAGTAAAAATTAACCACATATGTCAGTAAAAAATAAACAAACATTTATTTATTTTATTTTTTAAATAACAAAAGACGACTGTAAAAAATGAATGTAAAATCATAAAACAGTCATTTGATGTGGTTTGTTTTTTTAAATGAACTACAACGTTAGTAAAAAAATTAATTTGTTTTACAAATGACTCACATTTACATTAAAAGTAAAGAAACTGTCTTGGAAAATATGTTGGAACTAAGCCAATGAACCGCTTTATATGATTTTTTAAACAATTTGCTAGAAGTCAAAAATTAATAAAAGGTTACATTGAAATAATAAAGCTCTTTATAAAATGTGTTGAACACTTGAAAATTAAATCTTAAAACTAAAGTTTAAAATGTATGAAATTACGAAATTTTATGAAAAAATAAAACAATTAAGTCTATAATTTCATAGCTCTAAAAAAATTTTTTGTTAAAATTCATGAAGAGATAACTAATTAAATTGAATAAATTTTTTTTATGAAACTATGAAATTTTATTAAAAAAAGTTTGTGAAAAATTTCTTAATATTAAAATTTCTTGGATATAATGAAATTCTTCATTGAATCTACAAAAAATTCTATGAAATTGTTACATTAATATCATGAAGGATAATTCAGTGTATAAATAGTTTTTCATGAAAAAAATCTAATAATAGAATAAACATAAATAATAAACGAATGGTGTGCTATTATAATATGTAATTTTTATTTAAAATATTAAAACATTTAAGATTCTGATTAAAAGCGTTGTAAAAATGTACCAATATACCGGAGATAATGCGATTTTGATATAATTTTTCTTGTTCCTATGAATAAATCTTTTTAGAGTAAACTTTGTCAATTAAATAAGAAACTTTATTCATTTTCTAACTGAGCGGAATCCCGGGAAATTCAAAAACAAATCGCGCTATCCCGGGAAATGAGAAAAATGCTAATTACAACCAATTAGAAGAATTTTTTTTAATATTTTATTTATTTGTAGATGTTTTATTGTGGATTTTTTTATTATCGACATCGTCAAAAATTATAAATTTTAACTTTAAATACGTGCAAAGTGGGAAATTATAGCACATTTCGAAACGTGTAATACATTTATTTAAAAAGCGTAGTTCATAATATTTCCAGGGACTGTAAATAATGATTATTGTTCGTTTTTTTTAAATCAAAAAATCAATCACTTAGAACAGACATAAAAAAAATTTATTGCACCATTATTATTATTTTTTGACAATCTTTGCATATCCGTCATGATTTTTAAAGTTTTCTGCAATGGTAATGATTATTTTTGAGTAATATTAATAAAAATCAGCCATAATCATTATTTTTGAGCAAAAAAAATAAAACTCAAAAATAATCCTTATTTATGATTTTTATTTTTTTCGCTCAAAATAAAACTCACTTTCAATTTACGACTTTATATATGATGTACTTACATATTTTTATGTATATATATATATATATGTATATATTTACATAAATTGAAAGTGAGTTTTATTTTGAGCGAAAAAAATAAAAATCATAAATAATGATTATTTTTGAGTCGTATTTTTTTTGCTCAAAAATAATGATTATGGCTGATTTTTATTAATATTACTCAAAAATAATCATTACCATTGAAGAAAATCCTTAAAACTCATAATATAATCATTATTGTGTAATTTTTATTATAAAACTCATAATGATTACGGTCCCTGAAAATTTCACTATTGTAAAAATGTAGCGTTTTTGTTCACTTTTGTACATTTTTGCAGAAAATTTATAAAAAAAATTAAAAAGTTTTTTTTTTTGCAAATATTTAAAATTAAAATTCATATTTCATATCCATATTCATGATCTGCATCCCAAAGTCTTTTAAAAGTTGTAGGTTGCAACCCCGATGCATAAACTTTTTCTGATTTCGTTGAACTGTGTAATTTCTCTTAAAACGCAAGTTTTTATGTATTGTACATTTTTGCAGAAAATTTATAAAAAAAATTAAAAAGTTTTTTTTTGCAAATATTTAAAATTAAAATTCATATTTCATATCCATATTCATGATCTGCATCCCAAAGTCTTTTAAAAGTGGTAGGTTGCAACCCCGATGCATAAACTTTTTCTGATTTTGTTGAACTGTGTAATTTCTCTTAAAACACAAGTTTTTATGTATTGTATATTTTAAAGCGAAATGACAAAATTATTCGCATTCGTTAGGTAAAAGCGCCCAAAAAACGGAAAGTCATGTATCCCAAAAGGCTAGCCTATTGCTTTAAATTGGGTATACAAAAATATGATATTGACCAAATGCAAACTCATATTGCTTTAAAGTTTTTTTTTGGGCAATATGACAATTGATTAAATCAGGCAGTTCTCAAAATCCCAATACAGGGAAACCGCTTTTAAACAGTATTTGTGTATTCTTTATTATAGTGCGGTCTTGAATAGTATGAGATGTAGAAGGAAAATTCTGAATACGTTGTCGGTAAATTATACAACATACAAACATCTTCTTCTTTTCATAACAAACATATTTTTCATATGCATTCAAATATTTTTTGTATAGGACGTATGTATGTCCAACACATTCTCAAGAGTTGCGTACTCTGACAGCAAATTGCAAAGAGTTAGATATCTATGTAATCTATGTTTTATGTTACCAAACTTGAGTTTGTATGCCAATCGTTCAACTTAAGAAATTTTATTTAATGAACTAAAAGCAATTGAGAAAATTAAGAAATAATGTAGATGCCCCACAGTACTTCTTATTGATACTAATGCATCAAGCAGAATATGAAAAGTTTTTAAACATTTTTGCGAAGGCTAAGTGAAATGAATGTGCATTTCGAAAATTAAATTATTTTTATTATCCTTGATACATAGAGCCCTCTAGAGCTATTTTAAGTTCAAAAAAAGAGGAAGTTTTTTTTAGGTTATTTTTGTAAAATTTCCTGTTCAAACAATGAATTTTACAGGAAAATATGACTTTTTAGTTGCTATAGTTGGGATAACCGCTTGGAGGTGATTTTCTGAGTAACCGGCTTTCGGCCGGACTTAGTTGGTTTCTCCTATGTGATAGGCAGTTTATTGGCTTCGCTGTGTAAAGTATTTTTGCGTGACCGGCCGGTAATAGGGGTTTTCTCCTATGTGATTGGCCCTTAAGAGGCGTCACTGAGTAACGTTTTTCTACATGACAGGCCTTCGGCCGGGCTTAGGGGGTTTATCCATTTGTTTCAGTACACATAATAAATATTTTTTTTCTAATTCAGTATTGAATTTTTGTGTAATTGTCATATGTCTATTTAAGCGGAAACTTTAAATTTCTTTCATCGTAAAGCACTACAAGGGCCCATAAACGATTTCGCATGTTTTTGTTTTGAAGAGTTAAGCCCATTCATTTTTTTTGGTGGCTTTAGTCAGCAACGGGTAAAGTTTTTACTGAAACGAACAAACTTGGAACTAGAAGAAGATCATATCTTAATAATTCAGCAGAAATTATCATGTACTACATTTGTACCAATCTCTGCTAAACATTTTTCGGTCTAACGCGCGATTATTCTCAAAATGAGAGCTTACTTATTATGAAAGGAAAGCCTGATGGCATTTAATTTCTTTATTTCCAGTTGTTCTTAAATTTATTACGACTTCCAAATTGTTTTCTGGCTTGTATCCATTACGCATCCGCTTCCTGCGAAAGTTTTTTTTGCTAAAAAAAGCCATTGAACGTAGATTTTCTGACTAAAACATATTAAGCCCATATATTGTACAAGGCCTTCTGCTTCTGGAAAAAGTCCACAATTTTAATCAACAGCGAAAACTTTAAAAAAGAACTAGCTGTGTCAAAACTTTCGTCCAATTAAAAACTGACTAAACAAATGTGTTTGCTTTTTTACGCGGTCTTTTTTACAATTAAATTTATCGACTTGATGAAAATGCTAAATTACACTTTATTACTTTCGGCGTAATGAAGCATGCTTTTTGATATAAATAACTGCCAAAACTTTTGTCGGTCACTGTATATTGTTTATATTTTTTAGTCTATTTTTATTAACCCGTACACTGAGAGAATTATCTGCATGATATGAATGAATGTGTACATCGAAGCAATGAAGTTGCGCTGTAACGGGTCCATTGAAACTTTTCATTAAATCAATGCAAGTTTTCATAAAATTATATGAAAAATTTCATTTTATTAATTAATAGTTTTATTCACTCAATGAAGAAGTTTCATTAAGAAACTGTGTTGCCATGTTTGAAGCCCTTCATCTTTCACCACCTTTCATCTCTCCATTATCCCCTTTCCAAAGAAAGCAACACATTAATTAATAGGAAGAATTTCCTGAGTGTTGCTTCTCTTAAAAAAAAAACAAAAAAAAAATATTTAATTAAATTAATTTTGAGAAATATGTGTAATAAAACACATTTATAAAGCAGCAATAAAATAAAGCAGCAATAAAATTTATAAAGCAGCAATAAAATGCGTAAAATATAATAAAATAATTTTAAAAATGTTTATAATTAGTTGTAATACTGTTAAAAACAATATTGGCAGAGAATTTTGCCAATATTGTTTTTTTTTGAATTTTTTTTGTATGGTTAGAAATGCGCAGTTTTATAAAAAGTACACTCAAAAATATAAGTTAGTAGAAAAGTTAGTAAGACGTCTTATAAATCAAATATACTGTTTTCAGCAAATTCTTTGCTGTAATTATGTTTTCAGCTAAAATTGCAAAAATACTTATTTAGCACTTAACTGTTTTGAGCTAATGTTTCACTAATATTTTACTAATGTTTTACTAATTTATTTTGCTAAAAAAAATTGTGCTGATAATCACTTTAAAATTGTGTACGACGACCATGTAAAAAGATATACGCAGAATGGAGTAGATTTCGCTGCGTGTCAAGATGTAGTAGAGACAAGCAAAATTATACTAAAAAGTACAAATCTTGTAAGACATAAAAATATCAATCATGGAAGATTTTTGTATCTGTATGAAAGATAAAATGAAACATTTAAATTTAATAAAGATTAAATGTGCATTTGTAAACTAAATAATTATAGTGACTATAGTGGGGTCGAATCGCAAACAAATATACAAACAGGTAGACAGAATAAAGCGATAGACAAGGACACACATCTTACGTAATTTTATGTTTCCTTTTTCTTATTGCAAACAAAAAGGTTGTATATGTCATCTATTGTTATTTCGTTTTGTTTCGTTTCTACAAAGTTGTCATCATTTAGACAACCATTGATGTTATACATGGTGTTTTTCATAGAGGTATATAACTTTAAAATGGAATAAACCAAAGATGAATTTTTTAAATTGACATGAAATATACTTTATTCGAAAGATAATCTTCTGGTATTATAATTTAAATATTACTTCTGGATTTTAAGATTTCCAGCAATTAAATTAACTTAAGGATAATATTTCTACCAACTTTTTGAGGTTTTTTCAGTCTTCTAATTTTCAGCTAAAAATTTTATTAATTTTTAGCACGGGCTTTTTATTTCCATTAAACTTAATGTTAACAAAACTTTAGCTGAATCTACCAATTTTGTTGCTAAAAATCAGCTCGCTAATTTTCAGAAAATGATTTTGCTGACATTAGCATTTTTTTGCAAGCACCCTCAGCAACATTTTTTGCTGACTTTACTTTACTTTTTTTGAGTGTATGAAGCTTTTCATTATTTTTAACACTTTCACTACCGATTTTTTGTTTGTGGTTAGATTTCTATTTTGATAGGTGTCCTTAAATTAAACCACTAAACCATCACAGCCACTAAAAAATGGGTCAAAAAATAGAATTTTTGAAACTTCTCAGCTCAGTTTTTCCACAAAAATATTCGAATAACCTAAAATGCTTAATTTTATTTCGTTCTGGTAGTTAGATGAAGCTACATGCCAAATTTCGAAATACTAGCTCTCTTAGTTTACGAGATACACCAAACGCCCCATTTTTCAGAGATAAAGGTTTATTATAAACATCAGACTCTCTTAACAAATATTGCGACTATATTGCTCTGATGAACAGTTGATCTACATAATGATTTGTTTTCAATGACCAATATCCTAATGAAAACATTTAAACAAAAATATTAAGTTTTATTGCATTATCAAAATTTATATATTTATTTAAAAATGTGTACAAGGGTAGTGAAAGGGTTAAGAAATTTTTGGTTTACTGGGTGAAGAAAAGTCTCATTGGTTTAGTAAACATTTTCATAGATCTTTTGCCACTAAAATTCTCTTTGTCTATCCAATTTTCACCTATAAATGAACTGCCACAAAACCGATCCTTTCATATGAAAAAAAAAATACAAATAAATTACATAAATTGATTAAAAAAATTTGTTGAAATGTTTTAAAATTACTTTTTTGAATGCATTAAATGTTGTATATCAGACAATTTCACTAATATTGTTGCTTTTTTCATTAACTTTGAAATTAATTAACGTTAACTAAGATATTAACATTAAAATCCTTAGAGATATATGAATGTATGTATGTACATTTAATTACATGGAAACACTAATTAAACATTATTATCCCGAATACAAAATAGTATATTATATGTATGTGTCTTATGTGGCAATATCTATAACGGTATATTTTTATAAAATAAGATATTAACCCTTCCACTACCCTAGTACACTAAATAAAAATATGTTCACTAGGATATTTGTTATTGCAAAAAAAAATTTTATATGCATAAACTGTTTTCAATATAGTCGCGATTTTTGTTACCAAAGTCTGATTGTTTTTAATCAGCCTTTATGTCCGAAAAAAGGAGCGTTTGCTGCATCTACTAAACTAACAAAGCTAGAATCTCGAAATTTTGCTGGTAGCTTCATCTAATGACTAGAACAAAATAAATTTTTTGGTTATTCGAATAGTTTAGTACAAAAATTCGCTTTCGGACCTATTTTTCGGTGGGTAGTAAGGGGAGGGAGCATATTTGTATGTAAACCCTCTTCTTTCTAATTGATTTGAGGAGCCTTAACAAGAATGTTAAGTCAAAATTGTTAAAAATGTTTTATTTTTGATTAGAATTCGTTCGATTCTTCTCATCGGGTAGATAAAACAATACGGGAAAAGCGTTGATATTTTTCTTTTAAAACTTATAATTTGGGTAAATCTTCTACCACTTCTACATTTGTTCTCTGAAGATTTTCAGTGACGTGAAATGAAACATGTAAGTCTGAATTAAATTAGCGGATGAAGTTATTTTATAATTAATAAATAAACATTGCACTGTTTTTTGTTTAACAAAAAACAAATGCCATTTAAGATAAAAGATCGAAAAATAAACTTTTGGTTTTAATTTTTTAAAATCTAAAAGTAAAACATATCAAAATTTAAATATATCCTCAAACAAAAAGTCGGTAGTGAAAGGTTTAAGCATATCGCACACCTAGCTCAAAAGTGACTCAACTCAAAATTTTTAATTTTTCAGAAATCGAAAAAAAAATATTTGCAACTTTATACCAACTGCACCATAAAGAAAGATACAACTGTTTTTTAGCAACAATTAACAACAACAAAATACACTGATGTTTTTTTTTATAGATAAACAAGTGTATTGTACATTGTTTAAGCATATAAACCCGAAAAATTAAAATTTTGAGTTGAGTCACTTTTGAACTACAACCAAAAAAAAAAGTTTGTAAAGTCAGCAAAAAATTTTGCAAAATCTTTTGCTGAAAATCAGCGAGCTGATTTTTAGCAACAAAATTAGTAGATTAAGCAAAAGGTTTGCTAACACTTAGTGGATTAGAAATACAAAAGCCTTGCTAAAAATTAATAAATTTTTTGCTGAATTTTAGTAGACTGAAAAAAACGCAAAAAATTTGTAGAAAAATTGTAATTTAGTTAGTTTATTTGCTGAAAATCATAAAACATATTTTTGTGATTCTTTTAAAAATAATTTACAATAATTACGAAATATAAAAATTTTCATTTGCCCACATTGACGACATGAATTAATTTAATATCTGAAAATATATAGAAATAAATATATATAACATAACAAAAATTTTCTTTCAACTACTTACATCAATGATTGTCTAAATGATGCTATCTTTTAAAGGACGCAACTGCCGAAGATAATTATAGAAAAGAAACGAAAAAATAAACAAAAACAAACGAAATGAAAAAACCAACACTTTTTTTGCAATAAGTAAAAGGAACGATAAAAATCTACATGTCTGTATATGTTTGTTTGCAATTTGACCACACTAGATAATTAATCTATAAACATTTAGTTTAGAAATACATATTAAATTTAAATATTTCATTTTGTCTTTTATTTAATTAATAGACAATTATTTTCACAAGCCGGTGACAACGCAACATTTAAGTTGTTTTAATCCTTAAAATCCTTTAATCCAAAAATCCTCCATGGTTGGTTTTTTTATATGTTTTATTAGAGTTGTACTTTTTAGTATTATTTTCCTCTTCTCTACTACATCTTGACATGCCACGACATATGCTTCATTCTGCGTATATCTTTCAATCTGGTTGTCGTTCACACTATTAATGTGCTTATCAACACATTTTTTTTTAGCAAAATTAATTAGTAAAACATTAGTATAATATTAGTAAAGCATTAGTATAAAACAGTTAAGTGCTGAATAAGTATAACAAAAATTTTAACTGAAAACGCGATTTTAGCAAAAAAATTTGCTAAAAAATAGGTCACCTGATTTACAAGACGTTTTACTAACTTTTCTACTAACTTATTTTTTTGAGTGTAGGTGTGCGATATGGGCTACTTCAAAAATGTTCGACACCTGTTGAAACCGACTTCAGATGCCGCATATTTCTCAAGGTTTTATGAATTGAGAGCAACGATGGACAGGGTTAGTTTGACTATACTTAATCAGGGCAATATAGTTGCGATTTTTGTTAACAAAGTCCGATTGTTTTAATCAGTCTTTATCCCCAAAAAAATGGGCGTTTGCTGTATCTCCTAAAATCACAAAGCTATTATCTCGAAATGGTAACATCATCTAATGACCAGAACAAAATCAAAATTTTGGTTATTGGAATATTTTAGTGATAAAAATGAGCTGAGACGTTCAAAAAATTCGATTTTCGGACTCATTTTTCGGTGAGTAGAATGTGGAGGTAAGGTAAAGTTGAAAAATTAAAAAAATTACTTCAAATTTACTAGATCTTTTTAATTTAATTTATTTTATTTTTTTTTTTTTTTTGCTTAAGGTTTTTAACTTTCGGATCCAAACCAAAGCAAAATGTAGCCTCTTGCAATTTTGAAACCAAAATTTTCCGATTTTTAAATTTTCACAGTTTTTCCATAGGGGTTTTGTGCCGTTTAATAGAATTGTGTTTTAAGAACAGTATTTAAAAAATGGTGTGATTTTATACAGTTTGAGGTATATTAAGTTGATGTCAGAATACCAATAACGGGATACGAACATCGCAAACTTATTGTTTGCGTCTAAAATTCATAATTATATTCAAAAAAAAATTTTTAAATTTTAAACGCAAATAGTTTATAATATTTTAATAAAAATTTCGAAATTTAATTATTTGTTCTCATTTTTATTAAATGGCTTGAGGCCATAGTTAAATATCTAGAGGACTAATAAGTCCGTAACTTTTCGAACTTCCCTCGTAGTTATATGAAATGCAACACTGCTCCCATCAAATACCACCTGTTAATAGACTAATGTCAAATTTTGAGCAAGTTCCGTCATTTACTTTGCGTTTAACAGCTGTTCAAAACATACAACCTCGTCGATTTTTTTAAAAATGAAACATTATTTTTTGCGAAAAAAACCGTCTAATCAAACCAAGGAAAAGCTTGATAAATACTATGGGTACTCTGTTTCATCAATTTCACTGGTAAAAAAGTAGTTTACTGACTTTCGTCGTGGTCGCACAAGTACAAATGACACTGAACGTTCTGGACGGCCAATCAATACACCCGAAAATGTCGAAAAAATCCACGATATAGTGTTGGCCGATGGAAGAGTAAAAGTGCGTGAGATTGTTGGTGCCATAGGCATTTCATATGGCCGTGTGGTTTCGATTTCAAATGATCAGTTGGGTTTAAGAAAGCTGTCTGCAAGATGGGTGCCGCGTTTGCTCTCAATTGACCATAAACGTAATCGTGGCCAATAAGATGATGGCAACAGTTTTTTGGGATGCACGCGGGATAATCCACATCGATTACCTTCAAAAGGGAAAAACAATAAACGGCGAATATTATGCCAACTTATTGGACCGATTTAACGAGGATTTAAAAAAAAACGACCCCACATGGCCAAGAAATTCTTATTTTAAGGACCTCGAAAAATCCTAATTTTTGGAAGGGTTACAAACATTAAAGAAACGTTGGACCAAGTGTATTGAGCTAAAAGGGGATTATGTTGAAAAATAAATTTTTTTTTTGCAAAAAAACTGTATTTCATTCAAAAAGTCACAGACTTATTGATCCGCCCTCTACTAAAATAGACAAGGCATCAAAAAATTTTAAGGAATTAAAATTGTATGTAGCAAATACAAATTTCATAATCTTAAAAAGCATAAAATTTTTAATCATGCGATTTTAAAATTTGACATATAAACAAAGGGGGTTTCATGTCATTCAAAAAAAAAAAAAATTTTAAAAAAATGTAAAAATATGTTAATAAAAAGACTATAATTCAGAAACATGCAGGACTACCACACAAAGATTTGGTGACGGTATAGAAGAATAATTGATAATTAACATACATTTTTTTAAAAATTTTAGGAAACCAGTTTTTTGAAATACAGCGGTTTGAACCACGGATTTTGAAAAAATGCATTTTACCGTCAAGAAGTAAATTAGTTTTGTGAACCAGTGAAACCAGAATTTAAGTACATTTAAAATGAGGGATCAATGACTCTTGTAGTTTAAACCGTTAAAAAGATATGGGCAATTATGTTTAACTACTTATATTATTTTTTTTTCAATACATTAGTTTTTTATATAAATCTTTTTTTTACAATATTTTTAATAGATTTTTTCTACTATATCTTTTAACAGATTTTTTTCCATAACTTTGAATTGCGTAAGAGCTCCACATATTAATTTGGCAACAGCATAGTGGAATAAATTATAATTAACTATTTTCAAAGCACTTTTGTAACGCCTAATACTATTAGTGAAAACTTTGGTTCATATCCTTCTTTATTCTTTAAGAAATGTTCACAACATATTGTTACAGCAATTTCTATTCTTTTTAATACATGTATCAAGCATGGTAAGTTTTTGGATAGTTGGAAATTCTGCTCCATCGTCCCCATTTTTAAATCGGGTGATCGTAGCCAAGTCACTAACTATAGACCGATAGTTAAACAATGCGTTTTCGCGAAAATATTTGATAGGATTATAAAGGACAAACTTTTTGATCATGTCAAAAGTTCAATTTCCACTTGTCAGCATGGTTTTATGTCTGGCAGATCCACTACTACGAATTTAATGTTAATATCACGCGATATTATTAACTCAATGGAAGTAAGATCACAGTGCGATGTTATTTATACAGACTTTGCTAAGGCCTTTGATACCGTAAGTCATAATATTCTATTGCGGAAACTTAGCAGGTTTGGATTATCACACAATCTTTTAACATTTTTTAAAATTTTTTTATTAAACAGATATCTTAATGTTTCAATTGTCAATTCTTTTTCTTCGCGTTTAATTGACGCCTATTCTGGTATTCCCCAGGGAACCCACATTGGCCCTTTACTTTTTATTATATTCATTTACGATTTACCGTTAATTTTAAAATATTCAAAGTGTCTTTTGTTTGCTGATGACTTGAAAATATATTCAAGAATATATAATATCGATGATTGCAGTAAACTGCAATCTGATATAACAAGTTTATCCGTTTGGTGCATCGAAAATGAGATAGGGATAAATGTATCTAAATGTTGTACAGTGTCCTACACTCGTTGTTTTAATCCTATAGTTTTCGATTATGATATAGGTGGCTCTTCACTTACACGTTCAATTGAGGTGAAGGACTTAGGAGTTATTTTCGACAGCAAAATGTCTTTTTCTAGCCACATAGACTGTATAACTTCTAAGGCTTATAGTATGCTTGGCTTTGTAAGGAGAAA
The DNA here is from genome assembly GCA_021234595.1 of Delia radicum. Classification (NCBI taxonomy): domain Eukaryota; kingdom Metazoa; phylum Arthropoda; class Insecta; order Diptera; family Anthomyiidae; genus Delia; species Delia radicum. The sequence continues at coordinate 69,391,480 of CM037853.1, forward strand.
TTCCATGGATTTTAAAGATCCTTATACGCTTAAAACGTTGTTTATTTCGTTGGTCCGTAGTAAATTGGAATATTGCTCTATTATTTGGTGTCCGAATCAAATAGGTACATCAAATCGAATTGAACGTGTTCCAAAGATTTTTGTTAAGTCGGTCTTGAAATTAATTTGGCCTTATGATTTACCATCCTATGATGTTAGGAGGAAAATGCTAGGCTTACAATCTTTGGAAGATCGTAGGTTATATTCCGCAATAATGTTTGTTTATAATGTTATAACTGGTGAAATAAATTGTTCCGAAATTAGTGATTATTTTATATTATATCGCCCTCCAAGAGATTTAAGGGTAAACCGGATTTTCGAAGAATCTGTTCATAGAACAAACTACGCCGAAAATGAGCCGATTGCAAGATGTTTACACTTATGTAATAGTTTTGCTCCAATTTTAAACTTTAATGTAAATAAAGATAAGTTTAAGTTGTTTTTATTTAAACATTATAATTAGTTTTTAAGTTTTCTTCTAGTTTAGTAATCCGTAAGAATTAAATTCTGTAGATGAAATGAAATAAATAAATAAAAATGAGGAATCAGTGAATCACGTAGCTTTAACCGTTAAAAAGATATGGACGACTAAGTACGACTAATTTTGTTAAATTTTTTATTTTTTTTTTCATATTTTAAAACTCGATATTTTCACAACCATTAGAGCTAACAACCCAAAACTTGTACAATGATATACTTATATGACACGTACCTTCTGTACCATGTTCGGTTAAAATTAAAGAGAGCAGAGGTCGAAAATTTAATATTTTGTGATGGTTTTATATGGAATGAGTCCAATATTACAACCAACTAAAACATTTTTTTTTAATATTTTATTGAATTTCACACATTATCAATCGGGTAACAGGACAATACTGTCAAGATTGTTAATTCCACGTTCTGACAACGCATAACCGACCATCGTCGACGCTTTGCCAACCGTATTTTTCTGACTGGGGAGATGTAGTTATATTAAACAAAATAAAATTATATTAAACAAAATAATCTCATAAAAATTCTAAAAGTTCATTCAACCGAATTGGTTCGGTTGCTGCAACTTAGTAAATTCGGTTGCCTCAACCAAATTCAGCTGTCACAACCAAATTCGGTTGCTAGAATTCCCAATGCGGTTACTACAACCGAATTCAGTTGTGACAACCATATTTACGAGGTTGTAGCAACCGAATCAAATCGGTTGAATGAAACTCTGTTGAAACAATCGAATTTGTTATGTGAGTGTATATAACTCATTTTACTAGGGTCAAAAAAATTTTTTTTTTATGTGATATAAGATATACTTCTGTAAGTGTTATACGACTTAAGATATATGATAATAACTAATATATGATATAATTACACAGAGAGAATTTTTATTGGACGGAGTTTAAATGAAATATTTCATTAAGTTTTTAAAATACACTCCAAAGAAGAAGCATGGAGTTTAGTTCAGTTAGTTTTGTACGACACTATCCATTCGCGCTTAAAATGTATTTGCTTAAAAAAATATTCTTTGATAATAATCGCCAAAACTGGCCACCCTAATGTATCTACAACAATGAATTGCTTGTTAATGGTTTGTTGTTTGTTTACTTGTTTTGACTAAAAATAAACAACTTACACTTTTTAGCAGGGGATCCATAATAAAGAAACACAAAAAACTAAACTTTATAGGAACTTTAAATTAAAATCACTTGAAAATAATTAAACCAAATTGAGAAAACAAAAAACATGTTTTAATTTTGGATACACATCAATTTGACCCATCAATGCACAGTAGGGTTATAACTTTTTTTTTATTTTTTAGCTATCACCAAGTGATGTGCAATACTGTATTGATAATAAAAACACTTTTTTCGGGTAAATTTAAAACAAAAAAACTACCCTTCGTTAAAAAAACGATCAATTAAAAAAAAAAATTAAATAAAAAATATTTTTGATTCTTTAGACTTTAAATTTATTCGATTTTTATTTTTTTTTTTCAATTTAACGATTTGATTTCTTTTTTAATTTTTACTAATTTTTTTAATTTTGGATTTGTTTTAAATTTTGACGATTTTTTTTGTTGGCGATTTTTTAAAAAAATTAATTTTTTTTAATTTGAATATTTTTTTTTAAATTTTGGCGGTTTTTAAAATTTTTTGATTTTTTTTTAAGTTTAGTTATTTTTTTTTTTTTAGTTTTAACAATTTTTTGAATTTTTGTGATTTTTTAGATTTTTCATCCCAAATTTTTGGCGTTATTTTGCACTTTTAATTTTAATTTAAAATTTTTGATTTTTTTAAGTTTAGGTTTTTTTTAGTTTTAACAATTTTTTGAATTTTTGTGATTTTTTAGATTTTTTCCCCAAATTTTTGGCGATATTTTGCACTTTTAATTAATGTTTTATTAGTATCTATTAAAAATTTGTTTGAAATTAAAAACTATATTCAATTAATTTGTGAATAAATATGATTAACATCTTAATTGAAACTGAAATAAATTAAATAGTTACAAATTATTTTAATTGATACTACAATTTCCTTAATATGACCGAATTCAATTGAACTTTAAATTTAATTAAAAAATATTTTAATTAAAATTTGATTTTAGTTTTTTCTGTAAAGGGCTAGGATGGGGAAAATTTGTTTATAAAAATAAAATCAAAAGTTATAACCCTATTGCATAGTGCTCGTTTAAATTTGAAATACAAATTTCAATCTATAAAGCCAGTCATTTGGAATTCGTTGAGTTAATTAATTTTCGTTGATCCGTTTTAGCGATTACGCTGGTCAAAGTAAAATATATTTTTTTTTTAGTTTTTGAAAAAAGATTATTTTTTTTTTTACAAATATTAACTTCATAATAACAAAACATAATTTGCCACAGAACTTTTTACAGTAATGGGTTAAAAAGTTTTCAGATCGAATTATTCAATATAAATAATAAAGCACATGTTTCAATAGAAACAATTTTTAGTTTATTACAACTAAAGGCAATATTGATTTTTTTTTTAAATACCAAAAATAAATATAAATCAGGCAATTTAAAGCATTTATTAAGAATTTTATTAAACCAAAAAATTATTAAATATAAAACTTATTTATGCAATGCTTATGAAAATTCACACTAAACAGCAACATTTTGCAATTGAAATCTGCCTAGCGAACGTTTTAAAAATGTTTAACAACTAAGAAAAAACTTTAATGTCGCCTATTTATATATCTGTAGATATTAGTGATGACAACAATATTGAAGATAAAAACGCTCAATTTAAATTTAATATTTTTTTTTTTAAATCTGCTAGCTAAACTAAGAACACACAGAAAAATATTGCGATAAAAATCAAAATTTTCGACGAAACAAATATCAGTTTTAAATTTGCTAAAATTAAAATTTAAGATAATAAGGATTTAGACAAAAATTATTTCAGAATAAAAATACTATTGATATGGCGTACTTTAAAATTTGCATTGTAATATTATAGCTGTCAGAAGATAAAAGTTGCCTATATCAAATATATTGTATTTTTAGCATAAATGATTTTTTTTTTTTTCTATTATTAATTAACAATCATATAATTACAAATTATATACTATTACCCTAACCGAGCACTAGCTTCTATGGCCGTCTGCGCGTTGTAGCGAAAACAGACCAGTGCCTCTGGTGGGAATCGAACCCACGACCCCCGCAGTGATAAGCCAGCACGCTACCAACTATCCTACCGGGGAGCACTAGCATATATGAAATTAACCGAAATGATACCAAGAAATGACACAAAAATGGCTTTCGGAAACGATTAACATTCTATTATAATTAAAATTATATAAAAAAATAAAGAATGAGGCGTATGAGTTATAAGAACTTAAATCACCCGAATAAAATGAGTCTAGTAATATAAACTCGAAGGTTTGGACGTATTACCCTTTATATTGTAATTCTATCTTTTTTATATGACATATCCCAAAAGTAATAATGGATCTAAAAATAGATTTTGAAAAAAAATTACGAATTTAAAGTAATTTATTATTAAGAGTTTTTAAAATATGGTCGTGCCGGGAATCGATCCCGGGTCGTCTAATTAACAGGCGACTGCTCTATACCATAAGCAACCGACGCATATAATATATCATAGCTTCAAGCATACGTGAATTTTTTTCTATGATTAAGAGGTTAAGGGGTTAAGCTTTAGTTTTTTTAATACTTTAATAGTTTTTTTTTTATATGCTATGAAAATTTTGGAGAAAAAATCGCAGAAATAAAAAAGTTACAGCTTGTCAAACAAACTTCTTGCCCTATATGTTATATGTGCAATATTTACTTTAAGTGCCTTTTTTTAAAACAAGATATTGAAAATCTGATGCCACTGTGCAGCCTTAACGGATGGACCGATTTTCAATCGTGTTTTTCTTTTTTTTTTTGTGTTTTGTAGAGTACTAAAAAATTAAGTCGCTAATGTAGAGATATTTTTAAATTTTTGTCTAGTATTTTTTTGAAAAATAAAAAAACAACGATGTTTTGGGGGTTTTATTAATTCTTGAATTTATTCACGTACCATTTTAATTCAAATCAAAAATTTAAAAATCCTGCTACGTTAGGGACTGAAGAATTTATGTGCGTGTGAAACAAAATGAATTTTTTTCTAAAGAAAAAATTGTAACTTTAACAATTTTTAACCGATTTTAACAAACAAGGACCTCTTTTTTTTAGAAAACGACGACAAGTTTGAAATAATTGAAAAAAAGTTGGCGATTTTTAATATTTTGGATAATATATGGGTTCGCTATATGTAAAAACCTTGATATATATTAACTATTCATCCATCCAAAACCGCTCAAAAGCTTAAAATCGGTTCAAAACTGACTTAGTTAAAAATATTTTAGTCCATAGAGTCTTGAAAAAAGTTTTTTTTTATCGATAACTTCAGATTTTTACGGTGTTTTCAAAATTATGAATATTTAAAATAGATTTACTCAACCTGGCTTACAACCTACACTAGGTCATTAAAAAAGTATAATCAGAAGCTGTTTATAGCCAAAAAAAAATGGAACAATCGAAAATTCTTCATTTACTTAAAAGAGTCTTTCATTGGCGAACAGCTGGACAAGTAGGGATAAAAATGAGGTATTTCGAAGTTTATGTTATGTTTTTCAACCCACTCAAGACAATTTTTTTAACTGAAATAAATATTATAAATTATTTGTAATAATGGAGAAAACACAATTTTAAAAAATATTTTTAAGATTATGGCCACTTAAATAGCGAATTGGTTTTATGTCCGCAAACACAATGCATATATTACCCGTAATGGGGAGTATGACCGTTTCGAAAATGGTCATAGTCCCAATTATTTTTGTTTTTATGTCATCTTTTTTCTGGGAATTATTGCCTTTTTGGCCATAGTCCCAATTTCCGGTTTCGGGCTTTTGTCCTAACCATTTTCGGACATAATCCTAACATCGATGGTATTACGTCCGTTGGGGTTATGACATGACAAAATAATATATTATTATATACAAACATTTTAATTTTTCATTTATTGTGATATTAAATTAATTTTTATTGTTACATATTAAAAAACGCTAAATTGTCACAAAAAAATGCCACTTACCATTGATTTATCCATTGTGTTATATCTAACTTTATGTACAAGCAGCTGATCACAAACATGAACGGCAACAACTTGTATTCTCAATTATTTGTAGGGTTGAAAGCAATTTTGGTGTGTTTTAGAGAAACCGGTATATGTTGCTCTAATTTGTATGAGAAAAACGTAAAGAAATGAGAATTTTATTTTTATACTAAATTCTTTGTTTATTTTTGGCAATAACAATCAACATGTGCTTTTAATATTTACAGTGGGTATCATAACATTTTACAATACATATTAAAAGTTAATTTGGTGCAAGGTAATAAAAAATACAGTGATTTAGCAAAAAAAAATTTTTTGCATTTTATTAGTCAATATTAGTTATACTACTAAAACACTTAAAAAAATATTTATGTGAAGTTAGCCGATTCAATAATCCTACTTTTTTTTTTTTGTTCTAAGTGGGTTCTATTGGCCAACTTCACTGCGATACAAAGTAGACTGAAGTTGACACACTTTTTTATTTAAATTGCAAACTTATATTTAAAAACAAAAAAAAAAATGCATACAAGAATAAACAAGCTGAATAAGAAGAAAAAACTAAAAACTAAAATATGTATAAGCACGAGCGAGGCATGTGGAGTCCTTTTAAGCCATTAGGGGGTCGATTGAAAAAACAATTTTTTAAATATTATGAAAATTTCCTCACTCTAGTTGTTATGTATCAGAGCTGTGAATGAATCATTCATTTTTGATTTCAATTCATTACGAATTTGAATTGAATTTTGAATAATTCTTTTCAGATAAAAAGAGAATTGAATGAAATTTAAATTAATTCAAATGAATTTGGTAAATATAAATTGGAATTCATTTCCAATTCAAATGAATTCGGCAAAATGAATTGCAATTAATTTTCAATTCAAATGAGTTTGGCGAAATGAATTGCAATTCATTTCCAATTCATTTGACTTGAATTGATTTTGAATTAATTCAAATGAATTAGAAAAATGAATTGCAATTCATTTTCAATTCAATTCATTTGTATTGAATTGATTTTGAATTAATTCAAATGACGTTGCTGTTTGAAACAGCAGCAAGTCAACTTCAAGAGAAAACTTTGTATAAAAAAAATGTAGCTATTCTCTTTCTTACGAAATCACTCATTTGTTCTTATTGCATATTGCATTTGACAACTCAAAGGCAAAGAAACAATAACAAATCGCCATAATTTTAAAAAAATCGTTACATTAACAATTTTGAACCGATTTCATAAAACAAGGTGTCACTTTACGTTAAAGAGGAAAAAATTAAAAAAAAAAATTTAAAGTTCGAAATATTTTGGATAATATTTTCATATTTGCTTATTAACAGATATATATATTTGTAAAGCTTAACTATTCATCTTTCTAAAACCATTCAAAAATTTAAAATTGGCTTAGAAGTAATTAAGTTAAAAATATTTTTGTCCGTAAAGTCCTTAAAAAACGTTTTTTGTCGATAATTTCAGATTTTGAGGGTGTATTCAAAATTCTGAAAATTGAAAAGTGATTTACTCAACAAGTCCTACAACCTACAAAAAGTAATTTTACAAGTTTCTTTCACTGTAGCACCGTGTTATTAATCATATTTATAAAATTTTCTTATATGTGAAGAGTTTCATAAAATTCATTTGAAATAATTCAAAATCAATTGAATTCAAATGAATTGAAAAAGAATTGCAATTCATTTTTCTAATTCATTTAAATTAATTCAAAATCAATTCAAGTCAAATGAATTGGAAATGAATTGCAATTCATTTCGCCAAACTCATTTGAATTGAAAATGAATTGCAATTCATTTTGCCGAATTCATTTGATTTAAAATGAATTGCAATTCATTCCAGCCAAATGCATATGAATCGATTCAAATTTCATTCAATTCGTTTTTTGGCGAAAAGAATTAATTCAAAATTTTACTAATTCAGTGCATGAATGATTCGCGAATTAATTCAAAAATTAATGACTCATTCACAGCTCTCTTATGTATGTTATTAAAAAATATATCTTAAAGTTTTAAAAAAATGACAAGGAGGAATTTCAAAAAAAGTTAAAATTCTTAGGAAAATTTCTTCACTCCAGCTGTTATAGATGTTATCAAAAAATATATTGTAGATTTGTGAAACAAAAAACTTCAAGGACAAAATCGCGATACAAGGACATCAAAATAAACCATGAATGAATCCTTTAAAAGAGGGAAACTTCCAAAAAAAAAAAAAAATTAAAAAAATGTCCTCACTGCAGTTTTTATATATGTTATCAAAAAATATATTGCAGATTTGTGAAAAACTTTCAAGGACGAAATTAGGATACAAAGATATCATACTGAACTATTTAGGTATCCTTCAAAAGAGGGAAATTTAAAAATCTTATTAAAGTTTCCTTACTCCAGTTTTTATATATTTTATTAAAAAAGATATCAGAAAGTTGTAAACCAAATTTCAGCGACGAAATCAGAAAACCAGGGTATCAAACTGAACCATGGGGATAGCCTTCAAAAATAGTTAAATCCTCTATAAAATTGAATAATTTTCTAAAACTTTTATAGACTTTATTTAGTGCAGGTCATTTTAATTACAGGGAAATTAATGAATTACACTCAATTACTTGTAATTAGACATAAAAAAGTAATTGACCTGGAATTAAATACGCAAATATTATAAATGATGTAGAAATATTTCACAAGTGAATTATTGTCGAGTGCAATTGACGTAGCCCAAAAATGGAGCAGTAACAAGGTAATTAAATTTCCTGAATAACTGTTACATTTTCAGTAACCATTACATACATCTTTCTTTGAGTATACAAAATCACTTGCTGGTAAGGAAGTGTTTCTAAGTGTTTGGTTATCTCGTTTTGTGGTAAATACATTTTTTTTTTGTAAATTAATTATTTTTTTATTAGTTTATTATTAGCTTTTATTGTTAGTAACAACAATAATTGATAATAATAATTCTTTGAAGTAGGTAAATATTTGTTACTCATTTTAATTAATGTCTGGATCATGACTATTGGATTAAAAAAACATATAGGGCAAAGGCTTGCATGTTGCCATTGATTTCAGGTAACTTTTGAAAATATGGAATATGATTTTTAGCTTTTGCAAAATGTAATTATTTCTAGTGCAGGATTGTGAATTCATATTTCCTCTTGCCATCATATGAATATAACAAATATTCATTGATTTTGTGGCGAGTTATGACCAAAAAAGCTAAGTGGTAGCAACCAGCAAACCTTTCCCCTATATATTACTGTACAAATAAAAATATTTGGAAAAATTCAGAACTCGCTCGTAATATTTTGTGTAATAGAGAATTAAATTTTATAATTTTTTTTATTATTTATTTTACTTTTAGAAAAGTGTGCATGTGTATTAATCAAATCAGATATTTGCAAATCAAGGACATTTTTTTCTTTTTTTTTGTCATTTTTTTTTAAAAGATTTATTTTTCCTCAAAACAGTTTCGAGAAGGTTATATAAGCTTTATTATGAGACTAAGTCCATAACAATTCAAGAGATATCATTTTTTAAATACCATGTATTTTATTAAAAAGTCCCAAATTGAAACTGCGATATAACGCAAACTATAACGAATTTAAGAAAAACTAGAAATTAAAATGTTTATAAGGTCCAGGAAAATGCTTACTCAAAATTTTGTATAAATTGGAAGACATGAATCCGATCGGTGTGTCGTGTTTTTCAATACACATTCATTATTGTACAAATTATGACTAAGGACTTTCAAGATTTTTTGTCATTACAAAAAAAGTATTTTGAGGCACATTAAGTCCGCCGTTTTATTAAGATACTCGTATTTTTCAATATGTACTAAAAACTAAATAATTTTTTTTTCCATTATTTTAATACATTTAAAGCGTTACCCATAAGTATTTTTTTTTATCATTATTTTGTATATAAAAAAATGATCTAAAAATTTTTCGAAAATGTATTTTTAGACTCATTTTTTTTTCAACTCTGGTATGTACATATATAACAACTTATTTTTGATTTTTGGTAAGCTGGAAAGTAATGACATTTTGTACAAGCAAAGTAATTTTTCGAGATCTTTTTGGGACTTTCCGGGATTTGGTTTTTGCCAAAAATTTTGATAAATGACGGTTTTTCTTGTATTTTTTTCATATTTTTTGTTGTATGTTGATGACTTTGAACAAAATCTAATTAAATGAAAAGTTTCAATGGACGAGTTCCGGTGACAATTCATAGATCTAATGCAGAAATTCATTCATCATGCCTATAATTCTCTTAGTGTGTGTTCATTGTAAAACTGTTAAAAATCAGTGTTTTACACAGTTAAAGTTTACATAGCTCAACAAGGGCAAACAAGTTGATTCATCGGCAATGCGACTACATGTTAAAACACTTTGGGACGCAGATCGCGAATATGTCCGTACAATTTTAAAGTTAGCTGTAGTTAAAAAAATTTTCCCAAAAAAGTTTTTGTAAGAAATTTAATTTTTTGATAAGCTTTGTTGAAAAATCTACAAAACTGAAAACAAAGATGCTATCAAAGAGTATATGCAACGCCTCTCAAAAACAAATGCCGAACTCGTCCAAGCAAATGAAAAATTTTTTTCTTAGCACTAAAAAATAGTTGCACCGTTTTTATAAAAAATTGTTGCTTAAAACACTCACTTTTTTTTCTATTATTAATTAACAATCATATAATTACAAATTACATACTATTACCCTAACCGAGCACTAGCTACTATGGCCTTCGGCGCGTTGTAGCGAAAACAGACTAGTGCCTCTGGTGGGAATCGAACCCACGACCCCCGCACTGATAAGCCAGCTCGCTACCCCTACCGGGGTGCACTGCACTTTTTTGTTTTCATTTGCTCGGTGGAAGTTTACTAACAAATAAATGGAGGGCAGATTGAGAGAGACTGAGGTAGTTAGAAAGCCACTGCTGCTAATTGTTTACAGCATTCAAATAGTGTGAACTAACTATGCTGTTTAATTTACACTTTTCGAAAGGTGCGATAATTTTTCCTATACATGTATACATGTATTTAATGTTACAATTTCTCATTTTTCACGATTTCGTTAATAAATAATCTACAGCGATCAGAAGAACCAAAATTGTAATATGTGCCTTTAGAAAACATCATTGGTTACTTAATTTCTGAGAAAAACTCGCGTATTTTATATCTTAGTTTAAGAAAATAATTGCTTAAACTACACAAATTTGATATATGCCTTAATATATGGAGTCTGGGACAAATCCTAACTAAAGAAATTTAGATAAAAGCATTGAAGTATGTTTAACACATGTTTTCTAATCAATATCAACGAAAATTTGATAATTCTATATTCATTTCTAAAAAATAACGATTTTAAATGATTCCTGTGCAAAAATGTATTTTTTATATTCTCTCAATAGTAAACTTATACAAAATTTAGTAAAAAAAAAAAAAATTAAAAATTCTACTTCAGATTAAATTTTCCGAAAATTTTGATATACAATTGTTGGGGTTTTTGATTAAATGGAATATAAATTAACTTCATGTGTTAAACTTTTGCAAATTCGAATATGGGGTTTCATAATATTAACAAACTAGAAATGTAAGGGAAGTTTTCACTTTAATTGCAGGGATATCATACATACTTCACCCAATCGGAATAAAGTATGGACTTTTATATTTTTAAACCGTATTTAAAATTATTCGTAGTTTATTCAGGTATACGAACAAATTGAAGAAAATAGAAGAAAAAAACTTGATTTTTGGTAAAAGTTAAATTCACGAATAGTTTGAAAAGTAGAGCTAATATCAAAATTTGGTGTTCACGACCTAAAATCTATCATAATCTTTCAAAGTCGTATCTCCGATGCACTTTTACGCCTGTAGTCATAAAAAATCTTAATTCAGGTTTCAAATACATTTTAGTTAAAACACATTTTAGGCCTTAAATCTGTATTCATAAATGAATATTAGCTTAAAATACCTATTTTAAACCTTGTATAAAAGTTAATATTCATTTATGAATACAGTTTTACTGCTAAAATTTGCGTTTTAACTAAAATGTAATTAAAATGCTGTTTAATATTTTTATGAATCCGGGGGTTAGTGTTTAATATATATATATGTATATATATTACAAAATATATATATTATATAAACACCACTAAATATGTTGCGTTATTTTTAGTTATTTGTTAAATTTAAATCCGTTTTTACTATTGTCATAAATTATGATAACATTTTTAATATCGATACCAGATTGGACTAAGGCGATAGCGAAAAAGGTATTTATAATAATATGAAAAAAACGATATAGTTGGAAAAGAACAAACTATCGTTTTCGTATCACAAGTAATTTCTGTTCGAGATCAGCAGATGATTGCTTAGACCGGGCCAGGCGAAACTAAGTCACTATACGGGATGTTCGGTGGCACTCCATTTTATTTTGAATTTTTCAAAAACGATGAACACAAATTTTAGATGTTGGATTACCGAACATAACTAGTATTATTTTCGGAATATATTTACCATCAAAATTACACACATTCCTTTGCGAAAGGTGCACATAGAAAACGAATTCGTGCTGACAATCGATTTTGTTGCCAATTGAATGTTTTTGTTGTGATAGCCGTATTTTTTTTTGTTAACAATTCCCGAAAATTGTAAATATCAATCCCGATTGGCATTACTAATGGTAATGCTTTTCTACACTGGCATATTATGCGCACAAAATATTTTTTTCTGGAATATTAGTGTGTTCAAATCTGATAACAAACCCGAATTTCATTACGCTTTAATTTAAAATTGAGTGTGAGCATTTTATTTAAAATATTTTATGCTTGAGTCATGTACCTAATTTAAAGTCTTCGAATGCAACTTTATTTACTGATCATATACTGGGGACGAAATGAAAATGTAAATTTTTTATCCAAATTATTTGCAATATTTAAACGTTTTTGCTACCACATAAAAGTAACAATAATACCAGTAGAAACCAAACCCCTTTCGAAACATTTGCTGCATTATTGACAATTTTTAAAAATTATTCATCGTTTGTTAGCGAAATAAATACAAGTTCAGTGATTTTAAACTCAGTTCTTCGGCAAAATATTTAATTTTTTTTTACTTTTTTCTCACTACCCAGGAAAACTTTGGCAATGGGTGCGATAAAGTAATGCATTATCTTGTAATGTATGCTTCTTACCTGAATCATTATTTTCCAACGAAAAGTTATGTGTTACCGATAATGGGCTAATAATGCATTACTTTGTAATACATATTCTTTTCCTTCAGCATTATTTCGAAACATAAAGCAATGAGTTGCCAACAGTTGGTTACATAATGCATTACATTGTATTGTTTCTTAGCTTCAAAATTATTTTGAAACTTAAAATAATATTTGGACACTCATGGGTTATATTGTAATAATACATTATTTCAAAACATAAATTAGTGACATAGCAATCATCACTTACATAATGCATGAAATATAAACGTAACATAATAATTAAAATATGGGTTTGAAAATTTATTTATAGAATCATTACTGTATGATTTTTTGTAAGCATGAGGATAAGCTATTAACCTTGCAGTACTATCGATATTCAACTTACGCCTTTACTATCGTTGGGTGTAATCCAACCCTACTTATTAGTATCTGTCATTCATATCAGTTAAATTCAATTATGCAAATAATATTTTTTTTTTTTTCAATAATGAACTCCAAAATACAGAAAAAAAATTTTATTTTATAAGTTTGGCAATTCATTTATTTTAAATAATATTTTGTTAGTGTACATCTCTCTTGAAAAAAAAACAAAAATTCAGCCTTTTGGGTGGATTCCACCCAGGCGATAGTAGTGCAGGGTTAACATTACAAACGAAAATTCGAAGCACAACAATGCATTACTATTTTAAGCAACCCATTATTATACGTGACGATAGCTCAGTTGGTAGAGTTCTAGCCTAACTACCAGAGACACCAGGTTCGAATCTAAGCGCGACCACGTTATTTATTTGATAAAAAAAACTATTAGTAAACATTTTTTATACATTTTTGTTATGAAAATCTATTTATAGACACATTACTTTTCGGAACCCACTAACCATATAAGTATAAAGTTACTTTATCCCCTACTAGGTAATGAGTCCATCCATTACTTTTACGCTGATCGCCTGTAAAATTCGTCAGTGAAGTAAGGTGTAGTGTAATGCAAGGAGCTCTATGGTACATTACTTTACAGATTATTTGGTAATGTGTGGTTTCGCTGGGTAGCGTATTTTACAGCATAATTCCATTCACTTTAGGCACAAAAAAAAAAATATCCACTTTATACAAAAAAGTCGTAAATCTATGCTTTAAGAATTTACGCTGATCGCCTATAAAATTCGACAGTGAAGTAAGCTGTATTTTAATGCATGGACCTCTATGACGATACATTACGTTACCCATTATTTGATAATGTTAGGTTTTGCCGGGTAGCGTATTTTACAACATAAATCCTTTCATTTTAGGCACAAAAAAAATTATCCACTTTATACAAAAAAGTCGTAAATATATGTTTTTTAATACAAAAAAAAAACACTAAATTTCGACACATTAAGCGCTAAAAGTTTTTTTTTTATGATTTGGTCCATATAAATAATAAATATTTTCTTTCAAATTATGGAGAAATAATTTAAAACAATTTGTGCTCTGGAACAACACTTTAGATACCTTAAGAATCCAACGCCACCTTTTTGGCGAACATTTATCATTATCTGAACTGATTGGTCTGTATTATAATTTTTTCTTTTAATTTTAGTTCAGACTCATCCTGATGCATGCGATACATTTGACTTGGCGCAAATGACAATGCTTTAGAAAGAAAAATTAAAATTTTTTTCTTTAAAAGAACCATAGCACGCAAGAATCGGGCAGATTTTTTAAGCCATGAAATATAATGGTACGCCAGTTAGAAAAAGGTAACAACAAATTTCAAATCGTGTGCCGAAAAACTGAGTTTAACTTCACTGAACTTATACTTATTTCACTGGCAAAAAATTAAAAACTATGTTAAATAAATGCAGCAAAACTGAAGCAAATAGGTTGCTATGGGTTTAGTACACATTAAGAAAAATTTAGCTATCTGCCAACTTAAATTCGGTTACTACGACTCATATTCGGTTGTTATGAATTTCAGACTGTTGGCACAACTTTACACTAGTTTTCATAACAAAGTTCAGTTAATTTAACTGAATTTTAGTTGCACACCCAAAATATTCATAAATCGAATGTAAATATCGTTGTTTTAATTGAATTTATAAGTCGTTAACATTAATTTACACTTTTCAATTCGGTTGGCACTTTATTTCTCTGTGTGTAGAGAGACTGGTATTTTTGTTACTTTTATGTGGTACCAAAAACTTTGAAATATAGCATGTTTTTTTTTTTTTTTTGCAAAAAATCCCAATTTAATGGTTAAACTTATAATAATTTCGTAAACTGTATAAATCTGGACAACTTTAAGAAAATCTCCTGAATTGTTTAAATCACCATACAATGTTTTGTAGTCGTTATTAATATTTATGATCCAGCACTTTATATTACTAAATAAAAGCAAATTCTAGTGTAATTTATAAAACTGCACTAAATGTAATTTATATTAGTGCATTTCACTTTGATAACGGTTATCTTTATTTTTATTTTTAATTCAAATATTGTCATAGTGTTTATGACCTTTAGCTTTTGCTGCGATACACTTAAATTCGTTTGAATATTTTTGATTTAGTTTGAATTTTAATTGCATTAATTATTCAATGCACAAATATAAAAAACTTTAAACCTGTTTTTAGAATTGTAAACGTACACACATTTTGTGTAATTATAAACTTATTAAAATTTTTGTTAACTACATCAGTATTTTTGTTTTCACTATCGTTGCTGATTAAATTTAAAACTTATTAGAATGCGACTACATATTTGAGTTAATAAATTAAAACTAAATTTTATACGGCAGCATTTAATGAACAAAAGCTTTAATGTCCCAACAATAATCAGGGCAACCAGAAATATGCTGTAAAAAAAATCATTGCATGTTTATTAAAAATTCCCCCAAATTGGATTATATTCAATATCCTCAATCTTCAAATTTTATAGGAGAACATAAAAACTTTTTTTTGCCTTTTAAAAGTGTTTTTAAAATTCTATTTTTACCAATATTTTTTTAATGCGACTACTGAATCTCCCGTATGGAATATAGAGAATTTTGCATTTGAAAAATATCGATGGTAGAAAAGTTTATTAGATAGAGGGGTTTGTAAAATAATAAAAATATGTTCACCAATATTTTTTAAAGCGACTACTGAATCTCACGTATGGAATATAGAGAATTTTTCATTTGAAAAAAATCGATGGTAAAAAAAGTTTATTAGATAGAGGGTTTTGTAAAATAATACAAATATGCTCACCAATATTTTTTAAAGCGACTACTGAAACTCACGTATGGAATATAGAGAATTTTTCATTTGAAAAAAATCGATGGCAAGAAAAAGTTTATTAGATAGAGGGTTTTGCAAAATAATACAAATATGCTCACCAATATTTTTTAAAGCGACTACTGAATCTCACGTATGGAATAAATATAATTTTTCATTTGAAAAAATCGATGGTAAGAAAAAGTTTATTAGATAGAGGGTTTGTAAAATAATAAAAATATGTTCACCAATATTTTTAAAGCGACTACTGAATCTCGCATATGGAATATAGAAAATTTTCCATTTGCAAAAAATCGATGGTAAAAAAAAAATTATTAGACAGAGGGTTTTGTAAAATAATAAAAATATGTTCACTAATATTTTTTAAAGGGACTACTGAATTTCACGTATGGAATATAGAGAATTTTCATTTGAAAAAAATCGATGGCAAGAAAAAGTTTATTAGATAGAGGGTTTTGTAAAATAATACAAATATGCTCACCAATATTTTTTAAAGCGACTACTGATCTCACGTATGGAATAAATAGAATTTTTCATTTGAAAAAATCGATGGTAAGAAAAAGTTTATAAGATAGAGGGTTTTGTAAATAATAAAAATATGTTCACCAATATTTTTTAAAGCGACTACTGAATCTCGCATAAGGAATATAGAAAATTTTTCATTTGAAAAAAATCGATGGTTAAAAAAAAAATTATTAGACAGAGGGTTTGTAAAATAATAGAAATATGTTCACTAATATTTTTTAAGGGACTACTGAATTTCACGTATGAAATATAGAGAATTTTTCATTTGAAAAAAATCGATGGTAAGAAAAGTTTATTAGATAGAGGGTTTTGTAAAATAATAAAAATATGTTCACCAATATTTTTTAAAGGCACTACTGAATCTCACGTATGGAATATAGAGAATTTTTCATTTGAAAAAAATCGATGGTAAAAAAGTTATTAGATAGAGGGTTTGTAAAATAATAAAAATATGTTCACCAATATTTTTTAAAGGGACTACTGAATCTCGCATATGGAATATAGAAATTTTTCATTTGAAAAAAAATCGATGGTAAAAAAAAATTTATTAGATAGAGGGTTTTGTAAAATAATAAAAATATGTTCACCAATATTTTTTTTAAAGCGACTACTGAATCTCGCATATGGAATATAGAAAATTTTCATTTTGAAAAAAATCGATGGTAAAAAAAGTTTATTAGATAGAGGGTTTTGTAAAATAAATAAAAATATGTTCACCAATATTTTTTAAAAGGGACTACTGAATCTCACGTATGGAATATAGAGAATTTTTCATTTGAAAAAAATCGATGGTAAACAAAAGTTTATTAGATAGAGGGTTTTGTAAAATAATAAAAATATGTTCACCAATATTTTTTAAAGGGACTACTGAATCTCACGTCTGGAATATAGAGAATTTTTCATTTGAAAAAATCGATGGTAAGAAAAAAGTTTATTAGATAGAGGGTTTTGTAAAATAATAAAAATATGTTCACCAATATTTTTTAAAGCGACCTACTGAATCTCGCATATGGAATATAGAAAATTTTTCATTTGAAAAAATCGATGGTAAAAAAAAAATTATTAGACAGAGGGTTTTGTAAAATAATAAAAATATGTTCACTAATATTTTTTAAAGGGACTACTGAATTTCACGTATGGAATATAGAGAATTTTTCATTTGAAAAAAATCGATGGCAAGAAAAAGTTTATTAGATAGAGGGTTTTGTAAAATAATACAAATATGCTCACCAATATTTTTTAATGCGAACTACTGAATCTCACGTATGGAATAAATAGAATTTTTCATTTGAAAAAATCGATGGTAAGAAAAAGTTATAAGATAGAGGGTTTTGTAAATAATAAAAATATGTTCACCAATATTTTTTTAAAGGCACTACTGAATCTCACGTATGGAATATAGAGAATTTTTCATTTGAAAAAAATCGATGGTAAACAAAAGTTTATTAGATAGAGGTTTTGTAAAATAATAAAAATATGTTCACCAATATTTTTTAAAGGACTACTGAATCTCACGTCTGGAATATAGAGAATTTTTCATTTGAAAAATCGATGGTAAAAAAAGTTTATTATATAGAGGGTTTTGTAAAATAATAAACAAAAACAACAGAATAAATTAATTTATGACCTCCGTTAATTTTTTATTGAAGTAAACAGCTTGTAAGGAGAACAAAAAAGTGTTTTTGTCCACCCCTTGGTTGGTTTTATAATGATTCCCAAAATATTCGTGTCTAGGATTAAGATCCCATGAACTGGCCCGTTTTTAAAAAAATATATTTTGTTCTACCTTTTCAAATAGTTTTGTACTTAACTAAAGTCAAGGTGTACATTATTAGTATTGTACGCAAGGTTTTGTAAGGCGAGTCCAGCGGTATATGAAACATGCCAAAACATGTCCAGACATATCCTTTTTCCTGGAATATTCTGTTAAAAAAAATATTTCAAATTTTTTTGTACAGAGATTTTTGTGATATAGATATCAAATTGACATATTTCAATCTTTGGTCGATTTAAGTAAATATGTAATTCAGATTTTTTTCCAAATTAAGGTGAGTTTGTGTTTTAGTCAAATTCAATTGGGTGAAAAAAGTATGTTCTAATCTGTTTCCATTCTGTGTTAATATTTGTGTTTAATCAAGTGCATTATCTATATTTGGAAATTAGTTTAAAATTTTACAAACTGAATGCATTTTCTAAGGCTGTCTAAACTATCGCATCCCATGCCCTTGGAAATTCTTGAATGAAACCTTTATATTATTCTTAATAACTATGTCCATAACCTGTACTAAAAATATTTTGATCGGTAAACCATAGGAAATAGGTAAACATTTATAGGAAAGTACTTAATGTTATTGGAAGTTTGTTATTGGATTTTGTTGACCAAAGACTCTATTATACAATTGATTAACAAATTTTGAATACGTATTATACTCGTAATATTAAAGTTTTAAAAACCAAAACTGAAATGGGGAATTTCCGATTTTGCAAGAACGTCTTTCAAGTTTCCCTCGAAGATACTCAATTAAAAGGTAATTCTTATGTTGTTTTTATATTTATAAACACAGAAAATTATTCCTCCTGGATTCCAGTATATTGGGTCAGTAATAAAAAAATTTAATTCTTCTTTAAAAACTTATAATTCGCGATATTTAAAAACAACCTACATAATTTAAGAAATTTATTTAGTACGAATAATTTTGCAATATGGGTTCATTCGAAAAAAATCGTGTATATTATTATGTGAAGAGATAGAGGATTTTTCATTCACAAAAATGAATTGTTTGAGATAGAGAACTAACAAAATGCAAAACAAAAGCAAACAAATATGCTTCTACTTTGCAATTAATACAATTAAAGGAGGCATATTTTACTAAATATTTTGCCATCAAAAACTCATTTCGTGAACATTTAAGATAGAAGATAATAGAATATAGGCCTTCGATATGCTCTTTAAAATAAAAAATATGCTTTTAAAAATACATTTTTCTTTTAAATTCGTATTTCAAAATTTAGTTTCCCATTACAGTTGGAGTAACTTTTGTGAAATTTATTTAAATTTCTACAAAATAGGAGATAAACGATTAATTATTCAGCAATCGGTAGTCTTAAAACAGGAAACTCAAAATTTTCAAAAACTGCTTGACTTTCGAATTGATATTTCCGAAACCGAAATTGCTTGACTTCCAGAAAATATTTAATAAATATATCTAAACATTTTTTTGGAGTTTGTTTCTTCAGTTACTTAAGGGCAAAAAGTTTTTTTGTTAACTTTAACGTCAATTCGCGCAAAACCACATATGTCATAAAAATTTGGAAACCAAATTCGAACTTAGCACGGAAAGGTTACACGAAAACGTGAGATCGCACCTCCGAAAAATCCAAAAATTCATAATTAAAAAATTTCGGCTGTGTTTTCTTTATAACATTTTCAGCACTCAAAAAATTAATGCACTCGAACACAGTATTGCTTTTTAATATACTTTAAATAGGTTACTCTTCGAAAAAAATTGTGTGCCGCTAAATTTAAATTTTTAATTTTTAAAATATCAAACCGTACGTTTCTTGTAGATTTTCCATATTCTGGTTGCCCTGGTAATAATAAAGTAATACAATATGTTAAAAAGCGGGCTTATCAAATTTAGACAACAAATAGTACTACACAAATACGAATATAATAGTCAGTCGAGTCGATTATATGACACTATATAATAGTAATTATCATAAAAAAATTTTTTTGTTAAAATTAGGGGAAAGTGGTGTGCCTTGAAATGTTCAATTTCTTGAGTATACGAGATTTTGCACATTTTAAAAAGATTATCTTCTGGATAATGATTTCTTTAGACATTCGCCCATGACATAGAAGCAACAAATGGGGTGGTGTACCTTGAAATGCCAAAACTAATTTTCAGAACAATTTTTAAGACAATACAAATTGTGTAAGTGCATAATTTTTATTCAGAGCCACAAAATATTAATAAATTAAACTTCATTAAACCTTAGATTCAAAATTATTACTTTTATTTCGATTTTCGACTGTACCTTGGAAACAGATGTTTTTTTAGTTAAATGTTATATTAATGCTGGTTCACTGTAATAATTGATAATTTTTATCAAATAAACAAAAAACATCGAAAAATGTTTTTTTTTTATAGGATCAAATTTTTTACATATGACATTTAAAGAGTCCTTTATTAAGTATCCAATTCTAGTGAATACAATTGAAATAAAATTTCTTAGAAAAATATGCGTTCAGGCCGTATTAGAGTGCTGCACAATTCAACATTTTCTGTAAAAATGTCTATTTGCATTTTTCCATGCATTGTTATGTCATGTCAACGCAAACCAGATGTTATGTCGTTATGTCTGCAGGAACATACTATCGCAGCATGCATTGACATTTAGCTAAGCTGTTGTGAGATGTTTGTGTTTAATAACATCGATTTTTAAATGTTTAACTGCAGCATGTTTTTAATACTGTTTGAACCTGCCTTGTATGAAAATATTGAATCACTTATTAGTTTTAT